>CAMTDV010000004.1:47863614-48376114 GCA_947069175.1 Scalesia atractyloides | reverse complement strand
TTGTAAAATGTTTTGATATCAAAACAAAGTGTTTTAATACCCGGAAATAGTTCCGTCGGATAATGTGCATTTATCGCATTATTGACCGAAACTTTGACTCGTCACTACAACTAGTCAACGTGGTAATCAGTAGGTATAGTCGCAAGGACTATAACTATCGTGATTACGATCACGTCGCAAAGTTCAAATGAACTTTGTCTTGACCAATTCTTGGTCAAAGCCGAAAGTCAAACGCTGTTTGACTTTTAGCTTGAAATAGCTAGACAAGCCAAGGAAGAACACTTACTTGTGTTCTAGGAAGAAGATGAACTCAGGTGAGAGGCCTCCAACAATTTGGTCGTACGGTTGCGGTTTTCGGTTAATTACGATGAAAATTGTAACGAATGCGCAAATGACCGTAAATGCGTAACGAATGACATTTTTACATTCCAATCACTAAAATATGATATTTTAATGATTACAAAATTTTTGGATGTCCGTACATGTTCCGGATAGCGAAATACGCGAATTGACATAGTTTCGTTGATTTTGCAAAATAGCCCCTAGAGCTGAATAAACATGTTTTTGGCATACCGAACCCTTCAAAACTTATTTCTAAGTTATGTTAGGGTTATTTAAGGTATGTTCAACTTATTCTCTTGTCCTGGAGCGTACGTTGCATTAAACTGATTAAATTTACAAAACGATTTGCGATTTCACATCCAGAAAATGTTTAAAGGATCGGATTTAAACAAGGATTAAAAATACACAAATGTCATAAGTAAATATACAAAACTCATAAAATGTAACACAAATTTTATTGATATAATATTTTCGGATAAAATACAAAGATTAGAAAGCACAGATGTCACACATCAACTCGAACTTCAACTCGAAACGAAAAACGATGGATTACTCTATTACATGAACCGTTTGTGGGTTTCGAATCAACATAATCTCCATGCTCTATTGATGGACGAAGCTCACAAGTCTCGTTACTCGATTGCCCTGTATGTATCGAAATGCCTTACTTGTCTCAAAGTCAAGGCCGAACATAAATGTCCGTCTGTTTTTCTTGAACAACTGGAAATACCGGTATGGAAGTGGGAGAACATTGCGATGGATCTCATCACTAAGTTACCGCGTACATCTAGAGGTCATGATGCAATTTGGGTGATCATTGACCGTCTAACGAAGTCAGCACACTTCATAGCGATTCTTGAAGATTATCTGGCTGACAAACTTGCCAAGATCTATGTTGATGAGATTGTGTCTCGTCATGGTAACATCATATCTGATAGAGATGCTCGATTCTCATCTCGTTTTTGGAAGACTCTACAATCTGCTATGGGAACCAAACTTAATCTAAGCACTGCTTATCATCCTCAAACGGATGGACAGTCTGAGAGGACGATTAAAACATTGGAGGATATGCTTAGAGCTTGCGTGATCGATTTTGGTGGTAGTTGGGATTCACATCTACTGTTGGTCGAATTCCCTTATAACAATAGTTATCATGCCAACATCAACATGGTGCCTTTTGAAGCTTTATACGGTCGAAAATGTCGTTCACCTGTCCGTTGGAATGAGATCGGTGAGACGCAACTCACTGGACCTGAACTCATCCACGACACAACCGAGAAAGTCAAGAAAATACGCGATAACCTTCTGATAGCTAGAAGCCGTCAAAAGAGTTATGCTGACAAGCGACGCAAGCCCTTAGAATTTCAAGTTGGTGACTACGTCCTACTCAAGGTATCCCCTTGGAAAGGAGTGGTGAGATTTGGAAAGAAAGGAAAACTTGCTCCACGATACGTTGGACCATTCAAGATCGTCGAAAGAATCGGAAAGGTGACCTACCGACTTGAGCTACATCCTAAACTCGGGAATATTCACCCAACATTCCACGTGTCCAATTTAAAGAAGTGTTTAGCTGATACAAATCTTCACATACCACTCGACGAGATTCACGTTGATGATACAATGTATTTTGTTGAGAAACCGGTGGAGATAATGGACCGTGAAATCAAGAAACTGAAACGAAGACGAATCCTGATAGTCAAAGGTCGCTGGGAATCAAAACATTGCCCTGAATTTACTTGGGAATGAGAGGATCAAATGAAAGCGAAGTATCCACACTTATTCTTATAAGTTTCCTCTAATTAAATTTCAGGACGAAATTACCTGAAGTAGGGGAGACTGTGATACCTGCGGTAATCCGAGCATGTAACGATGACAAACAAGTTATCAATGAATGAAATTTTATGTTTCATATGTGAAGTTTGTTTATTTATTATGACAATTGCACACATTCGATTCTTGCACAATTTCAAAACTCTTGAATCGCTTCTATAAGCAAAACCCGTAAATCGATACGCAAACGAAACCAATTTAACGCAATGTATGTTCTGGAATAGTGACACAAGATGAACATACCTTAAATAACCTTTACATAACTTAGAAATAAGTTTTGAGGGATTTGGTATGTCAAAAACAAGATTATTCGATCACAGGGACTATTTACGACAAACTGTGAAAGTCTGCCGATTCTCGTAGCGACGTACACTCCAGATCATTTACACAAGGTTTACATACCTTAAATACCCTTTACATAGCTTAGAAATAAGTCTGAGGGCTTCGGTATGGCAAAATCGCACTTTTGTAACTTCAGGGACTATTTTGCAAATTATGCGAAACTATGCCTTTTCGCGTATTTCGCCATCCGGAACATCTACGGACATCTAAAAATTTTTGTCATCATAAATATATCATATTTGATTGGAATGCAAAAATATCATTCGTTACGCTTTTACGGTCGCGCATGCGTTCGTTACGATTTTCGTCGTAATTAACCGAAAACCGCAACCGTACCACCAAACAAACCGACATCTGAAGCATTTTTGAGCACATTTCAAGTTCCCTATACTTTATTGTCCTTATAAAGCTTAAAAATGGGGTTAACGGGTGTTAAAATTGCCAAAACGCGTAAAAAACAAGTATAGGGGCCATTTCTACCAATTCTGAAACTTCAGCCCGTGCAAGGGCCTTACTGACCGTAAGGCAAAACCCCATACGGTCCATAAGGGGTCCCCAACTCATCAGAATTGTTAACTCAAGGTGGCAGCTTCTTGTTAAATGCCTTGTTGACTCACCAAACGAATTTGCCACCTTCCCTTCTCAATTTGACATCTAAGGGGACACTAACCAAGTTCAGGGATGACTCATGGACACTTGTCATGATCACATGAACCCAATTCAAGTATAAAAACCATGGTGTTCTTCATTCTTGAACTTTTGCAACCATCTCTTTTGTCCCATTCTGCTTCAATCCGAATTTGGCAACCATCTTGGAGCTTTCTCTGGTGTTCTTGTCAATCTTTGGTGTTTGTAAGTGTTCTCTTTCATGCTTGTTTCCATTCTTGTAGTTTAATTGTATTAAAAGTCATAAATTTGACTTTTGTTTGACTTCCAGAATTGATCAACTTAAAATCCAATTGAACCTTGCAATATGATGAATCAAGATGGTTAGGATCCCTATTGATCATACCTACTAATTTCTATCATTTCTAGTCATTTTGACAAGTCAAAGTTTTGGTCAAAATGTGATAAATGCGCATTTCACGACAAAATTAATTTCGGTGTCAAAACAGTTTGTTTTGATGCCAAAACTCTTTTATACACTTATTTAAACATGTCAAAACATGTCTAAATCGTCACCTCCATTTTGGTGCTTGTTTGGAGTCGTAAGTTGAACGGTTTGACCACCGCTTTGACTTTCGAATCTGACCTGTTTGGTAGATCTTTGGACCCGACCAAATACATATTTATCACCATAATTATAAAGGGAGTAACACTCTGAGGTTATACCTTATGGTCATGTCATTCGGTTAATGTTATGATAATTAGTTATTATGTTCTTCAAAAAAAAAAAACTAAAATGCCCTTTCGCAAATAAATCAACTTTAAGTATATGGAACATATAATTTGACAAGTATTCTGATCAAATAACATTTTCAAACATATTTAGGCATTAAAGACTTATCATAACACATATCTAACCATCCGAATGCGTAGTTACGCAGATGACACGTTAAAGTGGCTTAAACTACCATAACGGGTCAAAAGCACTTAAAAATTATTCCAACTCAAATGATAACTTTATTAAACCATGTCATATGAGTCCCAATAATCATTTGGTTTATAAGGTACCATTCTATCCAAATCCACCGATTTCAAGTTTTGATATTTACATTGTTATCCACTTATAGGACACGCTTGAATTCTCAGATCTTTAAGCTTTGGATTTTCTTTTAATCCAAGATTACCTTGCTATCACAAGTGAGTACATAGTTCCCCTATTTTATGTTTTACAATTGTTTTGGGGTGATTCATATGTGCTAAATGTTTTCAAGTTTTCAATTGCTAATACTATGGTTTCTATTAAATACAATTCAATAATGTGAACGAACTTGTTGGTGCGATGTATTTATAACAAGAATGACATTCATTAACAATGGCCAAGCCAACCAGTAGTAAGTTAAGGCGCCTAGGACTCACAATCCCGTTACTAAAATTCCTGGGATTTGTGGGAAATTTGGGAAGCGACTGACACTATATTTGTAACATACCCTTTGGTGGTATGTTATACGATTAAGGGACACCGTGGGTGGTCTTGAACAAGTCAACAAAGGTTTGAATGTATTCACAAAATGACCAAAAGTTTTTCACAACTAAAACAAGGAACGATGAACGATTGGTTTGTAACAAGGAACAATGAACAATTGGTTTATAACAAGAACAATGAACAGTGAACGATTGGTTTATAACAAGAACAATGAACAGTGGGCGATTGGTTTATGGTAAGTGATTTAGATAATGGTACGTGTGTAATGCGATAAAAGCATGGTGGATACGCCGCTGGTACTTCATATATATAAGTGCTTTTATCGTATTACATCCGTAACGATATTTGCATCACTTGGACAAATGTTTTCAAACGATGACACATATTTCAATTAAAGATATAAACCATACAAGTTATTCCAAGACGATTTACTACTCGGTTTTACAAAACAAATGTTTTGGTCAAGATTTATGGCTACAAGTCTTTTATAAACTATAACTAACTTGTTTTAGGCTGGTTAGTTATCATTGTAATATCAAATACTTTTCGATAACAAGATTTTCAATTAACGACTCTGGTAGTCTGACAAGGTATTGCAATACATATTCAAAGCCATAAATTTGACACACACACAAAACCTATGTACTCGCCGGCATATTTTTGCTGACTCATTTTCACATATGTTTCAGGGAACGATGCTAGATGATACTGATGCGTGCTCACGTATGAATGAACTTGGACCTAGTGCCTTAATAACAAGAAAGACAATAGTTATGCATGCTTGTTGTTTCGTTGTTTAAAAACTTCTAAGACAATTATGACAATATAACCTATGTTTAATATCTAATTAAAACGAAATATGAAATACCATGTGTTGTTGAAATGATCTGTTAACGTGACTCCCCAAGTGTTTCCACCACGTGTTGTTTTACGCGATTTGGGGTGTTACAACGGTAATCGATACGCATGCGAAAGATCCATCCTTCTTTTTCACAAATGGGACAGAAGCGCCCCAAGGTGAAAAGCTCGGACGAATGAATCCTTTGTCTGATAACTTTTGAAGTTGTTTCGATAACTCATGCATCTAAGACGGTGCAAGACGGTAAGGGGATTTGGCTATAGGGTTGGCACCAGGTACGAGATATATACAAAACTCAACTTGACGTGTTGGGGGTAAACCAGGTAGCTCTTCAGGAAACACCTCAGGATAATCCCGAACAACAGGGATGCCCTGAATAGTTCTGCCCTTGCCTTTCTCCTCTACGATATGTGCCAAAAAGGCCACATAATTCTTTGGTATGTATTTTTTGGGCTTGGATATAGGTCATGAATTTTAGGCTACTAGAAGGTTTTTCTCCATGAATTTCTAGGATCTCGCTAGATGAAAGAGATATATGAACTATCTTATCGAAACAGATAACTTCAGCATGATGTTTAGTTAACCAATTCATTCCTATGATGATGTCAAAACTCCCGAGTTGCATTGGCGTGAGGTCAATGGGAAAAAGATGGTTATTGAGGTTCAATTGGCAATTACAAATAACATAGTCAAGTACACGGGGATCGCCACTAGCTATTTCGACTGTCAAGGGCTTTCCTAGTTTAGTTCTTGGTATTGAAAGCAAAGGTTCGAAAGCTCGGGATACAAAGCTTCTATCGGAACCCGAATCGAAAAGAATACAAGCAGGATGATTGTTAACAAGGAACGTACCGTTAACTACATCGTTATCAGCACGAGCCTTGTTGGCATTGATGTTGAATGCGCGTCCATGGGCTGGATTTGCATTTGCATTTGCCAGTTTTGGGCAGTTGTTCCTAAAGTGACCCATCTCGCCATTGTTGTAGCAAGAACCAGGTGGAAAAGGAGGTCTAACAGGGTTGGCTTGGTGTTGAACAGGGTCCTGAACAGCTTGGTATTGGACAGAATGACAAACATTGGCTATGTGTCCGAATCTTCCACATGAAGTGCATTGGCGTCACTGTTGGTGAACTTGGTGATGACCATTACACCGGTTTCACAATGGTGCAGTACCAGCATAGGGTTTCCTTGCAAGAGGCTGAGCTGGTTGGTTTTGGGGAGCTTGATTGGGTTGAGCTACGACCGAAAATTCTTGTGAAGCCTTACGCTTCCTCGACTTTTTGGAAGGCTCGGCTTTGTTTTCCTTGAGTAGTTTTGGTTGCCTGTTTCTTATCGCCTTGCGAAACAGTTTCCCCTTCCTGACCTCAGACTCAGTCAGGGTAGCAGCCAATTCGATACCTTGTCGAACAGTGGTAGGGTTGCTACCAGTAACAATGTCCTGAAACAGGGTCAGTCAGGCCATCGGTGTACTTCTCAATTGCTTTACCCAACGGAGTGACCATGGTGGGACATAGCAAGCTCAGCTCCTCGTATCTGTCAGTGTAGGCATGATGCTCTCCACTATCTTGTTTAATATCGTGGAAGTCATTCTCGAGTGCCCGTTGTTTGTGATGTGGGCATAATTCCTTCATCATTAGAGCTTGAAGTTCTTCCCACAATTTGTACCACTGCCAGATCGGCACCCCTATCTCTCATCACACCGTTCCACCATGTGAGTTCTCTTTTCTAGAATACACTCGATGCAAACTCAACCTTTCGCTCATTCGGTGTTAAAAATATCGATGAAATATAAGGAGGGTGGTCATTGTTCGTTACTTAAAAACAAACAAATGACACACGGTGACTAATCAAAGTTGTGACATCTGTGTATTTTCAATCATCGCACAATTCCGAAACAATTTTGTATTTAATAACATTGTTTTTTTTATTCCAATATTTGTGTATTTATATGGTATTTCATATTTTCAATCCTTGTTCAATTCTGATCTTTCAAATCACTTCTTGAAGTGAAATCGCAAACCGTTACGCAAACGTAATCAGTTTAACGCGACGTACACTCTGGAACAATGGCATAAGCTAAACATACCCTAAATACCCTTTACATAACTTAGAAATAAGTTTTGAGGGCTTCGGTATGGCGAAAACATGTTTATTCAGCTTCAGGGGCTATTTTGCAAATTCTGCGAAACTATGCCATTACGCGTATTTCCTAATTGTCACACCCTCAAAATCCACATGCAGAGTTCTTCCGCGAGGCGCGTGACAAACCAGGATCACAGTCATTAGTCATACTGAACGACCACTATATGAGTTTAAAAATTTCCCTGTTTGCTCATTCATGAGAAAATGCTGTTTATACAATTTAGTTGCGGAAGCGTAACAATTACAAAACCATAATAGCTAATGTAACTAAAAGTGATTCTAAAAGTTTAATGAAATCAATGCGACTCTGAAATGCATCCTAGTCCTGATATGTGCTACCTTAGCAACCTGAGAAAACATGTAAAATCAAGTGTCAACAATAATGATGAGTGAGTTCACAGGTTTTAGTTCACAAGTTTAAACATAAGTGTTTCCCCACTGGTTCAACCCTTAACCAGTGTCTCATATGTTACCCTGATCCAACCCGAATCAGATTAATATTATGTAGTTTAGCAGTTCATGTTATATGTTTAGGTAGCTAGCCTAGGTCATGTCAACAAAGTGTTCGATCCGAAGCTGACGTTGATACCCCTGTTGTGCCAGGCCTATCACCAACCATGGCTAACAAGTTAGGCAAATTCTACATTCGTGACCATCAACGTTCGGTCTAACTTGCGCGACCAGTTCGAGTGGGGTTTGTCGGGCCCAGTAGTACTACTAACAATTTCCTTGCTATATTCCAATACTAACGGCATCGTGAGTTTTAAGGGGACTGACATGTGAGATATGCTCCCTCGTAACCATATCCATATAACATAACTCTAAATAGAAAGGCGTTACTGTACCGTGATGTATGCCACCCATACATCACTGTAACGTGTACATGTTTTAAATAGAAAGACGTTACTGTACCGTAATATAATCAACCCATATATCACTATAACGTGTACATGTTTTCTCCCCTTGTGTTTTGTAAACGTTTAAAGAAATAGGGGCCGTGAACTCACCTTAAGTTGCTCGGTTAGATAAATGCAAAAGAATTAAAGGATGGAACCGCTAATCACGTCCTATCATGTCAACCGGTTCAAAGTTAGTGTGTGAACTCACACTGACACAAAACCCTAAGGGAACTAGCACACTGTACGAAACACGTAATGACAAGTTCAAACCATAATCATGCATGCAAGGTGTCACTATACGAAATAACGACCAACAACTTGTCACAAACACATGATAGCACATACATCACTTAGAGACACACAAATGTAAGTTGTCATGTTTCAGCTTGTACATTCATAACTGGGCTGTTTTCGGGAATTTTTATAAAATAGTTCCCACGTTCCAAAAATTCCAATCTTTTTATAGAAGGTGTGAACTAGACTGTATAAGTTTGTATTAAATTTTCAAGTCTTGGTTTCTTACCAATTATTTATAAGAATTTATTTACTTGGTTGCAGTCAGATTCGTCGCTTCTGACTGCAGTCCACGAGAAGAATCATTTAAAAATACTCGTTTATCCGATTGACGAAATTCCAGTTGGAGATTCCTCTGAACACCTAGGAGTATCTACTGTATAAATTTCATGACATAAGTCTTTTCAGTTTACAGGTTATGACAGAAAACATTGGCTAAATGTTCTGCAGAAAAAACGCAGCTTCAGCTGCTGCACGAAGTTACTAATTTAAAATAGCAAACAACTTCAGAAAAATGTGATTCCGGTGCCATTAGAAGGTTTTTCGAAAAAGTATGTTTTAGGCTTCATAAAATCGATTTTTCAAGTAATAACGGTTCGTTTACAGCCTACTGAAGTTGGCTGTCTTCGCGCATCAGCTTCCTGTTTAACCCTAAAACTCCACCCGAAACCCTCCTAACGATCACCACGACTTATTATAACGATTTGCAGCAGGTTATACTTTAATTATCATGCATCTCTAATCATAATATCAAAACCCTAAACATATGTCATGATTTTATAGAGAAAAACGCAGCGTATGATTCTAATACCCAACCATATCATCACAAACCCTAAGAACCGCATATTCACCCGAAAAAAATCATACATAACAACACTTTTCATAATATTATCATACATAATATTATCATGATTGATATCACACAAAATAAATACATGAAATCATAACACGATTAAAACTCTAACCTTGAAACGATGATAACTAGCGAACCGGAACTTGCAATCGATCAAGGGAGAGGAGACTGGGGTTTGTTTGCGTGACCGAGAGAGGGGGGGTATGGCTGCCGTCGCACAACAAGGGAGGGGATTAGGGTTTGGTTATTTATTTTTATTTTTTTAAAACTCCATGCACACACATATATGCATTTTTATAAATAAGAGGAAGGGTGGGGGCGGTTTGGGCTTGCTTGGTCCGCAAGGGAGTGGGTTGGTGGGTTGGGTTTTGCTTGGTCACGAAGTCGCAAAGTTTCGCAAGCTCGGTTCGGTTCTCGGTTCGGCTAATTTTTAATTCGTTGATTAACTACGTATATTACAACTCGACAATTTATTCGTGACACGGCATTTATAAAATATGAAATCACGTAATTGGAGCATGACGCGATAAATAACCAAACGTCTAATAACACGTAGCACGTAATTCAGATACGATCCAATAAAATTCCCAAACATCGTGTTTTCCCGAAATACTAAAGTTAGCGTAATTATAGCATGCGCGTAATTAATTCTCCGAATCTAATTAGCGTAGGAGTAAATAACGATAAAGTTGCGCGTTTAAAATACCTGAAAAACCGGGATGTCACATTATCCCCATTTGAAAGAATTTTCGTCCCGAAAATTGAGTAAACGCGGTTAAGAATGCAAGCGCACAAAAGTTTAGTTGGTTAGAATGGTACAAGAAAATCCCAAGCTGCCACATCATCCCCATGTTGAGAGAATTTCGTCCCGAAATTCAGCTGCGCTACTTGGATTTTGTGATTCGGTTGTAAAGAGGTGAGGATATTTGTCTCTCATTGATCCTCTCCTTCCCAAGTGTATTCCGATCCACACATAAAGTTCCAACGAACCTTGACAATCGGTATTTTACTATGTCTTCGTGTTTTGACCTCATGGTCCATAATTTTGATTGGTTCTTCAATGAACCGTAGTTGTTTGTCCACATGGATCTCATCCAGTGGAATCGCTAATGTTTCATCTGATAGACACCTCTTCAGATTTGAGACATGAAAAAAAATCGTTGTGAACTCCACTAAGTTCATCAGGAAGGCTCAACTCATAAGCTACCTGACCGATTTTCTCAGTGATTTCGAAAGGTCCGACATACCGCGGATTAAGCTTGCCCCGTTTGTCAAAGCGCACCATTCATTTCCAAGGTGAGACTTTAAGTAGCACTCGATCCCTAACCTGGAGCTCGAGAGGTTTCCTACGCTTATCAGTGTAGCATTTCTGACGGTCACGAGCTGCCGCCATTCGTTGTCGGATTTGGGCAATCTTTTCTGTTGTGTCGATAACAAGTTTCTGGGCCAGTGATTTGGCCGTCGCCAACTTCTATCCAGCATAGAGGTGATCGGTATTTTCGGCCATATAAAGCCTCGAACGAAGCAGCCTTGATGTTGGCGTGGTAACTATTGTTGTATAAAAACTCCATTAAAGGTAGATTCCTTTCCCAGCCGTTACCAAAGTCAATAACACATGCTCGAAGTATGTCTTCTAGAGTTTGGATGGGGCATTCAGTTTGCCCATCCATCTGAGGGTGATAAGTTATACTCATGTCCAGACGTGAGCCGGAGGATTTGTGCATCGCCTGCCACAAATCAGATGCAAAGCGCGGGTCACGATTGTAAATGATAGAAGTTGGCACTCCGTGCCTAGCGACTACTTCCTTCAAATTGATTTCTGTGAGTGTAGGAAACTTGTCAGTTTCCTTGATTTCTAGAAAGTGTGCAGACTTTGTCAGTCGATCGACAATCACCCAGATGGTGTCGTTTCCTCGCTGGGATCTGGGTAAGCCAGTGACGAAATCCCTGGAAATTTGCTCCCATTTCCATGTTGGGATCTCTGGTTGTTGAAAGTCCTGACGGCTTTTGGTATTCAACCTTAAACCTAGCACAGGTCAAGCATTTACTAACATAGGTCGCTATGTTAGCTTTTGTGTGGGGCCACCAATACAAAGTCTTGAGGTCCTGATACATCTTGTCAGAACTAGGATGCACCAAGTAACGAGACTTGTGTGCTTCATCCATCACAAACTCTCGTAAGTTTCCATAGAATGGGGCCCATACACGTTCCATGAAGTAATAAATGTCGTCTTCCTTACATTCAAGTTTCTTCCCCATGCCCAGTAGGGATTCTGCTTTGAGGTTCTCTTCCTTTAGTGCTTCAATCTTAGCGTCACGAATCTGGGTAGGAAGACTGGAGTGGATAGAAAGCTGTAACGCACGTACACGCTTAGGTTTGGTATCCTTATGACTGAGGGCATCGACCACCACGTTGTCCTTGCCTGGATGATACTAGATCACACACTCGTAGTGGTTGAGGATTTCAACCCATCGACGTTGTCGCATGTTCAACTCCTTCTGATCAAAGACATGCTGGAGACTCTTGTGATCGGTGTAGATGGTGCACTTGGTACGGTGCAGGTAATGTCTCCCTATCTTGAGTGCAAACGCTACTGCTCCCAAACTCCCAAACCGTGGGTAGTGTAGTTCTTTTTCGTGAACCTTGAGTTGGCATGATCGCGTAAGCGATGACTTTCTCATGTTGCACCAACACGTAACTTAGTCCTTGGATAGACACGTCATAGTAAACAACGAAATTGTTTGTGCCTTCTGGTAACAAAAGAATGGGTGTACTACAGAGTTTCACCTTCAACTGTTGAAACGCGGATGACTGAGCAGTCTTTCGAGTTAGAGTTGCGAGGGTTTGTGCCTAAGGTCAAGAAAAGCGGGCTTCGCAATGTCAAAAGTCGTTCGTTAGAAGCTAAACATAAGGTTGTTTGTGTGGTAGGGGCTCCATGGTAAGGTGTAGGTGTCGTTCGGATTCTTGCTAGTTCTTGGGGTAGATTCGGATGTCGTCAAAGAAAACAAGTGGCATATTCATCAAGGTACGCTAAATTCGAATGTCGTGACTAGGAACCTGTCTCGTTCATAACGTGTTCTAAGGATAGTCCTCATGATACCTCCGTATCTGTGATATTCATGGCCCATTGCTCCTCGAGTAACGTTCGTAGAGAGTAACCCATCCAAGCGAGAGTTCGCGAAGAATGTGGTTAGGATAAGGATCATAGAATCCGAGAAGTATATCCCGAATGGATGTGGAAACATGCAAAAAGGGTAGTCGAAATCGATGCGTTAGCGTGTGAGGATCTGTAACAGGGGTTTACTTGTCAGGGGTATAGCTGGTCGTATACAAGTTGCATAAAAAAATTGAAGAACGCCATTTGTCAAAAAGAGGTGTCACGTGGATATATCAATCATAACAAGAATTTACCATCCAAGAATGGTCGCCGCACGAGTTCGTAGTGTTAAGATTCACTGAAACCTCCGTCTAAGTTGTCGGCTCGCCCACACGTGAAGGAGGAATAATTCACCTTGATCCATGAACTTAGATGAGTGTGCGATTTATCATGTCAGTAAGCAACCGAATTCGGAGGAGTTTCCTTAGGTCGTGTGAATGAATCTAAAATATGCTTGTGGAGTCAAGAGGTTTCAAAGAAAGGACGCGAAAGCTTGTTTAAGGGGCTATGATCGTATCAACAACTCGTCACCATCCTCAAGGTTTCAAGAAGTGATCACCAAGGATCAAAAAGACGAGTTCACCGAGTTCTTTAAAAAAATTGAACACATATTTGATGGGAGATTATGCGTAAAGTTTCAAAGATGTAGTGCGACCACGACAATGGAGTGAGAGATTTGTCTACGTCGTCAACAGTAACTAACTGTCGCATTAAACAGTAAGCATCGATCAATGCAATGGCTAGGAGATAGAGTAGCACAGAAGGGAAAACTGTTATGGAATAACTATCCTAGCAATAGGAGGAGTAAGATTATTGTTTATGTCATCGTGTTTATCTGGGTGTTGAATAACTTACATCTTGTCTTCTGATGTCCATAAGATGATTGGACCATTTTGAGGAAATCCGTTTGTAGGGTTGGATAGGTTGCAATGTTCATCAGGTTAGACTTAAGAATAGCAACATGACCGTATAAGGGGTCAAAAGAGATTTTATAGCTAAGGCAAGGGATAAGGTGTGAGCTTACGAGAGATTCTTCATAATTCGTTTATATGCTGATGTTGATGGGTTTACCCTACGATTTCTGATAGGGTTTCAATCAAGATAAACAGGTTCTGATGAGAATCTTAGTTTCACTAAGACTCGTACATGAGAAAAATAAATAAATAAATAATAACAAGGGATTCCATTGACGATAGCTCAATGTGTCTACAAGATCTTAAATCTAATTGTTGCGTCCATCAACTGCTGGACAAGTTTAATGACACAAGTTAATCGTTGAATGAGTTACGAGATCTTCTATTGACAATGGAAGTTTTAAATATGAGATTCACAGGTTAGGACAATTTATCCACACACAGGGTTTCATAAGGACTTACATGCATCGCAAATTACTATTGCGTGTGCACCCTAATTTGGTTTGCATGTTCACCCTAGTTCCATCTATCTTGTGTCAAATGTCCCTCAGATTTAATTTTTCGAGTACAAAGTGTTGCCAAAATGATAGGGCTATCAAAAGCTTAGTCAATAATCCAAATGTTGATAAACTCAGAGTATATCAGAAAGAGTAATGTGGGATCAATTGATCTGAGGATCTACTCAAGTTGAAACACACCATGAGAATCCAATCCAGCGGATCGTAGAGGTAAGAGTGCGCATGGAACAAACATGCACATGATATGTGACTTCGAGAGATGAAACTAGTTCATTAACGTAGGTTACCAGAAAAAGCAAAGCAACCACTCCACCATCCGAGTCAGGTTAGAGTTCAGGTGTGCAATAGGCAAAGTGTTCTTAGCTTCGTGGTCAACCATTCTCTCGAAGAATATCAACCAAAGATGTAGAACGTGGCTTGGGAAAAATGATGACATCTCGATGTCAATGGTTTATGCAATAACGTGTGCAATGAACTGCCCTAATGCGGGGTGCCTCATGAGAGGCCCACGTGCTCAGGTTGAAAGAAAGTAGAACTAGTGGGGCTGGGGTAATGTCATTGGTAGGTAGAGAAAGGACTCGTTTTCGATAAATTCAACTCCCAAGAGATATGCATCAATGTTGTATGTCGTCCCAATCACGGACTTGAGAAAGCTCACCATACCCGATAGTACCATCGGTAGGCTCAAGCTAGTGTTTTGCTCATCTGTGTGGTGTAGGAAGAAGTACAGGTGATTATGATGGGAAACGCTCCTCTAGAGGCTCCGTCTCATGGCCCTCAGATAAGAGTAGATTCACGTTGTTGGCGATCCCACGAACATCGCCACTAGGGATGAAGATACAAAGAGTTTGGTGTGTTCCTCGTCAGTAGAGGGTTAAATGGATGATGTCGACATGCCTACAATTTCAATGTAAGTTTTGATGCGATGTACATAGGCATATCATGTATGAGTGTTCTTGTATGTCAGGTATGTGTGTTTGTGTTGGTGTGTGACTAATGCATTGTCTATGGCTATAGACTAAGTCTACTCTCTAATGCAAACCTAGTTCACTATAACCATTGGCTCTGATACCAATCTGTCACACCCTCAAAATCAACATGCAGAGTTCTTCCGCGAGGCGCGTGACAAACCAGGATCACAGTCATTACTGATACTGAACAACCACTATATGATTTTAAAAATTTTCCTGTTTGCTCATTAATGAGAATATGTTGTTTATACAATTTAGTTGCGGAAGCGTAACAATTACAAAACCATAATAGCTAATGTAATTAAAAGTGATTCTAAAAGTTTGATGAAATCAATACGACTCCGAAATGCATCCTAGTCCTGATATGTGCTACCTTAGCAACCTGAGAAAACATGTAAAATCAAGTGTCAACAATAATGATGAGTGAGTTCACAGGTTTTAATTCACAAGTTTAAATATAAGTGTTTCCCCACTGGTTCAACCTGAACCAGTGTCTCATAAGTTACCCTGATCCAACCCGAATCGGATTAATATTATGTAGTTTAGAAGTTCATGTTATATGTTTAGGTAGCTAGCCTAGGTCATGTCAACAAAGTGTTCGATCCGAAGCTGACGTTAATGCCCCTGTTGTGCCAGGCCTATCACCAACCATGGCTAAAAAGTTAGGCAAACTCTACACTCGTGACCATCAACGTTCGGTCTAACTTGCGCGACCAGCAAGAGTGGGGCTTGTCGGGCCCAGTAGTACTACTAACAATTTCCTCGCTATAATCCAACACTAACGATATCGTAAGTTTTAAGGGGACTGACATGTGATATATGCTCCCTTGTGACCATAACCGTATAACATAACTCTAAATAGAAAGGCGTTACTGTACCGTGATGTATGCCACCCATACATCACTGTAACGTATACATGTTTTAAATAGAAAGACGTTACTGTACCGTAATATAATCAACCCATATATCACTGTAACGTGTACATGTTTTCTCCCCTGTGTTTTGTAAACGTTTAAAGAAATAGGGGCCGTGAACTCACCTTAAGTTGCTCGGTTAGATAAATGCAAAAGAAGTAAAGGATGGAACCGCTAATCACGTGCTATCATGTCAACCGGTTCAAAGTTAGTGTGTGAACGCACACTGACACAAAACCCTACGCGTAACTAGCACACCATACGAAACACGTAATGACAAGTTCAAAACCATAATCATGCACGCAAGGTGTCACTACACGAAATACCGACCAACAACTTGTCACAAACACATGATAGCACATACATCACTTAGATACACACAAATGTAAGTTGTCATGTTTCAGCTTGTACATTCATAACTCGGCTGCTTTCGTGAATTTTTATAAAATAGTTCACCTGTTCCAAAAATTCCAATCTTTTTACAGAAGGTGTCAACTAGACTGTAGAAGTTTCTATAAAATTTTCAAGTCTTGGTTTCTTACCAATTATTTATAAGAATTTATTTACTAGGCTGCAGTCAGATTCGTCGCTTTCTGTCTGCGGTCCACAAGGAAAATCATTTAAAAATACTCGTTTGTCCGATTGACGAAATTCCAGTTGAAGATTCATCTGAACACCTAGGAGTATCTACTGTATAAATTTAGTGACTTAAGTCTTTTCAGTTTACAAGTTATGACAGAAAACATTGGCTGCATTTTCTGCAGAAAAAACGCAGCTTCAGCTGCTGCATGAAATCACTAATTTAAAATAGCAAACAACTTCATAAAAATGTGATTCCGTTGCCATTAGAAGCGTTTTTAGAAAAAGTATGTTTTAGGCTTCAAAAAATCGATTTTTCGAGTTATTACGGTTTGTTTACAGCCAACTTCAGTTGGCTGTCTTCGCGCATCAGCTTCCTGTTTAACCCTAAAACTCCACCCGAAACCCTCCTAACGATCACCACGACTTATTATAACGATTTGCAGTAGGTTATACTTTAATTATCATGCATCTATAATCATAATATCAAAACCCTAAACATATATCATGATTTTATAGAGAAAAACACAGCCTATGATTCGAATACCCAACCATATCATCACAAACCCTAAGAACCGCATATTCACCCGAAAAAAAATCATACATCACAACACTTTTCATAATATTATCATACATAACATGATCATGATCGATATCACACAAAATCAATATGTGAAATCATAACACGATTAAAACTCTAACCTTGAAACAATGATAACTAGCGAACCGGAACTTGCAATCGATCAAGGGAGAGGAGAGTGGGGTTTGTTTGCGCGACCGAGAGAGGGGTATGGCTGCCGTCGCACACCAAGGGAGGGGATTAGGGTTTGGTTATTTATTTTTATTTTTTTAAAACTCCATGCACACACATATATGCATTTTTATAAATAAGAGGAAGGGTGGGGGCGGTTTGGGCTTGCTTGGTCCGCAAGGGAGTGGGTTGGTGGGTTGGGTTTTGCTTGGTCACGAAGTCGCAAAGTTTCGCAAGCTCGGTTCGGTTCTCGGTTCGGCTAATTTTTAATTCGTTTATTAACTACGTATATTACAACTCGACAATTTATTCGTGACACGGCATTTATAAAATATGAAATCACGTAATTGGAGCGTGACGCGATAAATAACCAAACGTCTAATAACACGTAGCATGTAATTCAGATACGATCCGATAAAATTCCCAAACATCATGTATTCCCGAAATACTAAAGTTAGCGTAATTATAGCGTGCGCGTAATTAATTCTCCGAATCTAATTAGCGTAGGAGTAAATAACGATAAAGTTGCACGTTTAAAATACCTGAAAAACCAGGATATCACACTAATCCAGAACATGTACGCACATCCAAAAATTGTTGGAATCATATAAATCTTGTATTTTGATGATTAAAATGCAAAAATATCATTCGTTATGCATTTACGGTCATTTGCGCGTTCGTTACGATTTTCGTCGTAATTAACCGAAAACCGCAACCGTACGACCAAACGAACCGACATCCGTGACATTTCCGAACATATTTCAAGTTCCCTATGCTTTATCATCCTTATAAATCTTTAAAATGAGGTTAACGGGTGTTAAAAGTGCCAAAATGCGACAAAAACAAGTTCAGGGGCCAATTCTGAAACTTCTGCCTTTGCAAGGGCCTTACGGAGCCTTACGGACCATAAGGCAAAACTCCATACGGTCCGTTAGTGGTGCCCAGAGCAGAAGCTTCCTAATTGCAACTTGGCAGCTTCTTGTTCGTTTGCCTTGACACCTATAACTCGTTTTTGCCACACTTCTCCTGGTTACAACACCTCACTAAACACTTGTAATGATCCTACAACATCTCTTAACACTTGGAATGATCTTGTGGCTTCAAGAAATCTATAAATGCCCCCATTGTTGCAACCAATTTCCTTGCTCATTCACTCTTTCTTTCTCTCTTGCTCTACTTGGAGGCTACCACTTAGTTGGAGGCTTCCTAACTGAGCATTCTTAATCTTGGGGCTCTTCAAGTGTTCTCCAACACAAGTAAGTAAGTGCCCTCTCCTAGTCTTATTCCATTTCTTTTAGCTATTTCAAGCTAAAAGTCAAACAGTGTTTGACTTTCAGTTTTGACCATTAATTGGTCAAGTCAAAGTCCAATTGGACCTTGAAATGTGATCGTAATCACGATGGTTATGATCCATAGCGATTATGCCTACTGATTACCATTTTTACTAGTCGAAATGACGAGTCAAAGATTTGGTCAATAATGCGCAAAGTGCACATTATACGACGAAACTATTTTCGGGTGTCAAAACACTTTGTTTTGATACCAAATCAGTTTTATAAACTTAGTTAGACATGTTTAAGATGTCTAACTCGTCGCTTCTAGTGTGGTGCTTGTTTAGGGTCGTAAGTCTAGCGGTCTTGACCACCGCTGTGACTTTCGAATCCGACCCGTTTGGTCGATTAAGGATCCGACCAAACTCATATTAGTGACCATAGTTGTATGGGGAATAACCCTCTGAGGTTATACCTTATGGTCATGTCGTTTGGTTAGCATTATGTTAAGTCGCTTATTATGCCTTTAATAATGATCAAAATGCCCTTTTGCGCATAAATCAACTTTAAGCATATGTAACATAAATTTGACATATAATCTGATTACAACATTATTAAACATGTTTTGGCATATAAGACTTATCATAACATATATCTAACCATCCAAACACGTATTTACACAAATGATACATTAAAGTGGCTTAAACTACCTTAACGAGTCATAACGGGTCAAAAGAACTTAGGATCCTTTCCAAATCATAATGTTAACTTTATTAAACCATTGCATATGGGTTCCAACACTCATTTGGTTTATAAGGTTTCATTCTATCCGAATCTTCCGATTAAGATCCCGACATTAACATAGATATCCAATATTAGGACTTACTTGATTTTCCCGGACTCTTGAGCTTTGTATATCCATCTTGAACAAGGATACTTTTGCAATCCCAAGTGAGTACATAGACCCCTCTTTTTACATGTTTTGTGGTGACTATGTGAGTACATAGTCCCCACTTTTACTTTTTCAAATGATTTGGGGTGAAACACATGTGCCTACTCGATACTTTCATGTTTTCACGCTTTCATGACATATACTTGCTATGTTCAACTAGTACAATATATAGTACATGATTTCGATTATGTTTTGCTATGTATGTTGACTGAGCATGCTAGCACATTGATTTCAAAGACACCTTTTGCGGCATATGTTGACTTAGCATATGAGCACATTGATTTACATTACATTTTGCTCTGTATGTTGACTGAGCATGCTAGCACATTGATTTCATGGACATTTCTACTTCGTATGTTGACTTAGCATACTTAGTACATGGTTTAAAGACATTTGTCATCACATTGCTACATTTGGTATGTTTAACGGGACATAATACATTCATTAACATTGATCACGCCGCCCGATAGTATGTAATGGTACCATAGGACTTGACAAATCTTGTTCCCCGCTTCCTAGGTTTGTTTGGAAGTAGGGAATGACATAATCTGAATACATTTTTGATAAACCTTTGACTTGATAAGGGTTTATCCGACAGTCTCAATGCTTGAATGTATGCGATAAACAAACCCTGATAAATGTTCGTGTCAAATAAAGTAATGGATTTCAAAACAAAATCTTTGATTTAAACTTTTGTTTTGTTCAAAGACAATGTTTTGTACACGACATTTGGTTACACAAGACATTTGATTATACATGACATTACTACATGTGGATTGAGTATACTTTTACTCGCCATACAAGACAATGGTTATTACACTTCATTTGATATACAAAACATAGTTTACACTGACATTAGACATTGTTTACACATGACAATTGACTTTGGTTTAAACAATACATTTCATTTGTTGATTTTTGGTAAGCGATTTAAATAACGAAACGTGTGTAATATGATAAAGGCATGGCAGATACGCCGCTGGTACCTTTTTATATAAGTGCTTTTATTATATTACATATCGTGGTGTTATCTAAACCACTTCAGTAAGTAGAAGACATGACATTCTTTTTTTTTTTACAAAACATGACATCTTTTACACAAGACATGATATTTTACTACAAAACAAGACAAATTTTATATAACTCATTTTCATTGGACATTTATTTACCTATGCATGATTTCTTTTAAACATTGATTTTCTTGTGATTTTATAAAAGAAATTACTTTATAAGGTTCACGACTACTTTTCGCTAAAAATCTATTTTAACTTCCGAGTCATGAATCATCACAACCTATGTATCTCACAGGCATTTTTATGCTGACGTACCTATTTTCGCATGTGTTTCAGGAGCTAATGTTTGAGATTGATTCATGAGACACTTAGGATGGACTTTGGGCTTTCGTGACTTAAAATCTACAAGACAATAATAATGTTGTTATTTCGCAAGGACAATTAAATTTCCATTTTGTTTTCCTTTACTCCAAGACAATGTAACCAAACTTATTGTAATAATACAAAACTATAATTACCATGGTTGTTGATACAATCTTCTGTTACGACACTCCCCGACGTTTCTGCCGCGGTTTGTTGTTTTACGCGGCCGGGTGTGACAGCAAGATTAGTATCAGAGCCAATGGTTATAGGGAATTAGGTTATTAGTAAAGCTCCGACCAGACTATAACCTTTTTAGGACCCTAACACAAGTTATCTTGTGTTTAGATTCTTAAAACAAAATACTATCACCTATCCTTAGGTGATTACCGAAAACAAATCCACAAATTTCAAATCCGTTTTGAAAATAATCATCTATCCTTAGATGATTTGTTTTGGCTTTATGCCTTCCAAAGTTTTTCAAAATCTCGTCAAAGTTTGGGTTTTAATAATGTGAACACAGTCAATCTGGAAGGGTGGGTGCCTGTATCCTGAGTTTTCTGTCTAAGGCTAGAGTGTTCGTTCAAATTCACTTAATCGGACCAGTCACTCTTACCTGGGAACTCTTGGGGTGTCTCCACCTATAGGCTAAAGCATGTCTTCACGATACATTATCAATACCCATTTACATTGATTAGTCATTGTGTGTCCTTTGTTTGCTTGATGTAACGAACAAATGACCACCATCCTTGCATTTCGTTGATATTTATAGCATTTCATTTTAACTATCCAACATTCATCTCACTCGCTTTCTCTCATAATTTTTCTCTCTTTTAGAATGCCCCCTCGTCGAACTGTGAATTCGGGCGCCGATATGGCAGCTTTGATAGCTCAGCAGTTTGCTGCTGTACTACCCAATCTCATAACTCAAATAAACCAAACCAAACCAACAATAACAACAATGCACCTGCTGTGTTCAACTTTAAACAGTTTAATTGTGCTAAACCACTCAAGTTTAGTGGTTCTGAGGGAGCAACTGGGCTCCTACAGTGGTTCGAGAGTCTTGAGAGTACATTCCGTCATGTCCAATGTCCGAATGAACGAAAGGTCGAGTTTGCTTCGAGTGTGTTCCAAAAGAGCGCGCTCACGTGGTGGAACAGAGTGGTGAGAGATAGGGGTGCAGATGTCGCTGTGGGTCAGACATGGGAGGAACTTAGGGCTCTAATGATGAAAGAGTTCTGCCCTCGTCACGAGCAGAGGGCACTAGAAAATGAGTTCCACGACCTAAAGCAAGACAGTGGTGAGCACCGTGCTTACACCGATCGGTATGAGGAGTTAAGTCTGCTATGTCACACGATGGTCACGCCTTTGGATAAGGCGATTGAAAAGTACATAGACAGTCTTCCTGACCTAGTTCAGGATATTATCACCGGAAGCAACCCTACTTCTGTCTGACAAGCCATCGAACTAGTAGCTACGTTGACTGACTCTCAAGTCAAAAAGGGTAAAATCCACCGAAAAGGTGACAAGAAACCGTCTGATAAGTCTCAGAAACGCAAGGGAAACAATGCTGAAACTTCAAAGAAGTCTAGGAAGCTCAAGGTTTCCAAGAACTTCGCTCTCACTACACAACCTAACCAAGCTGCTCCTAATCAGCCTGCTCAACCACTGGCCAAGAAACAATATCTTGGCAATGCACCTTTGTGCAAAAGTGTAACAGTCACCATCAACCACATTTACCGTGCCGCATTTGCACTAACTATGGGAAATCTGGTCATCTTGCCAACACTTGTCGTTTTGCTCCTACCCAGAATCCAATAGCCCAAAACCCTACTCAGCAACCTGCACGACCTCACTATCCACGTAGGTCTTGCTACAATTGTGGGGATCTTACCCACTACATGAATAACTGCCCGAAGTTGGCAAATGCAAACCCAGCTCGTGGATGAGCATTTAATATTAATGCTGATGAGGCTCGGGCTGACAATGAAGTAGTCAACGGTACGTTCTTTGTTAACAACCATCCTGCTTCAAATTATTTTTTATTCGAGTGTCGATAGAATTTTTGTATCCCTAGCTTTTGAACCTTTGCTTTCAGTGCCTAGAAAAAAACTAGGAAAGCCCTTGACAGTCGAAATAGCTATGGCGAACCCCTTAAACTTGATTCTGTCATCCGTGATTGCCAATTGAACCTTAACAACCACCTTTTTGCCATTGACCTCACGCCAATGCAACTCGAGAGCTTTGATATCATAGTAGGGATGGACTAGTTATCTAAACACCCTTTGGAGGTGATTTGTTTTGATAAGATCGTTCGTATACCCCTTTCGTCTGGTGAAACTTTGGAGATTCATGGAGAAAAATACCTACGAAAGAATTAAACCTACGAAAGAATTATGTTGCTTTCTTGGCACGTATCGTAGAGGACAAAGGCAGGGGTAAAACTATTCAGGACATCCCCGTTGTTCAGGATTACCCTAAGGTTTTTCCTGAGGAACTACCCGATTTACCCCCAGCACGACAAGTTGAGTTTCGTATAGATCTTAGACCTGGTACCAACCCTATAGCCAAATCCCCATACCGTCTGAGATGCAAGAGTTATCTAAATAGCTTCAAGAGCTTTCTGACAAAAGATTTATTCGTCTGAGTTTTTCATCTTGGGGCGCTCCAGTCCTATTTGTGAAAAAGAAGAATGGATCCTTCCGTATGTGTATCGATTACCGTGAGCTCAACAAACTCACGATCAAAAATCAATATCCCCTACCTCGTATTAATGATCTCTTTGACCAACTACCGGGTGCTACTTGCTTCTCAAAGATTGATCTACGTTCTGGGTATCATCAGCTTCGTGTTCTAGAAGAAGATATTCCCAAAACTGCTTTTCACACTCGATACAGTCATTATGAGTTCATTGTTATGCCGTTTGGTCTGACAAATGCTCCTGCCGTTTTCATGGACTTGATGAATAGGGTTTGTAAGCCTTATTTGGACAAGTTCATCATTGTTTTCATTGATGACATTTTGATTTATTCAAAGTCTCGAGCCCATCACGAGCAACATCTCCGTTTAACGATGGAACTCCTAAAAAAAGAACAACACTATGCCAAGTTCTCCAAGTGTGAATTTTGGCTTAAGGAAGTTCAGTTCTTGGGACATATTGTCAACGAACAAGGTATACATGTAGATCCCACCAAAATCAGTGCGATTAAGGAATGGGATACACCTACTACTCCTACCGAAGTTCGTTCATTTCTTGGTCTCGCGGGTTACTACCGTCGCTTTATCGCAAACTTCTCAAAGATTGCGGTTCCCCTCTCTGCTTTTACTCAAAAGAATAAACCTTTTGAATGGGGACCCAAACAAGAAGAAGCTTTTCAGACCTTGAAAGAGAAACTTTGTAATGCTCCTATTTTATCCTTACCTGAAGGTAATGACGACTTTGTAGTATATTGTGATGCATCAAACTTAGGCCTTGGCTGTATTCTCATGCAAAGGAACAAAGTTATAGCCTATGCATCAAGACAACTGTAGATTCACGAAAAGAACTACACCACTCATGATCTTGAGTTGGGTGCTGTTGTTTTCGCTCTGAAAATTTGGAGACATTATCTATACGGTACAAAATGCGTGGTTTTCACGGACCACAAAAGTCTCCAGCATATTTTCAATCAGAAGGAACTAAACATGAGACAAGGACGATGGGTCAAACTTCTTAACGACTACGACTGTCAGATTCGCTACCATCCTGGTAAGGCGAATGTCATAGCCGATGCTCTTAGTCATAAAGAACGAGTCAAACTACATTGTGTTCAAGTTCGATCTGATATTCAAAACTGTATCTCCCAAGCTCAACGAACTTGTGTTACACAAGGCATGACGGGTGATGAATTACAACATCATCTAGAGCTTCAAATTGAAATAAAAGACAACGGGTTATTTTATTATCTGAACTGTTTGTGGGTTCCAAGTCAAGACGGTCTCTGCACCTTGATAATGGATACTCATAAGTCTCGTTATTCAATTCATCCAAGTGCAGACAAAATGTACAAGGATCTTCATGCCCAGTATTGGTGGTCGGGTATGAAGAAAGAGATTGCTTTGTATGTATCCAAATGTCTTACTTGTCTCAAAGTTAAGGCAAAACATCAATGCCCTTCTGGTTTGCTTGAACAACCAGAAATTCTGATTTGGAAATGGGAAAGCATTGCAATGGATCTCATTACCAAATTACCACGTACATCTAGAGGTCATGATGCCATTTGGGTAATCGTTGATCGTCTAACCAAGTCAGCACACTTTATAGCAATCTGTGAGGATTTCCCTGCTGACAAACTTGCTGAAATCTATGTGGATGAAATTGTATCTCGTCATGGTGTCCCTTTGGACATCATATCTGATCGTGATGCTCGATTCTCATCTCATTTTTGGAGGACCATGCAATCTGCCATGGGAACCAAACTTAACCTGAGCATTGCTTATCATCCTCAAACAGACGGACAGTCCGAAAGAAAAATCCAGACACTGGAGGATATGCTTAGAGCTTGTGTGATTGACTTTGATGGTAGTTGGGATTCAGATCTACCTTTGATCGAATTCTCCTACAATAACAGTTATCACACCAGCATTGACATGGCTCCTTTTGAAGCTTTTTATGGTAGAAAATGTCGTTCACCTGTCTGTTGGAATGAGATTGGTGAATCTCAATTCACCGGACCTGAACTCATGAAAGACACAACAGACAAAGTCAAGAAAATCCGTGATAATCTTTTGACAGCTAGAAGCCGTCAAAAGAGTTACGCGGAGAAACGACGCAAGCCCTTAGAATTCCAAGTCGGTGATCATGTTCTACTCAAGGTATCCCCTTGGAAAGGTGTGGTTAGATTTGGGAAGAAAGGAAAACTTGCACCTAGATATGTTGGACCATTCAAGATCATTGAGAAAATCAGAAAGGTGGCCTACAAACTTGAGCTACCTCCTGAACTTGGTAATGTTCATCCGACTTTACACGTATCCAATCTTAAATAGTGTTTGGCTGATGAAAACCTCCACATTCCTCTTGATGAAATTCGTGTTGATAACACGATGCACTTTGTTGAGAAACCTGTGGAAATATTGGACCGTGAAGTCAAAAAGCTCAAGCGCAGACGTATACCGATTGTTAAAGTTCGCTGGTAGTCCAAACGTGGCCCAGAGTTTACTTGGGAACAAGAGGACCAGATGAAGGCGAAATATCCACAACTATTCTCACAAGTTTCCTCTAATTAAATTTCGGGACGAAATTTCCTGAAGTAGGGGAGACTGTGACATCTATGTATTTTCAATCATCGTACAATTCCGAAACAATTTTGTATTTAATAACATTGTTTTTTATATTCCAATATTTGTGTATTTATATGGTATTTCATATTTTCAATCCTTGTTCAATTCTGATCTTTCAAATCACTTCTTGAAGTGAAATCGCAAACTGTTACGCAAACGTAATCAGTTTAACGCGACGTACACTTTGGAACAAACAATGGCATAAGCTAAACATACCCTAAATACCCTTTACATAACTTAGAAATAAGTTTTGAGGGCTTCGGTATGGCAAAAACATGTTTATTCAGCTTCAGGGGCTATTTTGCAAATTCTGCGAAACTATGCCATTACGCGTATTTCCTAATCCTGAACAATTACGCACATCAAAACTTTTTGTAATCATTATTATCTTGTATTTTGATGATTGGAATGTAAAAATATCATTCGTTACGAATTTACGGTCATTTGCGCGTTCGTTACAATTTTCGTCGTAATTAACCAAAAACCGCAACCGGATGACCAAACGAACCGACATCCATGACATTTCCGGACATATTTCAAGTTCTCTATGCTTTATCATCCTTATAAAGCTTTAAAATGTGGTTAACGGGTGTTAAAAGTTCCAAAATGCGACAAAACATGTTCAGGGGCCAATTCTGCCAGTTCTGAAACTTCTGCCCCTGCAAGGGCCTTACGGACTGCGGTTTAAAATTTTGTAACATAATCAAATGAGATAAAACACATTATACGTTGCAGCAGAATGCGATTTAAAATTTTGTAACATAATCAAATGAGAGATTAGCTTTCATCACACAATGTTTTCATTACTCAAAA
The DNA here is from genome assembly GCA_947069175.1 of Scalesia atractyloides. Lineage (NCBI taxonomy): Eukaryota > Viridiplantae > Streptophyta > Magnoliopsida > Asterales > Asteraceae > Scalesia > Scalesia atractyloides. Next base: position 48,348,931 of record CAMTDV010000004.1, on the reverse strand, counting down.
GATTGAAATGATTACAAGTAATTACATGCATGAATCACTAACTCCCCCTCAGCCTGAGCTCACATAGGTTAGATCGTACGAGATAAGTGTGTGTGTGTGTGTGTGTGTGTGTGTGAGCTAAATAGAACAGTACATGCACTGTCTATTTATAGTACTAATCCTAACCAATGTGGCATCTTTGCTGACATCACACTAAGACAATGACATCTAACAAACCTAACAACCCCTAACCACTGCTAATGCTATCCGCTGATACATTTACAAAACAATGATTGCTAGCAAATTGTGATGCTAACCACTGATGAAACTTTGTCATATGTTCTTCAAAGGGTGATCAGACCTTTGACTTCCAGCAGACGTTTGACTTCAACAGAGGTTTGGTCTTCAACAGTCTTTACAAACCAGCAGAGCTTAGCACTGAGCAGATGTTAGAGCCATCAGCTGTTAGATACCTTGTCATTGAGGGAATTTATGAGTCAAAACACTGTTTATTATGGATCATCTAGTATAGACCTGTTTTGGCATTTTATCATTTGTTCTTTTGTAGTGGTCAATCCCAACAATCCCCTCTAGAATAGATGATGCCAAAACTCTTCCTTATTCATGATCTTTATTCTCTCATCAGTTTTTCCCTGATTTGTCTCTTGAACTGTAGTTCAAAATTCTGGGAATTTTCATCATCTTCATCCCTGCACAGTTGAAGTTCCAGAAGATCTTGAAGGTCAGCTACACCCAGGCTTAGTGCATCCTTCCTTGTTATATATTCAACTTTCCCATTGGACTTGAGCAAAGTCAATATACATGGGTCTGTTTGTCAGACATCCACTTAAGTATTTTTTAGTTCAATGGGTTTCTTGGGAGAAGTTTTATTTGTGATGAGTTTGAGAGAGGTAAACTGCTTGATAGCTCTTTTACAGTTGCAGCAGATTGAGCTTGAGGCTTTGATGTACCATCTTCAAATTCATGCAGAGATTGATTTTTGTTGGCCTGATTACAAATGTCAGCTTCTCTCTATTTTACTTCATCATCCATTTGTAACTGCCTTTCTCTTTGATTCAAGGCCTGGATGGATGCTTCTAAGGCATGATCTGCACTGTAATTTTTATACTTGTTCCAGTCTGGTGCTGTCACACCCTCAATTTCCACTTGCGGAGTTTTACCGCGAGGCGTGTGATCAAACCAGAATCTGAGACACTAGTAATATCGAACGACTCTATATGATTTATTTAAACGGTTTCCAAAAACATTTGTTTAACCATTCAGAGTTATTTTCAAATTATCTTAGTTTCAAAGTTTAGCGGAAGCATTAGTTTCAAATTTTAGCGGAAGCATTAGAGTAAAGTAAAGTAACGGGCGCCAATATAAACGCCAAAACCAAAAATCTCAAACAATATTCGTAAATAAGACTCGATAAAAATGTGTTGATCATATGCAAGTGAGTGCACCTAGCGCTCCTAGCGTCCTGAGAAACATGTAAAGAAACAAGTGTCAACATTAAAGAAGAGTGAGTTCACAGGTTTTGTTAAGTTCACAAGTTCGGTTAAAAGTTTGTTTTCCCCCGTTATCCCTAACCCGGGATAACGATATAGTTCCATTATTCCTAACCCGGAATAATAATGTTGGTTCGTAATTAAGTTCAATGTTAACATGTAGGTAGCGAGCCTAAAGTTACGTCACATAAGAGTTCGCGATCGAAGCTGACTGTTGTTGCCTCAGTGTTGCCAGGTCTATCACTAACCATGGCGAAAGTTAGGCCAAATTAATCACCCGTTGACCAAACCCGGTCGGCTAGCGCGACAAGCTCGGGTGGGGCTTGTCGGGCCCAGTAGTACTACTTATAATTCCCCCGCTATCTAACCCAATACTAACGATCTGAGAATAGTTGAGGACTTCCGTGATAAAGCTACTTAGTGACCATAACATACATTAACATTAACTTAGTTACCGAATAGTTAACGACGTTAATTCCGCATAGCGTAAATGATAGAGTTATAGAGTGCATACATGTTTCTCCCCCTGATGTTTAAAACCGGATAAAATAGGGGCCATGAACTCACCTTAAATTGCTCGGTTAGAATAACACAAAAGAAGAAAATGATGGAACCGCTAATCGCGTCCTAACATGCCAACTGATTTAAAGTTAGTATCTGAACACACTGATACAAAACCCTACGCATAACTAACACACAGTGCGGCACACGTAATAACCAATTCGAAAACACAATCATGCATGCAAAGTATCATCGTACCAAAATAATGATCAAACCAACTTTCATAAACACAGATTAACTCATACAACACTTTGGTTCACACAAACGCAAGTTATCATGTTTCAGCTTGTACGCTCATAACTGGGCTGTTTTCGATGATTTTTATAAAATAGTTCCAACGTTCCAAAAATTGCAATTTTTTACAGGAGGTGTCAACTAAAGTGTAGAATTTAATGTTACATTTTCAAGTCCTAACGCTTTACCAATTATTTATAAACATTTATATACTAGGCTGCAGTCAGATTCGTCACTTTCTGACTGCAGTCCACGGGAAAAATTATTTAAAAATCATCATTCATCCAATTAACAAAATTCCAGTTGGAGATTTATGGAGATTCCTGTATCCAGTTACTGTACAAATTTTGTGACCCAACCCCCTACAGACTATGAGTTCCGACTCGATAAACAACTAGCAAATTTTGCAGAATTTACGCAGCTTCAGCTGCTGCACTAAATGACCACTTAAAAATAGCAAACAACCTTAGAAAAATATGAATCTGGCGTCATTAGAAGCGTTTTTCAAAAATACACCTTTTAGGCTTCATAAAATCCACTTTTCGATAAATAATGATCAGGTTACAGCCAATTGAAGTTGGCTGTAAATGTCATTCAGCAAACTGTTTTATACTTTTATCGCATTAGAACATGCTTAAACGATCATGACGCTTAATAATAATGATTAACAACAGGTTTATTTGTCAAATATCATCATTTATATCAATATTCATGCAAACCCTAATTATATAACATGATCTTTATCGTTAAAACGCAGCTTATGATTTTAGTATTCAACATAACATCACAATCGCAAAGATTCGCACAATCATCCGAACTAATCATAAATCACAACACTTTTCATACTAATAATCCTACCATTACACATAATCATGATCAAGATTACACAAACCCTAATGTGAATCGCAAAACAATTAAACTCTAACCTTGAAACGATGATGATTAGCGAATCGGGACAAGATTGGAATCAATCCGAGAGTTGTAGGCTTTTGCGATCGTGAGAGGGGGGGCTGCCATCGCCTTCCTCTAGGTGCTAGGGTTTTGTTGTTGTTTTTTTTAACAAACAATCCATGCATACAATATATATAGATATAACAAGGGAAAAGAAAGAGGAGGGGTGCGGCCGCGATGGGGGGGGGGGGGGCGGTTTGGGTTAAGTGGCTTGGGCCTCAAGTTTAGGTTATTTCCTTGGGCCGCAAGGAGGTGAGGTCGACACGTTTCGCGGCTCGGTTCAGTTCGGCTATTTATTTATTATATTTTTTTATAACTAATAATCGCGAAATCAAAGTGTGATATAATAATCTACAAAATCTACAAACGTCTAATAACACATAGCATGTAATTCACCCAATAGATTCACAAAGTTAGCGTAGTTATTGCGAGCGTGTAATTTAATTCTCCGAATTAAATCAGCGTAGGAATGAATAACCGTGAAGTAGCGCGTTTAAGATACCTGAAAAGCCGGGATGTCACATTATCCCCATGTTGAAAGAATTTTCGTCCCGAGAATTGAGTAAACGCGGTTTAGAATGCAACGCACAAAGATTCAGTTTGTTAGCAATGGTACAAGTAATTCCCAGGCTGTTACATCATCCCCATGTTGAAAGAATTTCATCCCGAAATTTAGTTGGCAGTAACGTCAGATTGTTGCTCAGCTGCAAAAAGGTGTGGGTATTTGCTTTTCATTTGGTCCTCTATTTCCCACGTGAACTCCGGTCCACGCTTAGAGTCCCAACGAACCTTGACAATTGGTATCTTGCTGTGCCTTCGAGTCTTAATCTCACGATCCATGATCTCGATAGGTTGTTCCACAAAATGTAGTTGCTCATCCACTTGAATATCATCCAATGGAATGACTAGGGTCTCATCTGATAGGCACTTCTTCAGATTGGACACGTGGAAAACGTTGTGAACTCCACTGAGTTCGGTAGGAAGGTCTAACTGATAAGCTACGGGCCCGATACGCTTCGAAATCACAAACAGGCCTACGTACCGTGGATTTAGTTTGCCTCGTTTCCCAAAACGAATTACACCCTTCCAGGATAACACTTTCAGTAGGACGCGGTCGCCTACTTGAAATTCGAGCGGTTTGCGTCGTTGATCAGCGTAACTTTTCTGTCGATCTCGTGCCGCTGCCAAGCGGTTTCTAATTTGCACAATCTTTTCAGTAGCCTCAAGTATCAACTCAGGACCTGTGAGTTGACTGTCACCGACTTCTGCCCAACAGACCGGTGATCTATATTTGCGACCGTATAATGCTTTAAACGGTGCTGCCTGAATACTCGTATGGTAACTGTTGTTATACGAGAATTCCACTAAAGGCAGATGGATTTCCCAACTGTTCCCGAAGTCTACCACACATGCCCTAAGCATGTCTTCCAAGGTCTGAATGGTCCTTTCACTTTGACCATCCGTCTGAGGGTGATAAGATGTGTTCATATCTAAGCGTGTACCCAACTTTCTGAAGTGACTGCCAAAAGTTGGACGTCAAACGAGCATCTCTGTCTGAGATGATGGGCGTTGGCACCCCGTGCCGAGAAACTACTTCCTTAATGTAGATGTGAGTCAACTTATCCATCTTATCTGTTTCTTTGATCGCTAGGAAGTGTGCAGACTTAGTTAGACGATCCACGATTACCCAGATGGTATCGCAACCACCGGAGTTCACGGGAGTTTAGTGATAAAGTCCATCGAGATCTTATCCCATTTCCACACTGGGATCTCAGGTTGTTGAAGTAGCCCCGATGGCTTATGGTATTCCACCTTGACTTTCGCACAAGTCAAACACTTGCTCACGTAGGTGGCTATATCCGCTTTCATGTTGGGCCACCAGTACGCGGCTTTAAGGTCTTGATACATCTTATCTGAACCAGGATGGACAGAGTATCGGGATTTGTGTGCTTCGTCCATAACTAGCTTCCTGAGGTCTCCATAGAGAGGTACCCATACACGATTCATGAAATATCAGGCACCATTGGGTTTCACTTCCCAATCGCGTTCCATCTTTCCCACAGATTCGGCCTTGATGTTTTCTTCCTTAACTTCTTCTAGCTGCGCGTCGCGTATATGTTCGGGTAACCCCGAATGAATGGTGAACTATAGTGCTCGTACCCGACGAGGTTTCAAGTGCTCCTTCCGACTGAGGGCATCGGCTACCACGTTAGCTTTACCTGGGTGATACCGAATGGCACATTCATAATCGTTCAGGAGTTCGACCCAGCGACGTTGTCGCATGTTCAACTCCTTCTGGTCGAAAATATGTTGGAGGCTCTTGTGATCCGTGTAAATTGTGCACCTTGTTCCAAATAGACAGTGTCTCCAAATCTTAAGTGCAAACACAACTGCTCCCAATTCCAGGTCATGTGTCGTGTAGTTTTTCTCGTGAACCTTCAACTGTCGGGATGCATACGCGATGACCTTATCACGTTGCATGAGTACACATCCTAATCCCTGAATGGAAGCGTCATAATATACCACAAAATCATCTGTCCCTTCTGGCAAGGACAAAATGGGTGCACTGCAAAGTTTCTGCTTCAGCAATTGAAATGCTGCTTCCTGCTTGTCACCCCAAGCATACTTGGTGCCCTTCTGGGTGAGAGTGGTAAGCGGTTGTGCGATCTTGGAAAATCCCTCGATGAAACGTCTGTAGTAACCAGCCAAACCCAAAAATTGGCGGATCTCTGTCGGTGTCCTGGGTGCTTCCCAGTTCTTGATAGCATTGATCTTGGCGGGATCAACGTGTATACCTTTTTCATTCACGATATGCCCGAGGAACTGAACTTCCCGAATCCAGAAATCACACTTCGAAAACTTGGCATATAGTTCCTCCTGTTGAAGTAGTTCCAGCAATAATCGTAGATGCTCAGCATGTTCTTCTTCACCCTTAGAGTAGACGAGTATATCATCGATGAACACGATGACAAACTTGTCGAGATACGGCTTACACACGCGGTTCATGAGGTCCATGAACACCGCGGGTGCATTGGTGAGACCGAAGGGCATGACCAAGAACTCATAATGGCCATACCAAGTACGAAATGCCGTCTTGGAGATATCCTCCTCTCTGACACGTAACTGGTGATTACCGGACCGTAGATCGATCTTGGAGTAATAGCTTGACCCTTGAAGCTGGTCGAAGAGATCGTCGATGCGAGGTAATGGGTATCGGTTCTTGACGGTAACCTTATTAAGTTCCCTGTAGTCGATGCACATGCGGAAGGTCCCATCCTTTTTCTTGACAAAAAGGACCAGAGCTCCCCATGGCGAAGTACTGGGTCGGATAAATCCTTTTTCCAACAATTCCTGAAGTTGGGTAGACAGCTCTTGCAACTCTGCTGGAGCTAGGCGGTACGGGGCCTTGGCGATAGGAGCCGCATGGTTCGCCAATTCGATTTCAAACTCCACTTGTCGATGTGGTGGAAGACCAGGTAACTCCTCTGGAAACACATCGGAAAAGTCACGGACGACGGGGATATCTTCAATCCGCTTCTCGTCCTTAGGCTGCTCGGTGACCAGTGCGAGCAAAGCGAAGGAGTTCTTTCTCTGAAGATACTTTTGAGCTTGCATGTAAGAGATGATGTTTGTGACGGCGCCTGCCTTCTCGCCTTGCACCATCAAGACTTCGTCGTTAGAGAGCGGAATACGGATAGCTTTCTCGAAATAGAGAACTTCAGCTCGGACATCGGATAGCCAGTCCATTCCGGCTACCACGTCAAAACTACCCAGGGTAGTTGTCATCAGGTCAATGGTAAAGGTGTGACCCGCGGGTTTAAGTTGACAGCCGGTTACTAAATGGGTCACATCTACAGATTTACCATCGGCTAGTTCTATGACGTAAGGGGTCTCTAGGGGTTTAGGCGTGAGATTTAGGTTCTTCCTAAAAGACTCAGATATAAAAATCTTATCCTCACCCGTATCAAAAAGTACAGTAGCAAAATGATCGTTAAGGGGAAACTTACCGGTGACCACGTTCGAGTCGTTTCTAGCTTCTCCACGGCCCAGCGTGAATGCACGACCTTTGGCACCTCCTGTGCCACCATTTCCATTGTTGCCATTGTTGTTATTGTTGTTGTTGTTCCCACCATTGTTGTTGTTGCGAAGCTGCGGGCAGTCCCGCTTGAAATGGGCAGTGCTACCGCACTGATAGCATCCCCGGTTATTACCTTGCTGTTGACCCTGGTGCTGATTCTGATTTTGTCGAGACATGATTTCCCCGCGACAATCCTTTGCCGCGTGTCCCGCTTTGCCACATCGTTGGCATCGATTTCTGGTGCAAGGGCGTGATGATGAAGGTTACAACGATTGCATTGGGGCTTTCGACCCGCATAGCCGCTTGAGTTCTGGGTGTTGTTGGCAGACTTCTTATTGTGACCCCGATTGTTGTTGAAATTGTTGGACCGCTTCTGGTTTCCTTGTTGTGGCTGGGCTGACGAAGACTGTCGAGCAGGTGAGTCTTCAAATTTTCTTTTGTTATCAGGGACAACTTCGGTTGCACCCCGAGGTGGCAACTTCCTTTGCTCCACCGCCTTATCGGTGAGTTTATGCGCCAGCCTAATCGCTTGATGCTCCGTCGTAGGGTTGCTAGACATTACCATGCCCTGGATCTCAGGGACCAGACCCCCAAGATAAAACTCAAGTCGTTTTTCGACGGCGTTAGCCAGATCAGGACATAGGAGCACCAGATCATGATGTTTGGCCGTGTACGCTTCAATTTCAGACCCTACCATCTTGTGGTTCCATAACGCTTGCTCCAACTGCTGAACTCTGTCCCGCGGACAGTATTCCTCCTTGATTAGGGCCTTAAACTCGGTCCAGGCCACTGTGTTCGCCGCAACAAGTCCACGCGTTTGGACTTGTGCGTTCCACCAGGTTAATGCCCTATCTTCCAACGTTGAGGCAGCATACTTGACCTTATTGGCTTCAAGGCAATTGCACATCTCGAACACCGATTCAGACTTTTCAATCCAACGGACCAGTCCTATGGGTCCTTCAACACCCGTGAACTTGCTCGGTTTTGCATCAAGGAACATCTTGTAGGGGTTAAGACCCCCTCCTGAAGACAGAGGATAGGTAGTCAGCGAGAAAGTCTACTAGCCCAACTATTAGATTTTCCCATGAAAATTTAATAATGGTTACCTGCTGGTGGGTTTTGAACACCTGCCAGAGCAGCATTCACGTGTTCTTGGATTAAAGCGGCCAATTCTTCAGTTGACATTTTGAGGTTTCCGCGACGTCCAGTTGCCATTTCAGATCTTCGCAAGACAACACAATCACACACCGATAAGTATATATATCCAATATAGTTATCATATTCCACACTTCAATCATCACACAAGTTATGTCAACCCAACAAATTAAACAATCTAAAGGAACATTTGATTAAATAAATTGCAATGTCTCACAAAATACCAACCAAACATCTCTATTTAATTATAAAATTTCAAGTTCAAACATAAGTGGAAACAAGCAAACTAAAGAAAACAAAGCGGAGATTGGCGAGACGATTTAGTCATCTACGTCTCCATCTCCCAAGTCGCTATCATTGCCGTCATCCTCTGCGGCGTTTTCAGCTTCAACAGTCGGGTCCTATTCCGGCTCTTCTTCCTCCGGATCCTCCTCCGGGTCTTCCTCTAGATCCTCCTCTGGGTCTTCCTCTGGATCCTCCTCTTCTTCCTCTACCGGCACTGGAGGGGCCGGTGCTGGAGCGGGTATTGGGACAGGTGCTTGATTCTGCTCCAGTTCTTGAATCCTCCAACTGGACTCAAGAACTCTGTCTTTGAGCCAGTCAGCCCTCAGCTGCTCAGCACGAAGATCCTTAGCTAAAATGTTTCGAACTCTCCTATTCTCATGTTGCTCTTCCTCGAGCTTTCCAGTTTTACCAGTTAGTTGACGTATCATCCATCCTTGTGCTTCGATTGTCTCCTGCATTCTCTCTAGCTGTTCCTGTTGTTTCCTTAACATATCCCTAAGTAGATCGTCCCCTACTCCTAACGAGTTGACCGGTTCGACCGGTATAGCGGTGGTCGGACGGGAGGACGACTCCCCTCCTAGAGCGAGTCTTTTCGTTGCAGCTGAGCGTGTCTCCACGCCATGAAGTGGTGAGGGTTCGACCATGGGTGCCTTCCCCGGCGCCCTTGATTGTCGAGATTTGTCGGATGATGATGATGACATTGCCTGCTGGGTTGGTGTAGTTAGTTACAAGTTGTGTGCATCACAATGTACATATATATCTCAAATAAAGCAATTGTAGTATAACACATACAAGATATCACAGTTTGGTGCCAACTAAGTCTAGTGTCGTGTAACAGCTATAGTTTAGGTCTACTTTTAATGCAAACCTGGTTCTCTATAGCTAGAGGCTCTGATACCAATCTGTCACACCCTCAATTTCCACTTGCGGAGTTTTACCGCGAGGCGTGTGATCAAACCAGAATCTGAGACACTAGTAATATCGAGCGACTCTATATGATTTATTTATACGTTTTCCAAAATCATTTGTTTAACCATTCATAGTTATTTTCAAATTATCTTAGTTTCAAAGTTTAGCGGAAGCATTAGAGTAAAGCAAAGTAACGGGCGCCAATATAAACGCCAAAACCAAAAATCCCAAACAATATTCGTAAATAAGACTCGATAAAAATGTCTTGATCAAATGCAAGTGAGTGCACCTAGCGCTCCTAGCGTCCTGAGAAACATGTAAAGAAACAAGTGTCAACATTAAAGAAGAGTGAGTTCACAGGTTTTTATAAGTTCACAAGTTCGGTTAAAAGTTTGTTTTCCCCCGTTATCCCTAACCCGGGATAACGATTTAGTTCCATTATTCCTAACCCGGAATAATAATGTTGGTTCGTAATTAAGTTCAATGTTAACATGTAGGTAGCGAGCCTAAAGTTACGTCACATAAGAGTTTGCGATCGAAGCTGACTGTTGTTGCCTCAGTGTTGTCAGGTCTATCACTAACCATGGCGAAAGTTAGGCCAAATTAATCACCCGTTGACCATACCCGGTCGGCTAGCGCGACTAGCTCGGGTGGGGCTTGTCGGGCCCAGTAGTACTACTTATAATTCCCCGCTATCTAACCCAATACTAATGATCCGAGAGTTGGTTGAGGACTTCCGTGATAAAGCTACTTAGTGACCATAACATACATTAACATTAACTTAGTTACCGAATAGTTAACGACGTTAATTCCGCATAACGTAAAAGATAGTTATAGAGTGTATACATGTTTCTCCCCCTGTTGTTTAAAACCGGTTAAAATAGGGGCCGTGAACTCACCTTAAATTGCTCGGTTAGAATAACACAAAAGAAGCAAATGATGGAACCGCTAATTGCGTCATAACATGCCAACCGATTTAAAGTTAGTGTGTGAACACACTAATACAAAACCCTACGCATAACTAACACACAGTGCGGCACACGTAATAACCAATTCGAAAACACAATCATGCATGCAAAGTATCATCTTACCAAAATAATGATCAAACCAACTTGTCATAAACACAGATTAACTCATACAACACTTTGGTACACACAAACGCAAGTTATCATGTTTCAGCTTGTACGCTCATAACTGGGCTGTTTTCGAGGATTTTTATAAAATAGTTCCAACGTTCCAAAAATTCCAATTTTTTAACAGGAGGTGTCAACTAAACTGTAGAATTTTATGTAAAATTTTCAAGTCCTAACGCTTTACCAATTATTTATAAACATTTATATACTAGGCTGCAGTCAGATTCGTCGCTTTCTGACTGCAGTCCATGGGAAAATTATTTAAAAATCATCGTTCATCCAATTAACAAAATTCCAGTGGAAGATTTCCGAGAATTCCCGTCTCCAGTTACTGTACAAATTTCGTGACCCAACCCCTACAGACTATAAGATCCGACTCGATAAACAACTAGCAAATTTTGCACAATTTACGCAGCTTCAGCTGCTGCACTAAATGACCACTTAAAAATACCAAACGAACTCAGAAAAATATGAATCCGGCGCCATTAGAAGTGTTTTTAAAAAATACACGTTTTAGGCTTCAGAAAATCCACTTTTCGATTTTATTTTCAAACTTGTATGTTCGCCAATACTTTTGTATTGATCTACGCTTTTAATGCATGTTGCATGAAAGCTGATGATGCAAGAAATCTAGTAGGATTGCCTAGATACACACTTAAAACTTTAAATGTTTATTGTACTGTATCTTATTTCAAACATGTATTTCGTTTCAATATCTTGTATTAAATCGTTATCAATGAAATGAAATTATATTTGTTACGTATCGTGATTTAAATTTTGTATTATTTGATTTAAACTATGTAAAAAAGAAATTATTAAACACTTGACACAATTAGCGTTATGAAGCCTCTTGCAATCTCGTTTTCGTCTCATCCCGATGTTTCCGCCATCGGTTGAGGTGTGACAGCCGAGCTAGAGAACAATCTTATCAGTATCTCTCAAATCTGTGATAAACAGTTTACCACCCATTTCAACATTAAGGAGTGCATGATCATTAAACCGGGCTTTAAGATTCCAGAAGAGTGGATTCTCATGCTTGCTCCTCGTGAGAATGATCTTTGTGTGCTAGATATGAGCATTGCTACAACTACTTCAAAGTCGGCTCAATGTTTCGTAACAAAGGCCACAGAGAAGGAGTCAATTCTTTGGCATAGAAAGATGGGTCATATACAACTCAGAAAGATAAATCATCTGGTTCACAATGATTTGGTTGAAGGAGTAAATCTTAGAAGCTTTCACATGACTGATAGTTGCTTGGAATGCAAGAAAGGAAAGCAGGTTAAAAAGTCTCTGTCACACCCCGAAATATCAGAGTTGGCGTGACTGGAATGGTATCTTCATTGCACAGTGGAAGTATTAAAGTGCTAAGACTTCTAGAAAATGAACGCCTGCTAAGTACTCGAGTGCAAATAGGTTCTCCTATTCCAACTGTGCCATAGTTTGACGTTATAACCTGAGAATGAAACATGCGAAAAATCAGCATAAAGTTGAGCGAGTTCATAGTTTGTTTATTTTGTTTCAAATGAATTTTAAAACATTTGAGAATCTTGCTTTTGAAAACCGGTTTTTGAGATCATAATATCTCAAAGCGTATGTAATGTCGTAACTGTATATCGGTATTAAAAATATTTTCCATTATGTTTGTAAACCAATGCATGTACTGTTGTGTTTGTAAACCGGTGATAAAATCATAGTATGTAGGGTGCCTATGGAATCTAAGGATCAATCAGTGGGTAGCGAACCCCCTAATATTATGTACCATAAGTAAATAACCAAACCGAGACAACTTTGTTCTCAATTGGGATCACAAAAGCACCCCATGGTATACAACTAGGAGTGGAGCGTGCCTCAAGCTCAATAGATCTACACCTTTTGCACCTTGGTCACTAAGTGATTAATGGTTACTAATGTTATATTGTTATCCAATCCAACTTACGCACATCGATCTTATTGTTATCTAATTCCATAGCTACATACCGAATGTCATAGTCTGGGTCGTTGGGCCTAGCCCATGTTATCTTGTTATCCGTGTTATTGTCTTGTTATCCATGTTATTGGGTCGAGCCCATGTTTTAAATTCAAGTATGTTTCGAAAACGCGTATAGTCTTGTAAAAACTGATGTATTTGACATAAGCTTTTCATAAACCATTTGTGTTATCTGGTATACGTTTGTAATATGGTTTAGAAATATATGATTTGCGTTTATCGAAATATTGTGTGCTTTCGCGAAACCTGCATGTCTTTCCACCCCGAAAACATTTATAAAATGTAAAACTGTAAAAAGTGGGGTTTATGGTGCAAAGCTAGCTAAATGTGATTCCGTGATGTCGTTCCAAGAACGTGAATTTGCTAGCGTGCAACTATAGCAATCCTAGCAAGAAATCAAGCTTAAAAGATTCTAATAAGACAACATAGTTAAACTACGTGTCCGAGCTCTACCGAGTCATTAACAACGATCCTAAAAGGTGTTATTATCTTAATTTATGATAAGTGATCTACAGTTATTTGATCACGTTCATAATCGGGATAAAACTAAGTTTTGAAAGACCACTTAGTTTTCGAATGAATTAGGATATACATATTTCATATATATAAATATAAATATACTTACGAAGTCATATAGTCGTTGTAAATAGAAATACGTCGTTGGATAAAGATACGACTCGTAGTAGTCTTTGTAAACATGCACACATATGTATATACACATACTCATATGCGTGAAATGTTTTGTGTCCGAAAATGAACGTCTTGTTTATAAATAATAAGAATTATAGAAATTACGCTTGTTATAATCTCGCGATAAAAAATTTCGTATTTTGTTTAGATGTTGAAAATAAATATAAATAATTATATTTATTTTTTTATGAAATCTCTGATTCGCCGTCATTTGAAATAAATATGAACCATTGTATTTATAATACGCAACCGTCGACATTTAAAATAAATATACAATATTATATTTATTTAAATAAGAGTTTCCGAATCGTCGACGTTTAGAATTAAATATAAGGTATTATATTTGTTGAAGTGTATTCGAAACATCGGCGTTTATAATAATATAAAACGTAATATTTATTTTATAAAATAATTTCGACGTTTAAAAGGAGCGTTTGGCTTCTCGAGGTTTGAAACAAATATAAAATAATATACCTATTTTGTATAGTTTTTGAATTCTCAATGTGTTTCTGTTGGATCTTGAGATAATAAGTATAAATTATAAACCTATATTTTTTACGAAAATCGGACAAAGTTTCCCCTATTTTAGGGATAACCCGACAAAACAAGTTGTCGATATATCATCAAAACACAACAATTTGTATAACAATGCAATCACGATTAAACAAAATTTCTCATCGTGTTTCAAAACATCCACATTTGGTCGCGTGTAATTCAACTCATAAATATATATATTTTGTAACGAAACGTTCGGTTATTAAATTAATATATGCAGTTTATAATGGTATGACATGCACAAGTTCACGAAAATTACTAATTTACTCGAAAGATAATTGTCGTTACACTAGTTGGTAGGTTTGAGCTCGGTTCATGACGAAAACAATGTAAATAAGTATGAACTTAATTAAACACGCGCGCCCGTTATACCTCACCGAGTCGACTTACTGAACCGAACCCAAAATCTGACTTCGTTGACCATAGTTGACTAGATTGACCAAAGTTGACTTTTGTTGACTGAGTCAGCTTGGTTTGACCGAGTTGACTGGGTTGACTCGTCTGACCTGGGTTGACCCGTCTGACCTAAACACGCGCGCCCGTTATACCTCACCGAGTCGACTTGCTGAACCGAACCCAAAATCTGACTTCGTTGACCACAGTTGACTAGTTTGACCAAAGTTGACTTTTGTTGACTGAGTCAACTTGGTTTGACCGAGTTGACTGGGTTGACTCGTCTGACCTGGGTTGACCCGTCTGACCCCGGTCGACCCGTTTGAATGCCTTTGACCGGGTTTGACCCGAACCCATCTGAACCGAGACTGCTCGTTGTTGACTTGTCAAACCAAACCGAGCCTCGATACCCAAACCGAGACCGAGTTGGCCCATGATGACCAAAACCGAACGAGTTGCACCGAGTCGAGGCCCGGAACTGGAACTACACCAAAACTGAGCCATGACCCTTACTTGTACCAACTAAGCCCGACCCACCTCATCACCACCACTGCCGCTGTGTCTCCGGCCACTGCGTCGACGGCCACCACCACCGTTACACCATCATCGTCGTCATCATAACCTGAAACGGCAACCAACAGAAGGAGAGGAGGGGATCTAACAGATCTGAGAGGAACATGAACAATAACTCAAGAACTTACCGTGGCCGCGAATCTCCTGCCGCCGTCGAGTTCGCCGAAAAACGGCGCCGCCTTCCACACATGGTCGCCGGCTCCGCCGTGCCTCTCCACCTCCGCCACGTCACTCTCTCTCTCTCTAACAGATCTCTCTCTCTCTGTCTCCCTTCGTCTCGAACAACGACGCCACCCCACCACAGTGCCACCGCTGTGGTGGTGGCTGGTTTAGAGTTTAGAGAGGCGGGTGGGTGTTTGGGTGTAAGAGGTGCGTGGAAATGGGTTGCAGGTGTGTGTGCGGTGAGAGAGGGAGGAGGGAGAAGGTGTTGGGGGTGCGTGTGTGGCCGGAGAGACGGCCGGCTGGCCGGCCTCGTCGCCGGAGTCCGGCGATCAGGCGAGAGGGAGAGATGGCAGAGGTTTGGTTGGTATGCTAGGGTTTGAATGAGGGATGTAGAAGATAAGGAGGCTTTTACAGGTAGAGTTAGGAATGAGTTGGGCCCAAGCCCCGTTAACATCTTTCTTAGGCTCTAGTGCAGCCTAGTATCGTTGCTAAGGCCCGTTTTCACGCCGAAATTACGTAAAGTACTGTAAATTATTTATTTAGGGTCATAAACATGTAAAATAGTGTCGGTAATCGTGATTAGTCGCGTATGTTTGTGTGTTTCGCAAGTCCGCGTAAATGCCTCGTTTGTCGTTTGTGATCCGTTTTACGATGCGATTTCGTCTACGAATACTAAAATCAAATTATGAAGTTCAATATGTCATAATAACTCGGTTTTGAAGGTGACGCGTGAGTCAGATGCTTCCGTTTCGTTGCCAGTGCGTTCCTTTAATCGCGTTATTCAGTCGCGTTCGCGTTTTGTGACGTTCAAAAGCACGATGTATTCACAAAACTATATTCGTGTAAAGTATTCGTATAAAAATTTTTAGATTCGCCGGCGTTGCCAGTATTTTGTCCGGTGTCAGTCTGTTTCTGCTTATCGTCCTGCAGTTTTCCCGAAAATCATCATATGCGTAATGTAAGGTCGAATAGGCATTCCTAGGCATTACAAACGCCTAATTAAGTTAATATGTGCCTTAAACAATATTTATTATCGCCTTAAACGTTTGTTAGTCTCGTAATTAGAAGCCGAAAGTAACGGTTGTCACAATCTCATCCAAGAAAGATTCTTAACTCCATCAATCTGCCGCTTGAAAGACTGCATATGGATATCTTCGGTTTAGTGAATGTTCATAGTATATCTGGAGATCTTTATTGTCTTGTCGTCACAAATGATTATTCAAGGTTTTCATGGGTTTTCTTCCAAGAGAGTAAAGACGAAACGTTCGATAATCTCATGATCTTCTTCAGGAAGATTGAAAACCTGTACCATCTCCCTATTAGACGAATCCGAAGCGACAATGGTACAGAATTCAAAAATGCCCGAATGAAAGAGTTTTGTAACGACAAAGGCATCCTACACGAATTCAGTGCTCCATACACTCCGCAACAAAAAGGAGTAGCCGAGAGGAAGAACAGAACGTTAATTGAAACAGCAAGAACTATGCCAGCTGACTCAAAGCTTCCTGTCAGCTTCTAGAGTGAAGCAGTCACAGCAGCATGCTATACATTGAATAGGGTCTTAACGGTCAAACCTACCAAAAAGACTTGCTTGAAATGCTAAACTGAAGGAAACCCAGTCTGAAGTACTTAGAAACGTTTGGTGCACCTTGTACTGTTATTGATTCAGACGGAAAGTTTAGTGCCAAATCGATAGATGGTTTCTTTATCGGCTACGCAACTCCACTCAAGAGAGTATATCTTCCAAGTTTGAGAAGAGTGGTAGAAGCACAGCACGTCGACTATTTTCGATATACAACTCCTATTCAAAGAGCAGGCGATGCTTGGTTGTTCAATTATAGTGAATTGTGGAAATCATTTGACTTGCCAGAAGAGCCTTCTGAAGAAGACATTGCAGTGTTATATTATCTACATCAGTCGGCTAATCAAGAGCAGATTGTTAGACCAGTAGTGGTTAATCAACCAACTGTTGGATCATCATCTTCTTCTGGTGCAGGTCTAAGTACTAGCGGTGTTCAAGAGACTCAAGCAGAACACGTGACACCAGCTACAGAACCAGAGAATGCTACAGAGGAACCCAGTCTTTCTCAAGCACATAGTTCCGATTCTGACGAGGCTCTGACATTTGATAATGATGGAGAATCTTCTTCTGACGAAGAATCTGAGCAGATCACAAGTATGTTGAATGAATCTGCTGGCCCAAGTAATCGAAATGAGCGTCTTCAAGTGCTCCTACAGTTGAATTGGTGGTTGATCTGAATGTTACTAATCTGGAGAATACTGTTGATGTTCCAAGCTAGGTGATGCCGAGAACCTATTCTTACCACCCATCGAATTCAATAAATGGCGAATTGCAAACTGGCATGAGAACAAGGAGCCAGATAAATACAGCTTTGAGTTGTTTCTATACTTGAGTAGCTCCGATTCAAGAGTATAATGCTTCATATCCCAGATTGAGCCGAAGAATGTTTCTGAAGCTCTAGGTGATAAAAATTAGGTGCAAGCAATGCAAGAAGAATTGTTACAGTTGGAGAAGCTAGGGGTATGGAAGCTTGTTGACCTACCGGCGAATCAAAAGGCAATAGATACCAAATGGGTCTTCAAGTGCAAGCACGATGATCGTGGAGTGATAGTGCGCAACAATGCTCGGCTCATTGTCAAAGGATTCCATCAACAGGAAGGAATTGACTATACAGAAGTATATGCACCAGTTGCAAGATTGGAATCCATTTGAATTTTTCTTGCATTTGCTGCTTGGAAAGGATTTAAAGTGTACCAGTTAGATGTGAAATTCTCTTTTCTATACGGTAAGCTACGTGAGCAAGTATACGTCGGCCAACCACCGGGTTTTGTCGATCCGCTGAAAAAGAAGAAAGCTTATATCCTGGATAAAGCATTATACGGTTTGCATCAAGCCCCAAGAGCCTGGTACAAGACGTTATCTCGACATCTCGTCGGCAACGACTTTATTAGAGGAACAATGGATAGTACGCTTTTTACCAGAGAAGTTGGAAGTCATCTAATTATCGTACAAATCTATGTGGATGACATCATATTTGGTTCAACAAACGACGATCTTTGCAAAGAGTTTGAAACGATCATGAAGAAGAAATTCGAGATGAGCTCCATGGGTGAAATGAAATTCTTTCTCGGATTACAAGTTGATCAGTTGCCAGACAGTATTTTCATTCACCAAACCAAGTATGTTCATGATATCTTGAAGAAGTTTGAGATGGAAAGCACGAAGCCGTTATCTACTCCTCTGGCACTCAATCACGAAATTTGCTTTGATGAAACCGGAACCAAAGTTGATGATACTCTTTATAGGTCGATGATAGGATCTTTGATGTATCTGACGGCATCTCGCCCAGATATCATGTATCCTACCTGCCTCTGTGCACGTTATCAGTCAAGTCCTAGAATATCTCACATGCAGATCGTGAAGCGCATATTCAGATACTTGAAGGGATGTCTAAGCACCGGCTTGTGGTATCCAAAGAATGACAATTTCGATCTAACGGGATATGCAGACTCTGATTTCGGTGTCGACAAGTTGAACTCAAAGTCTACGACGGCCGGCTACCAGTTCTTCGGAACACGATTAGTAACTTGGCAGTGCAAGAAACAAACCACGGTCGCTCTCTCTACTTGTGAGGCTGAGTACATCTCGGCTTCCAGTTGTTGTTCACAAATCTTGTGGATACAACAACAGATGAGAGACTATGGATTGCAATTTCTTGACACTTCATTATATGTAGACAATAAGGCAGCAATCAACATAACTAAAAATCCAGTTCATTACTCTCGAACAAAACATATCGAGATTCGATACCACTTTATTCGTGATTGCTACGAAAAGAAGTTGGTACGAATTGAAAAAATCCACACCAGTGAACAAAAAGTTGATTTTTATACCGAACCTTTTACTCTTTCACGGTTTAAATACTTAATGAGGCTTAATGGTATGAAAAATCTGTTGACACGTTCGGATGCAGAGGTTGAATATGGACCGAACGACGAGTTCTCGTGATCCTCATTGGTTTGTTATCTTTTAGGATTAGAATTTCTTAAAAACTAAAATACAAAAATATGTTTTTGATTTTAGGGGGAGAAATGTTACGAGAAAATACAAAAACATATGAAAACCCAAAAAGTACAAAAACATGAAAAAGACAAAAAGAATTTTGTGTCAAAAAAGGAAATGATAGTATATCAGTGGACTATCACAGTATGCTAAGGATTTGTAAAGTTTAAAAAGTGATAAACGAGTCTTACTGAGGATGTGTCTATAGGCTTTACACGTTCAGTAAATTGTTTCCGGGATATAAACTAAATTTTACAACTGCTTAAACTTGTGGATTATCATCTCTCGGATATATGGGCTTAGTACTCCAAAATTTCGTTTGAGAGATTGCCTGATTCTGAGATACGAGGTCTTTATAGATCATTGATATCTGGGGTATTATACAAGTTCTTCTGATTTTGCGGAAGCAATAGCCTAGAACTTCTATAATGCTTTTGTTAAAAACCCCAAAACTGCATGCAAAATTGAAAGAATCGAAAGATCTAATCAATTGCAGTGTTTAAAAGATTCCTTAATTGGAACACACCTTAAATTCGAGCCTTCATCTCTTTGTCGATACGGTGGTATTAACCTGAGCTCTCAAGGCTTTGCAATACCCAGATACAGATATCAATTACGCTATACTCACCTGTAAGATGAAATCTAGGGAATCTTGATGCGGGAGTATATTCTGAGATGGGAACCATAGTAGAGTCAAGTTTCATAAATCTAACTAAAATATCTTGGAACAATTGAGAAATGTGTTGAATTTTAAATGGACAAACATATCGACAATCTAGGTAAACGAGTTTAGAACTTAAAGTCATCAAAAGGTCAATGGTACTGGTGATACGTCTCAATCAACTGATATGATCCTTAGACACGAATTCACAAAAATATGTCTGTAAATATGTTTGTGCATAGCTTATTTGATTTCAGATTTAAACCCAAAAAGATTTTCAGTGTGTTTTAGCATAAACTTTCAAAAATTCAAAAAGATTTTATTTCTACATTGTTTTCAACAGCCAATGATGGAAAGCAGATCTTCAGAATTCGAAATGGTGCTAAGTTGTTGGAATCTTGATGATAACGGGTTGGGAGCTAATCTGTTAAATCAAAATGCTCGAAAAACAACGAAAAGTTCATTAATTCGAAACTTTAAATTTGAAGAAAACACCAGTTTGTTCATAACGGGTCAAACCGAGGTTATTAACTTGGACTCGGCAGAAAAATCGGTTAAATGAGGTCATCAACTTGAACGTGGTCAACTGAGTGGATTTTCATAACTGGTAAAATATGTGAAAGTTCAAGGTTAAAATTGAAAATTTTGAAATTGGTTTTAACTAAGTTCGGCCGAAGTTACAAGTTTTTAAAGTGTATTATATCATAACTTCGGGCGAAGTTAGTAAATTAAAATTGAGTTTTGAAAGCCAAGTTCGCCCGAACTTGACAGTGTATAAATATATAAGTTCGCTCAAATAAACATTTCACCTGATCAACTTCGAGCAAACTTCGAAGAGAGAAATTGAGAAATTGCAGAGATTGTAACGTTGTGCTGCCCGATTTGAACCTGATTTTAAGTGATTTGCACACTTATTATCATAGCAGAGGTATTAATTGTTCAAAACAGCCATGTATTAACCTTGAATAAACAAGTTTGGACTGAACATGTTAAATCAATTAGATCTAGGTCTGAAATCGAAAAATTGAACAATGAAAATGCTTAATAAACATGATAACATTATAATCGAACCATAAAATTGATCAAATGAGCTTGTTTGATTGTTGCAGGTTATTTGGAGATGACAACAAGTTCGCCCTAACTTGTTGAGTTGATTTTTAATCAACCTCGGGTGAAGTTGTCTTAATCCATGATATCATTTGAATTGGCTCGCTCGAACTTGTTGTGATGATTTCAAAATCTGTTTGTTTAACAAGTTCGCCCGAACTTGCTAACAAATGTCAAAAATGTGTTTTTAAGACATGTTCGGCCGAAGTTGTTGATTTGTTTCTGTTTTGTATTGTTTAACATCCAAGTTCGCCCGAACTTGATGTTATTTTGTTGAAAATTGTCAAAATTGATAAGTTTGTGATTTTTTTCTCCACAGAATATCAAGCTATCGTTTAACAAGTTTCATAACACTTGTATTTCGCTTGTTGAGAAGATCTATCTAACGCTGTCTGCATTTGCAGAGATCTTGGAATTTTTGGGCAGAATCCCTATCCCAAAGGCGATCACGGATAAGCATGTGGTATATAGATCGCACGTCTATTTCTTCGGGAACTCAGCATCCTACGATGAAGCGAACAAAGTCATAAAGTCTGTAGTTCGAGTTGGCAATGAAGATAAGGAATTTATGATCACTGAAGCAGATATTCGAAGGGTCTTAGCGTTCAACGATGATGAAAGTGATCCTATTAGCTTCGAAGAGAGGATGGTAAAAGGTTGTTTCTTCAGAATGGGATACAAAGGTCATGCAAATGAGCCAACAATGAAGAACAGCAGTGTTTCTCTACCTTACAAGCTTCTAATTCATGTTGTTATTCACGCTTTCAGCCATAGAAAAGCAGGGCTCGATGATATTCAAGATTACATGGTCTGCATGGTTACTGCTTTGGTTCTTAACAAGAAATACAACTTCTCGAAAGTGATCTTTAATTTCATGGCGAAGAATATGGGAAAAGAAAGGTTGGTGATGTATCCTAGGTTCGTTCAGATGCTTATCGACGAGAAATTCAAAGATATTGTGAAAAATCCAAATGATATTATGTATCTAAGTCATATGGATGAAATGACAGTGAAGAAGTTAAGCATATACCAGAAGCAAGACTCAGCACCTATTCCAAAGCCTGTTTTCGGTGCAATCGTTAAAGCTGACTATGTCGCGCCTCCTGAAAACAAATGGAGAAAGGATGGCAGTGGTGACGAGAATGAATAAACTTCTTTGTTAACGAACTTCAAAGAGAAAAGAGGTGACTGGTATATTAAGCGCGTGGTCAAAAGCGCAAAAGGGCGTCAAAGAAAACTGATACTATGTTGATAGATGAACCTGATGAGAATATTCAGAACGTTGAAGGTTCTAGTGCTGCAGCTAATGTTGAAAGTCAAAACAAAGAAGACGATGTTATATCTGCTACTTCAGATAAGGATGATGAATCATCTGAAGATTTTGCTGACGTTAGAGAAAAAGAAGCAGAGAAACAAAAAGAAGAAGAAAGATTGAAAAAATTGGGCGAAGATTTTTATGAACCATCTGCTGAAGAAGCTTCTGATACAGAATGTCCAAAGAAAAAGTCAAAGCGCACAAAGTCTAAAGCTGGAGACTCTAAGAAAGCTATAGGTTCTCAGAACACACGTGGAAAGAAGAAAGCTCATAGTCGCAGATATCTAAGTCAAACAAAGAAAGGAGTTACACAAGAACCTCCTGTTTCTGATCTGCAAGAAATTCCAATCATCGAAGCCGAAGTGCCATCAACAACTGTTACACAAGTTCCACCTACAACTCTCACATAAGAACCACCATCAGTTACTGTTGAAGTTCCTTACACCTATTTCAACGCCAAAGTTTGCAACAAAGGGTACTCCAAAAGTTACTCCTCAAATTGCAAGGGCAAGAGCTAATGAATTCAAAGATGCTTTCGGTGATATTCTAGATAACATTTCCTATTACAACTGAAGATCTTTCAAACGGGTTTCAAGATACTCCTGTTGATGCGCTAGAAAAGAGAATCAAAGCGTTGGAGGATAAGCTCAAATAGAATGAAGCTGAGAAAGCAGATCTTGAAAGGAAAGTAAAGCAGAGCGATGTCGAGAAAGAAATATTGGAAGATAAAGTGAAGTTTCTAGAAGATGATCGAGGATACATGAGCTATGGTCGAAAGCTTGGATGCTGCTAATGCAAATTTAGAAAAAGAGATAGCTGATTTGAGAGCTGAACGTGATATGAATGACAGAAGGTTTGCAAGGCTGCAGAAATGTCACACCCCAATTTCCACGTGTATTCCGGTGGGCCCGGGGGGGGGGGGAGTATCGTGACGGACAGTTGATATCATCATGACCAATTACAACATAGAGCAACACAGCGGAAGTCTTGGAATAAAATATAAACTATTACAAACCATAAGTGTCCAGAGTTCGAAACATAAAAATATACAGACAAGGTTTGTAATATGATCCACAGGCGGATCGGATAACATACGAAAGGGAAACAAACTCTACAGGCTCAACTCTAAGGTCGCAACTCATAATGTCAACGCCCCGCAGCTTCCGGCCTATTTCGTACTTGTGCCTGTATTTTTAATCTTTGAAAATACGTGACTTTACACTGGTAAATACAATCAACCGACTCATTTTGAAATGAAATTAAATGCACGAGGCATATTTTCATAAATAACTTGGGACAGTACAAGAGACCTTGTATACAGATTTACATGCCCGTCTTTTACATATGGGGCCCGGTACAGAAACCGAGACATGATCAACTGACACACCACTCTGAACTTTCACAAAGAAAGCAGGTAGCAATTATCCAGTGTATGCCTACACGCCATGCTTTAGTCGTGGCTACTAACACTTTAGTGAGCCAAGGATATCCCGGACACAGTCAAGCCCACCCTCAATGTTTGAGTTTCAGACAAAACAGATCAAAACCGGGTTATGCAATTTTAGTTAATTATCACAACTGGATAAAACATAATTTCCATACCCGACTAAGCGGTAATAATTTACCGTATCCAAAGCCCATATAGGGAAAATAGGTTAAGAATATTTACCTGAGGTTAAGTCTTCGTGAAGTCCAAAGCTCAGCCGCAGATCCAAGATAAGTACAGGCACAATTTACCGGAAGGCATTCAGTCTGGAGTGATGGTAATTATTAACCAATATTAGAATGCTAACGGGTCTTTAGTTAAGTCTTAGACTTGAACCGGTTAGTCTTACGCTAAAACAATACGGTACGATACGCTAGATTAGGCGGTGACCGGAATAGGATGCTAGTTGGACCCGACAAGTATATAAACTTGTCTAATATGGGTAAACCAACAACATTCTGGATTTGATAAGGAAATGACAAAGTTAAACCCGTTTCGGTTAAATTACGTAAACTAGTCACGTATGCTTAACCATAAGCGCATAAGCGAAACCGGGCAACCGAATGAGTCGTATACAAGTTCCATATAAAAATATATTTAAGTTATGCTAACAATCAGTGGGTTTTCAAAATATAAGCCCGTATTGTATTTAAAACCGGTTTATGCCTCATAAGGGCATTTTGGTCATTTTATGGTTTATAAAAGATGTGTAATAAGAATCTGATGTCAAGGTCTTTAATATTCTGCAAAAATACTTATTTTATGATGTTATAATGGTAGGATATCAAATATATGTGTGTTTGAAGGTTTTGAAATATACTATGTCCCGTAAGGGCGTTTTAGTAATTTCACACATAGCTTTGAAGTCAAAATTGGGATTCTGAGTTCGGGACTTGTAGTTACTGTTAATTTGATGAAAATAAGTTTATAAATCAATAGGTAACAAGTCTTGGCTCATAGTTATGGTTTTAAACCATACTATGCGCCGAAAAGGCATAAAAGTCGATAAATGTCGTTAAATTCGATATTTAAGATAAACCAAAGTTATGACCTATTTTATATAGCCAAAATATGTTATTTATCATGTTACATCAGTAGGTAAGAGATTTGGTTATAAAAAGTTTGATTAAAGTCATTTTACGCGAAAAAGGGTAATTCGGTCATTTATCGGCATTTAACGAATCTTAGGCCTTTTATTCAGTCTATAATCTGAATAAATATCCCAATATGTCCTAGATATCTTATTGCATCAGTAGATATTTCGTTTTGATGATAAAACCGTGCTTAATCTTTCTAAAATGTCGAAAAGGGCATTTTAGTCGTTTTAGAAGCATATTTTACGTCTTTTATCAAAACTTGATTCTTGGTCAGATTCTTTACATCAAAATAATCGAATTATATTTACAAATCAGTTTATAGCTTATTTTTTCATGCATGGATATTTTAAACCTTGATTTGTACAAAAAGGATCTTTTATCAAAAGTTTATGTAATTTAGCGGAACTTGCATAAAAACTCAGATTTCTTAAGGAACCATGTAGCATAACTTTAAGAGGTTATACTACACTTAATCATGGTCCTAAGATGACCTAAAGTCAGTAGCTTAAGTGGCTAAATCGGGACAGAATTGAACGTCAAAGGAAAAGTCAAATATTGCGACTTTCGGTTGCGAACCGATGCTAGATAGCGGTCTGACGAGCCGAATCAGTTTATATAGGTTCTAATACTTATTTTTAAGTTGTCTATGCATCGAAACAAATTTTATAACATCTACATAGTCAGTTATGCATTTTTATGAAATCTGGCCAGTTTTACTTTTGGTTTGACTCATCAATTGATCAAGAATTCGTGGTAATCAGAAGAGGCCCTTTTTAGGGATTAACACCTACATCATTACAATCACGTAGCCACTTTCGTTATGATCAATGCCTAGATTAACATGGATTTAGCTTAAGGTCAAGGCGTTTTTACGACAGAACTTTGATCTAAGCTTTAAACCATATGGAATTAACTTAGCACAAATTGAAGCACTTACATAGTGTTTAAAGGTTGCTAGGAGCAGAATGGAATGCTTCAAGGTGACCAGGAGCTCCTTTGGATGAACTTGGTGTGATTAAGTTGCATGAAGGTTGTTGCAACTAACCAAAAAGTCATCTTAAAAGCAATGGAGGATTCCAGGAGGATTGCCAGGTGTTGGGGGTGTATAATATGGCACAAACGGCCTGTCACAAAGAACAAAATAGGAATAGCACCAAAAGCTTGTCGTTGTGACTTGAATTATATAATGCTTGATCACAAAAGGATCGCGAAGCTTCGAGGTTCGAACATAGTTTTACTACCTCGAGACAGGGAGTCGTAGACTAAAACTGTCGTTTGTCACTAATGGACATAAATATAGCTCGTAAGCGTTACACTACTAATGGGTGTTAAGTAAAATGATCCTCGTACTGATGATTGATCAGGATCAAAATAGATCGTGTAGGTTTGGGCGTAGTCCATTACCTTGACGGCTCGTGTGGTTCCTCAAGTCACACTTACCAGTAGGTTAATACCTTGAACATATTAACTTTTAGAATAAAAATCTTAAAATGATTTAAATAACTAGTCCAGATCAGGCAGACTAGGGGGGTTTAGAACGTAGTTCACCACTCCTGGATAGAAGGGAAATCTTAACCTTAACTATCATGGTAGAAAACCATATGACAACCGTTTTACCAATTCTTGTGACCTAATCACTTGGCGGGTGTAAATCATCAAGAGGATCTTTTGGAAATATTTCGCAAATCATAAATTTCGAATTAAAATTGAGACGATTGCTTGAACAAATGGTGCAAGGAACATGTATATAAAATTCTAAAATTTCATTGATAATTTAAGTATGATACAATAGTGTCTATAAATAGGACTTTAAATAAAGGAAAATTGTCCTCACAGGGACTATGCTTGAAATAATTAAAATGTCCACGCAAAGACTGCATTAAATGAAATGTCCCCACATGAACTTCCTTAAATGAAATTACATAATAAAAGAGGTGAAGATTTTTAATCCTTCTTTCCCTTAATCGTTCTTATAAGCCCTTTTAATAGCTTACTAGTCTTCCTTCCGGATTTGGCCGTCTGCTGCTGCAGTTCTTCCATCCTTTTTATTGCTTCGTTCACAACTTCCACTACATGTGGTTGTTGTGGTTGTGGTTGAGGTTGGGGTGGAGGTTGTGGCTGCAGTGCACCCGGATGTTGGTATACATAGGGTGGAGGTGCACCAGAAGGACGGTACCCATGATAAGGATATCCACTAGCTTGGTGAGGTGGAAGCTGATAAGGGTTAGGATAAAGAGCGTTAAACGCAGCTGCCTCCAAGTATGGATCATTGGAAGGTGCATTATGAATGTAATTGGGACAGTTGGAGGTGTCAATGTGATGGTATCCAGACGGATCTGGATAGGTAGGAGTTGGGTTTTCAAAACCCTGAGGCAATGGTGGTAGTTGGGTCGAAGGCCCAACAGTGGATTGTGGTGGTTGAGGCAAAGGCTCTACAGTTGGTTGTGGAAGGTGTTCCATGAATGGTGAAGTATGGGAGGATCCACCCATTTGTGGGTCCTCGGGAATAGTAGGGTAAGGGTTTGGTGAGAGTGACCCTACTCTTGGTCCTAGGCGCACTGACATGCGCGCCCCACGTCTTCTTGATGGTTGGGGTACAGGTGGTAGTTGAGGTTGCTCCACCTATTGCATCGGTGCCTCCTCAGGCGGAGATAGTTCCAGTTGAGGAGTATGGTATAAGGGTGTGCTGTGGTAGGATGGGGTATTACAAAAGACATATTGTCCCCATCTTTCCCTAAAGTCATCTGGGTAGTGTTGTAGGGTTCCAGCGTATGAGTTTGATCCACTGGATATTTCAATCGGGTGCCCCGTCGACCCTGTTTGAGGCATCTCCGGGTCAGAGTCTTCCTCCATTGGTTCAGGGGAGTCTTCAAGAGGGGTCTCAGAGAGTGATCGTAGGTAGAAGGGAGGATTAGGTTCTCCTTGATATGATTGGGAGTGTTGTGAGTGGTTGGAATGTTGGGAATGGTGAGAATGGTGGAGTTGTTGGGTATGGTGTAAGTCAGAAGGTGGTGAGTACTCATGAGGTAAGTTAGGGTATGGTTCCCATGGTGATGAAGAGTCGTCTGATCCTTCATAAGGGTTGTAAACGAGGGCGTTGGAAGGCCCTTGCTTTGAGGATCCACTCCTCATTAATCCCTTTCCTTTTGCTCCTCGTGAAAATTTAGGCGGCATTGTCCTGCTTCAAAAATAAGTCTAAACACAAAACAAGGCAAAATAATATCAAAATAAGGTAATGAGTAATCCTAGGTCATAGCGTAGACTCAAGAGTCTAAGGAATGTGTTACTGTGTCGTTTGAGATCAAAGACTAAAGACTAGTGTTGAATTCCCTCAAACGTTGGCTCTGATACCAACCTGTCACACCCCAATTTCCACATGTATTCCGATGGGGCCGATGGGAGTATCGTGACGTACAGTTGATATCATCATGACCAATTACAACATAGAGCAACACAGCGGAAGTCTTGGAGTAAAATATAAACTATTACAAACCATAAAGTGTCCAGAGTTCGAAACATAAAACTATACAGACAAGGTTTGTAATATGATCCACAGGCGGATCAGATAACATACAAAATGGAAACAGACTCTACAGGCTAAACTCTAAGGTCGCAATTCCTTAATGTCAACGCCCCGCAGCTTCTAGCCTATTGCATACTTGTACCTGTATTTTTAATCTTTGAAAATACGTCAGTTTACACTGGTAAATACAATCAACTGACTCATTTTGAAAATCCTTTATAAATTGATTTTAAGTGCGCGAGGCATATTTTCATAAATAACTTAGGACAGTACAAGAGACCTTGTATACAAATTTACATGCCCGTCTTTTACATATGGGGCCCGGTACAAAAACCGAGACATGATCGACTGTCACAACACTCTGAACTTTCACAAAGAAAGTAGTTAGCAATTATCCAGTGTATGCCTACACGCCATGCTTTAGTCGTGGCCACTAACACTTTAGTGAGCCAAGGATATCCCGGACACGGTCAAGCCTACCCCCAATGTTTGAGTTTAAGACAAAACAGATCAAAACCGGGTTATGCAATTTTAGTTAATTATCACAACTGGATAAAACATAATTTCCATACCCGACCAAGAGTTAATAATTTACCGTATCCCAAGCCCATATAGGGAAAATAGGTTAAGAGTATTTACCTGAGGTTAAGTCTTCGTGAAGTCCAAAGCTCAGCAGCAGATCCAAGATAAGTGCAGGCACAATTTACTAGAAGGCGTCTAGTCTGGAGTGATGGTAATTATTAACCAATATTAGAATGCTAACGGGTCTTTTGTTAAGTCTTAGACTTGAACCGGTTAGTCTTACGCTAAAACAATACGGTACGATACGCTAGATTAGGCGGTGACCGGAATAGGATGTTAGTTGGACCCGACAAGTATATAAACTTGTCTAATATGGGTAAACCAACAAAATTCTGGATTTTGATAAGGAAATGACAATGTTAAACCCGTTCGGTTAAATTACGTAAACTAGTCACGTATGCTTAACTGTAAGCGCATAAGCGAAACCAGGCAACCGAATGAGTCATATACAAGTTCCATATAAAAATATATTTAAGTTATGTTACCAATCAATGGGTTTTTCAAATATAAGCCCGTAATGTATTTAAAACAGGTTTATGCCTCATAAGGGCATTTTGGTCATTTTAAGGTTTATAAAAGATGTGTAATAAGAATCTGATGTCAAGGTCTTTAATATTTTGCAAAAATACTTATTTTTTTATGATGTTATAATGGGAGGATATCAAATATATGTGTGTTTGAAGGTTTTGAAATAAACTATGTCCCGTAAGGGCGTTTTAGTAATTTCACACATAGCTTTGAAGTCAAAATTGGGATTGTGAGTTTGGGACTTGTACTTACTATTAATTTGATGAAAGTAAGTTTGTAAATAAATAGGTAACAAGTCCTGGCTCATAGTTATGGTTTTAAACCATACTATGCACCGAAAAGGCGTAAAAGTCGATAAATGTCGTTAAATTTGATATTTGAGGTACCCCGAAGTTATGACCTGTTTTATATAACCAAAATATGTTATTTATCATGTTACATCTGTAAGTAAGAGATTCGGTTATAAAAAGTTTGATTAAAATCATTTTACGCGAAAAAGGGTAATTCGGTCATTTATCGGCATTTAACGAATCTTAGGCCTTTTATTCAGTCTATATTCTGAATAAATATCCCAATATGTCCTACATATCTTATTACATCAGTAGATATTTCGTTTTGATGATAAAACCGTGCTTAATCTTTCTAAAATGCCGAAAAGGCATTTTAGACGTTTTAGAAGCATATTTTACGTCTTTTATCAAACTTGATTATTGGTCAGATTCTTGACATCAAATAATCGAATTATATCTACAAACCAGTTTATAGCTTATTTTTACATGCATGGTTGTTTTAAACCTTAATTTGTACAAAAAGGACTTTTTTTGCAAAAGTTTATGTAATTTAGCGGAACTTGCATAAAAATTCAGATTTCTTAAGGAACCATGTAGCATAACTTTAAGGGGTTACACTAAACTTAATAATGGTCCTAAGACGACCTAAAGTCAGTAGCGTAAGTGGCTAAATCGGATCAGAATCGAAAGTAAAAGGAAAAGTCAAATATCGCGACTTTCGGTTGCGAACCGATGCTAGACCGAGATTTGACGAGCCAAATCAGTTTATATAAGTTCTAATACTTATTTTTAAGTTGTATATGCATCGAAACAAATTTTATAACATCCACATAGTCAGTTATGCATTTTTATGAAATCTGGCCAGTTTGACTTTTGGTTTGACTCATCAATTGAACAAGAATTTGTGGTAATCAGGAGGCGCCCTTTTTAGGGATTAACACCTACATCATTACGATCACGTAGCCACTTTCGTTATGATCAATGGCTAGATTCACATGGATTTAGCTTAAGGTCAAGGTGTTTTTACGACAGAACTTTGATCTAAGCTTTAAACCATATGTAATTAACTTAGCACAAATTGAAACACATACATAGTGTTTAAAGGTTGCTAGGAACAGAATGGAATGCTTCAAGATGACCAGGAGCTCCTCTGGATGAACTTGGTGTGATTAAGTTGCATGAAGGTTGTTGCAACTCACCAAAAAGTCATCTTAAAAGCAATGGAGGATTCCAGGAGGATTGCCAGGCGTTGTGGGAAGTAAACAAGTGTCCTTGGTCGTGTCAAGCATGCAAGAAAAGGTGGCAAGGTGACAAGAGGTGGCAGAACTGAGTTCTGCCACATTTCTACTCGCTGGCAGGTCCTTGCAGACCGTATGGGTTATGCCTTATGGTCCGTAAGTACCTTAGGCGCCCATAGTTTCAGGTGGCCTTGCGGACCGTATGGCTAGAGCCTTGCGGTCCGCAAGGGGTCTTTAGAACTTGAAAATTTCCAAATTTTATTTAAGTCCCCCAACATTTTTTTCATAATATAAAATACGAATATTATTATCATTTCAACGGCTTTGGTCCCTCCTAATTCACCATACGGCACACGAGGATACCGGGACACGTGTCAAAACTTTATTGGACGTAAAAACACGAGGTGTTACAAGAAAGTTCTAACTAATAGCCTTGGCATTGACTTCAAAGCAGAGTAAGAAAGGCTCAATGTACAAGAAGCAAAAGAGAAAGCTAACAAAGAGTTGATAGAACAGGGCAAAGGTAAAGGGGTTATCAATGGTGTCCCTAAAATGACAGAGGAGGCGATGATAGAAAAGATAGTTGAATCTGAAAAAGCTCCTTAATCAGAGGTTGTTACTAAAGATATTCCTAAAGTTGTCTATGTCGAAGAAAAGGAATCAGTTCAAAAAGATGATGAATAGGAAGCTAATGATGACAACGACCCTGCAGGTGATGATACTAAAGACGATTCAGATCACAATGGTGATGATAATGATGATCAGGGGCTTTGGTCTGAAGATTGATTCTGCGAAAGTGTATTTTGATTTTGATTTCAAATCTCTAATCAACGAAGATGCTAACATGGAGGATGAACCAAGTAAGGGGGAGTCTACAGAGCAGACAGGGCCACAAGATGTTGATACTTCTGATACTATTATTGCTATGCTTGTTACTGCTGTGCATGAAAAGCCATTGATGATAATGTTAGATCCGAATTTAGAAAAAGGGAGATTGCTCACAGTTACACTAAAGAATAATTGGCGAGAATGTTCGAAGTTGACACTGATTCTTTCGAGATTGATTTTGAGGAAGAGTTGGTGAACATAAAGACTTTTGAACCGAAAGAGTATGTGTATAAGCGTGTAGCTGAAGCTGATGATTATGATCGAGTTATCTATGAAGAATCTGATGATGACGAAGCTGAAAAGTATTCTAATCTCAACACTGACAAGTTTCCTACGATTGATGAGTTGATGAGCCAGATAGATGTTGATTTGTTGAAACAAAAGATAGATGAAGTAGTGAAGGAAGGCAACATTCCGAAAAGTTATACAAATGAGCAGATAGCCGAAGCAAAGAGATCATGGTTTAAAGAGATGCCAAAGGAACGAAAATTCAAACGTCCACTAGCGTTCTTCACTCGTGACAAAGACAAATCTTTGGGAGACATTCTAAGCTGGGGATGGATACGAGATCTTGATGTTTATGTTGTTAAAAGAGAGTTTGGGGTTTGATATTTCAGACATTTGACAGATATTAAGACATTGTCGTTCTGGGATGTTGAAGAGTTGGTACAAACGAAGAATATCAGTCTGCAAATGAAGTTTAATGAACAAAGACTCTGGAGGGTGATAAAGTTTGAAGCATCAAGAGGGTTTGAGTTGTGGAAGCCATTTATCCCTAAAGCAGAATAAAGATTAACAAGAAAACGGGAGAAAAAGATATTACGTTAGTGATGAAACGTCCGAGAGCTATGAAGAATATGCCACTAAAGCCCACCGAACAGGATTTTCATCCTTACTTTTTGTGGTGGCAAACGGATCCAGAGACAAGTGAAGCTGTGATTGTACTACGTGCTGATGAGACATGGGATATAACGAAGGAAAAGGATCCAGAACCGATTGAACGAAGAAGGATTTGGGGGCTTTGGAGAACGATACGTTTACTAGACCCGATGTGGCTAGTTAATTGCTCGAAGGAAGATATAAAGTGCTTGTTCTTCAACAAGATTTGTTTCGATAAGCGTGAAGAAGTCCAAGCGAAACAATACCAAGGTGTGATCAACGTTTGTTATGCACATGGTATTAATTCAGGGCATATGTGGAAATCGAGATGGAGAGAGCTTGAAAGAGAAGAGTTCTTGAAAGAGGAGAAGCGTTTAGAGAAGATACATGAAAGGGGTAGGGAGGCAAGAATTAGAAGCTTCCAATTCATGAAGTGGGCACCTCCTACTGACCAAACGCCTATTCCTAAGCAAGAGAGACATCGAAAGCCGTACAAGAACTTCTTTGGAAGATGTTAAAGATTGAAGACTGATCAAGACACTATGACAATATCCAAGGGGGAGTTTGTTGATACATAAAGTCTATTTTATAGGTCTTGGATCGAGTTTGTATGTTTAGAGCTTGAATTGTTAGATTTCATAAAGTATTTATGTGTAATCAGCCAAGTTCGGCCGAAGTTAGTGTAGACTGATCAAGTTCGGCCAAACTTGATCTAGCCAGGACATACTTCGAGCGAACTTGTGTCTCTATATATAGGATGTCAAGGGTTTCTCATTGTAAGAACTTTCCGACATTGACGGTGAAGCTCTGTCGGTTTGGAAATCAAGTTGTAATACTTTTGGACATTAATAAACCGACAATTAAACAGTAATTCTTGTGTATACGATTAACATGTCATATAATTTCCGCTTATATTGGACATTAGATACAATTTAGGTTCCCGAGCTGAGGAGAGCGGTCCTAACAGAAAGACAAACCAAACATGCAAGGAACAATCAATCAAGCTTAAAAACACTTAAACTACCCTAATACGAAGCTTTTATGATTAAAACGTAACTGGGTTCGGATTTCGAGACGGTTATGCACAATTTTTAAAACCGAGTCTTTTGACGCTAAGAAAGCGAAAAACAGAGCCCGTTTCGCAAATCGGAGACGCGTATGTTTGGATTGTGCTTGATGTGTAGGTACTAAATATAGCTCCCACCCACTTCTATACTCAAGAAAAACTCGCGGAAACGGAGCTTGCGCTAGGTATATCGCCTGAAACCTTCGATTAGCATAGGAAGATTATTGTTTTGACAATAACTTGGTCCATGATACTTGGATTGAGCTGAAATTTGGTGTGTCCACGTAAAATTTTAGAATTTTTGGAATTTTCTATGATTTTTGGTGAATTTTTTTACTGTTTTACCGAAAGAAATTCGGAAAAAATACCAAGCGGGATCAATAAATCCCCAAACATTACAGAAACATTAAGGAACATATAGAGAATGTTCTGGGAAGTTTGGGAGTCCATTGATTTGGATTAAAAATCTGCGTTTTTGGGAGTTTTCGGAAGCCAGAAACGCACTGAAACAAAATCGGAAAAATCCCAAATTTTTTGCAGGGAGTTCCTGGACATATGAGGGACTTACTGGAATATTTTGAGAATTTTTGGACATCGGAAGATAAATAATTTGAATTATTCGGTTAAATACTGTTTTACAAATAAATTATTTAAGTTATAAAAATAACTTTATAAATTCCCAAATTATTTTTCCTGGAATTTATATATTATTACTGATTTCTACAGAAATTTCCATAACTTTAAAAAATACGTAGATTAAATGAGATTTTTTAGCTTTTAAAAGAGTTAATTTAAACTAAATTCGGCAGTTTACCGGACAACGAACCTGCCGGAACTGGGAACGGACCGAACATGGTGACTATATGTGGAACACCGGGGGTATTCTGGGAAGTTCCAAGGCAAGCTGGACACTCTGGTTGTGTTCCACCACCGTTCGGGAGAATCCCCGACGGTGAAAACGGAAACTCAATTTTGGGCAAACTAGACTCCCTAAACGCCCAAACTCCCTTAACGGAAAGTTAATCTTCTTAAATAACAACATGTTGACACTATTGGTATTCCTGTACCATTAATCGAACGTGTTAAACAACCGACTTTGGCTGGCACGCGAAACGGTGCCCGGAAGCCAAACTAGAAACAAGAAACTGATACTACCCTAACATCCATCACCATAACAGTGTCCTATAGGCTCAATCCAAGGTGAAAACTCATGACCAGGTCCAAGTTATAACCATTACCAACTTAGATACTGATTTGAGTCCCTACTTGTATGCGTGTCATTAAAGTTGATCCAGTTGATTGACCACTTGTTGTTTAGGACTACTACTTACACTGTGAGTTTCATTCCCCCATTTTAAACTATTTTACTGTTTTCTGGGGTGATTTGCATGTTACAAACTGTGTTAATTGCACCAACTTGTGATGATGTAAATTTCCTAACACACGGTCTGGCTAGCTGAAGGTGTCTGTTGTAACACGGTCCGGCTAGCTGAAGGTGTCTGTTATAACACGGTTCGGCTAGCTGAAAGTGTCTGTTGTGACACGGACCGGTGAGCTGAAGGTGTCTGTTGTGACACGGGCCGGCGAGCTGAAGGTCTCTGTGTGACCCGGTACGGTTAAAACAGTCAAGGTTTCACTGGTGCATACTCGTGTAATTCCATCTGTGAACTGTGACACGGGCAATTAAACTTGTTAACACATTTTGCTATGAAACAACCAAACTAGTGAAACTCATCGGCTCGTTAGCTGACCTTTTTAAAACTAACATGCATTTCAGGTAAAACTAAATAGGAATAAGGAATGTGCGTGTGGAATGGCTAGAGTAGCAGACAGTAGCAGAATAAAAGCTATAATGGCTTGTAGTACCGCACTTAAACTTATGGGCTGTAATATGATACTTTAAGTATGTTGTAACCGATGTTCCCTCTTATATGTTATCACGTTTTTAAATTATGCGGAACTAAAATGTGTCTGCCGCACCCCGCAATTGTCTTCCGCTGCAAGTCGGGGTGTGAAAGAAGATGGTATCAGAGCCATCGGTTATAGCGAATTAGGTATCCCTAAAGAACCTAGACTATAATCCCTAATTTAGCTTCCTCGCCCTGAGAACCTCTAGAGATTGAGTAGTGTGGCAATTACCAGGACGGCCTTGTGGGGCAAATAACTTATTGTGGTCTGGAACACAATAATTTATCTGCTCATACGGGGGAGTTCTGGGAACGTCATTGAGATAGAACGGGAATCCGTCTACTAACGTCACCAACCATGAATAATTTTTAAAATCTTAAAATCAAGATTTTGTGCAATACGTGCTTGTGTGTATATCACTGGAATGTTGATTTCGGTTATGTCAATCGGTAGATCAGTATTGTATGTTGTCTTTCTCTACAGGTACCATGCCGCGTCATTCGAGTTATCAGACTGTCTCCCGTACTAAGACCGATCCTGAGGAGGATCCACTTATGCCCCTTCTGTCGTCAAGTAATGAGCCGGATCAGTCCGGCTACTATTGTGGTAGTTACCCCTAGACCCTGTACCAGGTGCGAGGGAGAGGTCTCGAGTGCCAATTGTTCTCTGTCTCACCACCCGCCTAGCTCCTCTGAGCGTAGTCGTACCCCTGAGGTAGTTGTCCAGGTAGGACCTATCCCTAGGAGCCCTACTCCTGCTACGGAGCATTGGGAGTGGGAGCCTATAGCCCCTCGTTTACCCACACCAGAGACTCCCCCTGAGCCTTATACTCCTTCTACCCCGAGCACTTACTCACCCTCTTTACCTAGTCCTTTTGAGGTACCTACCTTTAGCATCTGACAGACGGCACGTCGGAAGGTACCTGCACCCGTACCTGTTTTTACACTACCACTCTCCCCTGTTCACCCGATACCAACACCTATGGGAGCAAGGCAGCAGGTTACTGCCCATTTCCTTACACCGCCTCGAGAGGACCCTTCTCCTTTTCACACTTACGAGCGAGGTGGTCCCTCTCGCCCGTTCAGAGATCCCTCCCCACCTGTTTGGGGCGTACCATTCCCTCCTCAGGAGGCACCTGCTCCTCTCACCGAGAGCAATCTGATAGGCTTCTTGTTCGAGCAGATCACAGCGTTACGGATGGCCCGCGACGAGGATGAGCAGCATAGGAGGCCGATGGGAGATTATTTGATCATCTTACAGCAGGGTATGGGTTATGTGCATCATGAACAGCACCGTTTTCGGGTGATGCTGTATGGATGCATCGGTGCCGTCGTGGATCTGGTGGCAGGTTTTGTGGGTCTGGCATGTTGGTTATGGCATTAGTAGTATGGTTTTCTTTTTCAGTTTAGATAGACAGGATATGTCTTTTGCACATCCTACCAAGCACTGGGTTATGTCCATGTCGAGGTGGTGATGTAGTCATATTGTTTCCATGTTTTCATAGTCAGTACTTTCGTTGTATGAGTATGTACGTCACTGCGGTGACCAGCTTTGATTGCACATTTAAGCACTGGCCCTTATGGGTTAAGTCTATGTCCACATTTTGACAGTTGTATGATGACACATGCTATGATATATATGACGATGATTTTGGATATATGTGTTGTGGGTTCATGTGTGGGATGAAATTGTGTGATATGTGATAATCGAACATGTGGCATTGATGTATATATACATATATACACTGTTTATAATAGAATGGCCCCTAAATGGGCACCGGAAATGACGGAAGCAGAAATTGCGCAAATGATAGCGCATCAACTTCAGGCAGTTATCCCCACGATTGTGGCATAGGTTAGCGCGGGTATTAATGCTAACCACCAACAGAATCCGCCACCCGGACCGATAGGCCAGAACGATAATCAAAACAATAATCAAAATAATGGTAGACCGGTTTGCACGTATAAGCACTTTATGGAGTGCAAACCCATGGAATTTAGCGGGATTGAAGGACCGAATGGGTTAGTGAAATGGATCGAGAAGTCGGAATCGGTAACTAACATAAGTATTTGTCCCGGTGACTGTGCGGGTTAAGTATACTACTTGTACCTTCACCGACCACGCCTTAAACTAGTGGAACACCATCGTTCAATCTCGTGGGCAGGCCGCAATTAATGCTATGACATGGGACGATCTTAAGGCACTGATGATGGAAAAGTTATGCCCGGCCAACGAGATCTAGAAGCTTGAACATGAGTTCTGGAACCTACATATGCAAGGTGCTGATAATGCAGGTTATACTAATCGTTTTAATGAACTGGCACGCATATTACAAGACATGGTCCGCCCGGAACATAAGAGAATCGAAAGGTATATCTAGGGACTGGCCCTAGAAGTGAGGAGTATTATCAACTCGGTGGAACACCTGACTATGCACGGAGTGGTAGCCAGGTCAGGCACTGTTATGTACGATATGGTTAGGCGCAAGATTTTAACGATGCCTGGAGAGCAGGCCGTGAATAAGCAAGGAGCCCCGGAAAATAGTCAAGCAGGAGCAGCAGCGACGAAGAGGGGAAAAGCACCCAGTCAGAGTTACGCCATGATTACCTCAACTGGTAACTCTGGTATCTATAAAGGAAAAGCCCCAAAGTACAACAAGTGCACTCTCCACCACAATGGTGCATGCCGAGCAGTGATATGCTCAAGATGTCACAGAATGGGCATTATGCACGAGACTGTAGGGTGTTCATGGAACCCAACCCCAGACCAACCAATTTGCAACCCCCTAGGCACCAACCTCTTCAGCATTGACCTCAACAACCAGCACCACAGGTTACTTACCCATGTACGTGCTTCGGATGTTGCAGTACGGAGCATTTCTAGAAAAATTGCCCAAAGTTCGCTCAGCAGGCAGCAGGAAGGAATACTCAGGGCCAAGCATCTACTTCAAATGCCGCCCGAGGTCGTACCTTTTTCATGGGATCTGGTGACGCAGGATTCGAATGTGGTCACAGGTACATTCCTCGTTTCCGATCAATTTGCTTCAGTATTATTTGATACGGGCGCCGACAGGAGTTATGTTTCTATTGCATTTTTACCACTATTAAATATGCCCGCTATTGACTTAAAACAACCGTATTCCGTCGAACTTTCCAACGGGAAATCAATTACCAGTCACCAACTTATTTGTAACTGCCCTTTAACCCTTAGTGGTTACCAGTTTTCTATTAACCTTTTACCCGTAGAACCGGGCAGTTTTGATATTGTTATAGGAATGGACTGGTTGTCCACTCACCGCGCTGAAGTGTTGTGTGATCAGAAAATTGTAAGAATCCCTTTGTCCCCGGACAATGTGATCATGGTACAAGGAGAGAAGTTGGGTACCTAGCTGAACCTCATGTCCCACCTCAAGTCGTTGAAGTGTATACGATAAGGATGTGACATGTTTTAGCTAGTGTCACGGTAGATGAACCAGCCGAGAAACGTATTGAAGGCATCCCGGTAGTGTGCGAATACCCTGATGTGTTCCCGGAGGAATTGCCTGGATTGTCACCCAATCGACAAGTCGAGTGTCGAATCGACTTAATACCAGGAAAAGCACCCATTGCTAAGGCCCCATATCGTCTTGCATCATCCGAGATGCAAGAACTATCGACACAACTGCAAGAGTTACTTGATCGTGGTTTTATCCGTCCTAGTTATTCCCCCTGTGGAGCTCCAGTCTTGTTTGTAAAGAAAAATGACGGCAGCTTCCGAATGTGCATCGACT
The DNA here is from genome assembly GCA_947069175.1 of Scalesia atractyloides. Taxonomy (NCBI): domain Eukaryota; kingdom Viridiplantae; phylum Streptophyta; class Magnoliopsida; order Asterales; family Asteraceae; genus Scalesia; species Scalesia atractyloides. Next base: position 48,309,354 of record CAMTDV010000004.1, on the reverse strand, counting down.
ACAGAGAATTAAACAAGGTCACTATCAAGAACCGTTATCCTCTTCCGCAGATCGATGATCTATTTGACCAGCTGCAAGGAGCCCGATATTTTTCTAAGATAGATCTTCAATCAGGTTACCATCAAGTGAAGGTCCAAGAGGACGATATCCCTAAGATGGCTTTTCGAACTTGTTGTGGCCACTATGAGTTCCTTGTTATGCCCTTCGGGTTAACCAACGCACCAGCTGTGTCACGGACCTCATGAACCGAGTATGTAAAGCATTCCTCGACAAGTTCGTCATCGTCTTCATCGACGATATCCTGATCTACTCCAAGAGTAAGGATGAGCACGAACATCATTTACGTGCTATATTGGAGATACTAAGGAAGGAACAATTGTACACTAATTGTCTAAGTGCGACTTCTGGTTGCAAGTCGTGCAATTTTTGGGACATGTGGTGGATCAGTATAGAATTCATGTGGATCCAAGTAAGATAGAAGCAATCAAGAATTGGCCTGTGCCTAAATCTCCGAAAGAGATACGCCGATTCTTGGGACTGGCGGGATATTACCGCCGGTTCATTGAAAATTTATCCATTATTGCCCAATCGCTCACAGCCTTGACGCAGAAAGATAGGAAGTATGAATGGGGTAAGGACTAGGAAACAACTTTTCAGCTATTAAAACAAAAGTTATGAGAAGCCCCATTCCTGACATTACCCGAAGGCAACGATGACTTTGTCGTATATTGTGACGCATCGCGGCAAGGGCTCGGATGTGTCCTGATGCAAAGAAACAAAGTCATTGCATACGCTTCCAGACAACTAAAAGTGCACGAGAAGAATCACACGACACATGATTTAGAACTTGGCGCGGTTATATTTGCACTAAAGATATGGAGATATTATCTATATGGTACAAGGTGTACTATATATACGGAACACAAAAGCCTCCAACATATTTTCGACCAAAAAGAGCTAAACATGAGGCAGCGCAGACGGGTGGAATTGTTAAATGATTACGACTGTGAAATAAAGTACCACCCAGGAAAAGCTAACGTGGTAGCGGATGCCCTAAGTAGGAAGGACCGAATTAAACCCCTCCGAGTGCGAGCACTTGGAGTGATTGTGCAGACGAGCCTGATAGAACAATCCCGAATGCGCTTGCAAGCCTTGGAAGAACACCAGTTACCCAGCGAAGGGTTGCATGGGAATGAGAAAAGCTTTGTGAGGAAAACAGATGAGGTGTTGTATTTTAAGGGCCGAGTGTGGATTCCTGCAAATTCAGAGTTGAAACAGTTGATTATGGACGAAGCTCATAAATCAAAGTATTCAATTCACCCCGGTATAGACAAGATGTACCACGACCTTAAAGAGTTTTATTGGTGGCCGGGGATGAAAAAGGACGTGGCCGAATATGTGAGCCAATGCTTGACTTGTGCTCGAGTCAAAACAGGATATCAGAAACCTTCGGGAATGTTACAACAACCCGAGATACCTCAGTGGAAATGGGAGCAAATCACGATGGATTTCGTGACCCATCTTCCAAGAACACCTCGTGGTCATGTCGCGATTTAGGTAATCGTCGATCGATTGACCAAATCCGCACATTTTATTTCGATCCATACCACTTATAAGACCGATAAGTTGGACGAGATCTACACTAACGAGATAGTAGCCAGACACGGTGTCCCGGTTGCTATTATTTCAGACCGAGATAGCCACTTCACCTCGTAATACTGGCAAAAGTTACAAGAAGCTTTGGGGACGCGAATTGATTTGAGCACTGCTTACCATCCCCAAACCGACGGCCAATCGGAACGCCCGATCCAGACGCTAGAAGAGTTGCTTCGCGCCTGTGTCCTGGACTTTGGAGGAAGTTGGGACAAACATCTTCCATCAGTGGAATTTTCTTATAACAATTGTTACCACAGTAGTATTCAGGCAGCCCCGTATGAGGCACTTTATGGTCGAAAGTGTCGATCCCCACTTTGTTGGGCCGAAGTGGGTGACACCCAATTGACAGGATCCGAGCTCGTACAAGAAATGAATGATAAGGTCCATCAGATTCAGAACAGATTGAAAGCCGCTCAGGATCGGCAGAAGAGCTGGGCTGATGTACGTAGAAAACCGCTATCGTTCAAAGCGGGTGAACGAGTATTGTTAAAAGTATCACCATGGAAAGGGGTTATCAGATTTGGAAAGTCTGGAAAGTTAGCACCACGATACATTGGACCCTACGAGATCCTAGCAAAAGTAGGTCCCGTAGCATATCGGTTGAAGCTACCAGCCGAGCTTAGTGCCATTCATAATGTCTTCCATATTTCGAACTTAAAGAAGTGCCTTTCGGGTGAGGCCACCCAGATACCGTTGGAAGATATACATGTTGATGATAAACTCCACTTTGGGGAAGAACCGGTAGAAATAGTTGATGGCAGAGTTAAACAATTAAGGCACAACAAGATTTCACTGGTTAAAGTCCGGTGGAACTCAAACCAAGGACCTGAATATACCTGGGAATGGAAGGATGAATTCCGTAGAAAATATCCTCACCTTTTCCCCTAGCTAGACATGGTAAATTTCGGGGAAGAAATTTCTTAACCAGGGGAGACTGTGATACCCATGACGAAACCAGGTACACCTTAATCGGTCCTAAACTTTAAAGCATGCTTAATACATTAATTGTGTGAAAACCCTAATCACATGCATGACTTGTGTGCTATGCTAAACGATGTCTGTTATGTCTTGGAGGAATCCGGAAGCATGTCATGGTTAATATGACACTAATAAGGGCCAATGAAGCGAGGTTGGTGTCCTTAGCTTGTAACAACGTGTTAAACGGGAGCTTTCCGTTTAACAGCGTACTAAACATTTGACAATGATTGTTAAGCCTTTGGTAGGGCTATTCAGGATTCTGAGTTCACGAAACATCTTAGTTATGTGCCTTAGACCATGACATAAGACTTGAAGCTAATCGAAGCTCAGGCACGCAAAACGAAGCAGCTTCCCGGATAGGGAAACGCATTCGTTTTGAAAACAACGAAAGACAAACCAAACATGCAAGGAACAGTCAATCAAGCTTAAAAACACTTAAACTACCCTATACGAGGCTTTAATAATTAAAACGTAACTAGGTTCGGATTTCGAGACGGTTATGTATAATTTATAAAACCGAGTCTTTTGACACTAAAAACGCGAAAAACAGAGCCCGTTTCACAAATCGGAGACGCGTATGGGACCCGAAAATGAACCTAAACGCAAAACCGAAGATACACATCATCTTTTAACACGTAAAATGAAGCACGACAAAGCGCAAGAGGGGTAGGGGCACCCCACCTCCAAACCGCCATATATATATATATATATATATTTTTTTTTTCCTTTAATTCCTTTCATTTTCACAATGAAATTCTGCCATAAACCCTTTAAGTGCAGCTAATTATCACAAGAAATCCCACTAATCCAAGGTATTCTTACAAGTTCTAATAGATTTTGATGAGTTTTCTTGATGAAACATGATCTAGTATACAAAAACCCTTTTTAATCCATGTTTTTGGAAGGTTTAAAGAAGTTTCTTGGCTGAATAAGAACACCTTCTTAATTCCCTGGTGTTATATGGTAGCCAAGATCACAAAACTTTGGGTTTTGATACCCTAATCAATACCTAATCGACCAAAATCGCATAACAATTTGATTAGCAAAAAAACAATGAAACAAAGCTTGATTGACATGAATTATGGCATGTTTGGAATGTGCTTGATGTGTAGGTATTGAATATAGCTCCCAGCCACTTCTGGACTCAAGAAAAACCCATGGAAACGGAGCTTGCGCTTGGTATATCGCCCGAAACCTTCGATTAGCATAGGCAGATTATTGTTTTGACTATACATTGGTCCGTGATACTTGGATTTAGCTGAAATTTGGTGTGGTGATGTAGGGTATTGACAGGAATGTCCATTTAAAATTTTATATTTTTTGGAATTTTCTATGATTTTTGGTGATTTTGACTTTTTTTACCAAAAGAAATTCAGAAAAAAATACCAATTGGGACTAATAAATCACCAAACCTTACAGAAATATTAAGAAAAATATATAGACTGTTCTGGGAAGTTTGGGGGTCCATTGACTGAATTCTGATTCGGATTAAAAATCCGCGTTTTTGAGAGTTTTCGGTAGCCGGAAACGTACTGAAACGAAACCGGAAAAATCCCAAATTTTTGCAGGGAGTTCCTAGACATATGAGAGACTTACTGAAATATTTTGAGAATTTTGGACTCTGGTTGACAAGTAATGTGAATTATTCGGTTAAATATTGTTTTACAAATAAATTATTTAAGTTATAAAAATAACTTTATAAATTTCTAAAATATTTTTCCTGGAATTTATATATTATTACTGATTTCTACAAAAATTTCCAGAATTTTATAAAATAAATAGATTAAATGGGATTTTTCGGCTTTTAAAACAGTTAATTTAAACTAAATTCGGCGGTTTACCGGACAACGAACCTACCGGACTGGGAATGGACCGAACCATATGGTGACTATAAGTGGAACACGAGGGGCATTCTGAGATGACTTAGACTCAAGTTTGATAAGTTTAAACAAGATTTGAAAAAGTTAAAATCATAACAGAAAGTTTAGGACACTTTGGGTGCATTTCTAGGTCTGGATTCTCCATGGAGAACCCTAGGATTCAAACCCAAAGTTTGTCCAAGTAATTAGAAGAAAGAATCAAGCAAAAAGAACAAGATTTGAGCAAGTTATGCTCACTTTTGTGAAGGTGGTACAAGCTACTCGAAAATTCTGATTATGAGTGTTCTTGAGATGATTTGATAGTGATTTAGCAAGGATTAGAGGGTTGTGTGTCACACCCCGACCCGCAGCGGAATAAAAGTCGGGGCATAATTGGGTTATCACCAAAGCTCATGATATTTACTAATAAGTTTCATATTTATTAAATTCAAATTACAAACTAAAATATCCAATAAACAAAATTAATACAATTACAAAGGAAAACAAAACTAAACGTTCATTCCAAAGCATTAACTTGTTTATTCTTCTAGGCCATCCTAAGTGTTTCTTTCCTCAACTGGATCACCTGTATCATGTGTAAAAACAAGGGAGATTTTGGGTCAACAAAAGTTGGCGAGTGAACCTTGATAAAACATTTTAAATAATTGCTTGTTTTATTTATTAAAGAAATTTCGTGCATTAATCATATGTGAGCAAACATATATATGTAAACAATCACAAACCACTTTGGATGAATATATGACATGAATGATGATGAATTTGAGATCAAGGCTCAATCAAATGGAGACGATCTAATGAGGCACCTGATGCTCAACCTGTATCATACGGGGAACTGATGAGCCTAATGAAATGCGTGCACTAAAATGATAAATTTAATCTACAGATAAATCACACAACAATCGATACACATTTGATCACGGAATGATATATGCACATGTGTTTAGATAAAATAAAGGAATAGTACGACACATGATACACCCCAAAACGTGATTAAAACGGGGAATTAGTAGAGATTCACTCACCTTGGGTGCGTATTCTTGAGTGGTAAAGAGAGCGCACGAGTTGGAATTTCAATCGACGAGAAGGTACTAACCTAGAAATAATAACGCGATAACTCAATAAATAAATAAACTAACTTTTTGGTTTAAAACATTTGTTTAGATTTTTAAGTTATTGATGTGGGTTTCTCCTTTATTGGTATTTTAGACCCTTTTTATTTTATTTTTAGATTTAACTTTAACGTACATTCATAAATAAAATAAAATAAAACAGGAAAATAAAAAAAATAATAATAAAAATAAAAAGGCTGTCAGTCTGACAGGAGGGTTGTCAGACCGGTCGAACCGCGGGAATCTGTATGCGGTAGTGAGACTCGAACTCGTGACCTCTCGTTTGCGTGCATGCAGCCCTTCCAATTGAGCTACGTGTCTAACCTGAAATATTCCCGATTTTAATTATTCTTATACACACATTCAGTTCATTTGGAAATCATAATTTTAAAAAGAATTATAATTGATCGAACCGGCTGAGACAGTGCAGTCTCGAACCCGAGACCTCGTGTTTAATTTGCACCCAGCCCAAACGTTGGGCTGGGTGTCTAACCTGTTAAAGACTACGATGTTTATTATTCTTATATAATACGAGTGACGTTTTGACAGTAGTCTCTTAAAAAGTTGTTTAAAAATCACCGGTTCAGTGACTGGGCATGGATTCGAACTCTGTATCGTATATATAAAATGCACACAGTCTACCGCTAGACTGTGTGTCTAACCTGTTTAAAACACAAGTTTTTATTTTACAAATATGTTTATTGACGTCGTCTTCTTCATTTGAATAAACTTTACCCGCCTGAAACCATCCCCTGATTCTTTGTGATTCTAACAATTGAATGTATACGCTGTTAATTAGAAAACTTAAAAGGATAATACAAGAAAACTACCGTATGCCGGTATTGGTGATTCCGGTGAATGGGTTCCGACGCCTCAGTGGTTCTCCGGTGGGACAAGTTTTCTGACGACTGAGGTAACTAAGGTGTGAGCAGAAGGATTGAGCGAGTTCGGATTGAGGGACAATCGACCAGTATTTATAGGGATGTTTGAGGCTCTGGTTACTATGATTTCGAATCAATTGCCAGCGATCAATCAAGGAATTTACCGAATATAGACCCGGACAGTTGTGATCCTAAAGGTAAAACGCGTTGATTGCCGAGATTTCCGGCGAGGGGATTCCGCGGGTGTTGCAGGTTCTTTTATCGTGAACATAAAAGATATAAGATTCAACAAATATCATAGTTAGTGTGTGCAGCGTAGCGGTGCTGATGGTGTGTGTTTTACCCGGGGAACCCGGGTTCGATCCCCGGCTCGCCCATTTGTTTTGAGTTTATTTTTTTATTTTCTCTATTATAAGTTTAATCCTTTATTAATTATAAATATTTAATATTTAATTTGATTATTTATTTTATTTTATTCAAGTTGCTAAAAAAAATATATAAATATCACCCGACATATATAATAACCGAATTACACAAATGTTACAGTATCCCCTACTTTTAGAAATTTCGTCCCGAAATTTAAGTAGTAGTGGTAACCGGAAAGAGATGCGGGTATTTCTCGCGCATTGAGTCTTCACATTCCCAAGTAAACTCAGGTCCTCGTTTTGACTCCCAACGTACCCTGACGATTGGAATACGACTTCGCCTTAAGCGCTTCTCACCGAAATCCATGATTTCTACTGGTCTTTCGACGAAGTGCATTGATTCATTGACTTGAATGTCTTCTAGGGGAATATGGAGGTTTTTGTCGGCGAGACACTTTTTCAAGTTTGATACGTGGAACGTGGGATGAATTCTGTTGAGTTCTTCTGGTAGGTCAAGTTTGTATGCTACAGTACCTACTCTTTCGCGTATCTTGAAAGGTCCTACGTAGCGTGGTGCTAGCTTGCCCTTCTGGCCAAAACGAACCACTCCCTTCCACGGTGATACTTTTAAAAGTACTTGATCGCAAATGTCAAACTCCAAGGGCTTTCGTCGTTTGTCAGCATAACTCTTTTGACGACTTTGAGCCGCTAGAAGATTGTTTCGGATTTGAAGGATTTTGTCGGTTGTCTCTTGAATTAATTCAGGTCCGGTGATTTGCGCTTCACCGATTTCGTGCCAACGTACTGGAGATCGGCACTTACGACCATACAAAGCTTCGAAAGGGGCCATGCCTATACTTGAATGATAGCTATTGTTGTACGAAAACTCAACTAACGGTAGGTGAGCGTCCTAGTTCCCTTTGAAGTCTATGACACATGCTTGTAGCATGTCTTCAAGGGTTTGGATGGTGCGTTCAGATTGACCATCAGTTTGAGGGTGAAAGGCAGTACTGAGGTCTAACCGTGTACCCAAAGCGGTTTGTACGGCTCGTCATGTTCGTGAAGTGAAACGACCATCACGGTCTGAAATGATGCTTAATGGTACTCCATGACGGCTTACGATCTTGCTGATGTAGATACGAGCTAGCTTCTCGTTCTTGAAGTCCTTGCGAATCGGAATGAAGTGAGATGACTTTGTAAGACAATCGATTATTACCCATATGGTGTCATACCCACTGGAGGTGCGAGGTAACCCGGTAATGAAGTCCATGATTATGTTTTCCCACTTCCATACAGGTATTTCGGGTTGGACTAGAAGTCCTGAAGGTCTTTGATGTTCAGCTTTTACTTTGGAACAGGTAAGGCACTTGGAAACAAAAACAGTGATATCCTTTTTCATGCCAGGCCACCAGTAGGTGTATCGTAGGTCTTGATACATCTTATCGGCTCCTGGGTGTACAGAGTATCGTGTTTTGTGTGCCTCATTCATGAGGAAATCATGAAGGTTATCGCGATCAGGAATCCATATGCGGTTTAGATAGTATAGAATACCGTCGGATTTGGTTTCGATTTTGAGTTCAGCTCCACATGACAGCTCATCGCGTACGTCATTTTCTGTTACAGAAACATATTGAGCTGCCCGGATTCGATCTTTGATGTCGGTTATGATTTGCAAACATAGAAGATGAATGGAGTTCGCATAACCTTTTTGACTGAGCGCATCGGCCACCACGTTTGCCTTGCCAGGATGATACCGAATTTCACAGTCGTAGTCGTAGAAGTTCAACCCATCTTCGTTGCCTCATATTCAACTCTTTCTGGTTGAAGATATGTTGGAGACTCTTGTGGTCAGTGTATATTTCACACTTGGTACCGTAGAGGTAATGTCTCCATATCTTGAGAGCGAACACAACGGCTCCAAGTTCTAGGTCGTGGGTGGTGTAATTCTTCTCATGAACTTTGAGTTGCCTAGAGGCATAGGCTATCACTTTCCTCTTTGCATCAATACACAGCCTAGTCCTTGCCCTGACGCGTCGCAATAAACCACGAAGTCATCGCAACCCTCAGGGAGTGTAAGGACAGGCGCGTCACAAAGCCTTTGGTTTAAAGTTTGGAAGGCCTCTTCCTGCTTAGGTCCCCAAATGAAGGGTTTTCCTTTGTGAGTCAAGGCCGTGAGTGGTACGGCGATACGGGAAAAATTGGCAATGAAGCGTCGATAGTAACCAGCCAAACCAAGAAATGACCTAACTTCGGTAGGGGTACGTGGCGCTTGCCATTCCTGTACTGCTTTGATTTTTGAAGGATCGACATGAATTCCCTTGTCATTGACGACATGACCAAGGAATTGTACTTCTTCTAACCAGAATTCGCATTTTGAGAACTTAGCGTAAAGCTTTTCAGTCCTTAAGAGTGTAAGAATGAGTCGTAGGTGTCGCTCATGATCGGATTTAGACTTGGAGTAGATGAGGATGTCGTCGATGAAGACTATGACGACACGGTCGAGGTAGGGTTTGCATACCCTATTCATTAAATCTATGAAGACAGCGGGGGCGTTGGTTAAACCGAAGGGCATAACCATGAACTCGTAATGACCATAACGAGTCCGGAAGGCGGTTTTTGGGATATCTTCTTCGCGCACTCTAAGCTGATGATAACCAGAACGAAGGTCGATTTTCGAAAAGCAGGTGGCGCCTTGAAGTTGGTCTAGGAGGTCATCAATGCGAGGCAGTGGATAACGATTTTTAACCGTCAACTTGTTGAGTTCTCTATAATCAATGCACATGCGAAACGTTCCATCTTTCTTCTTCACAAAAAGAACAGGTGCACCCTAAGGCGATGAGCTAGGACGTATGAATCCTTTGTCAGTCAGCTCTTGCAGTTGACTAGCCAACTCTTGCATCTCAGATTGCATCTCGGATGGGGCTAACCTATATGGAGACTTTGCGACCGGCGTAGCGCCAGGTACAAGATCGATGCGAAATTCGACTTCTCTCACAGGAGGAAGTCCTGAAATGTCGCCGGGAAAAAACTTGTGGGAATTCCTTCACAATTGGGATATCTGCGAGCTTCCTCTCCTTGCCTCCCTTCTTGACGACGTGAGTTAGAAATGCGACATAGTTCTTGCGGAAATAACTTCGGGCTTGAAGGCAGGACATCAATTTGAGTCCTTCGAAGGGGTTTCCCCAAAAATACGTAGTGTCTGACCGTCTGCAAGAGGAATGCAAATGAATTTTTCATGGCACACCACTTCAGCGTGATGCTGGCTGAGCCAGTCCATACCGATTATAACATCGAAACTTCCCAACTCCATAGGAATGAGGTCAATTGGGAAATCGTGATCGTTTAGAGTGAGAGTACAATTGCATATAATAGAATTTAATGAAGTGGGTTTTCCGTCAGCAACTTCCACCGTTAGAGATTCAATGAGATTAACACGAGGTTGGTCGAGGATAGGTTTGAATTCTAAGGACACAAAGCTCTTATCCACACCAGTATCGAATAATATGGATGCATAACTACCATTGATGAGAAACGTACCGTTGACCACGTTGTTGTCAGCCCTGGCTTGGTTGGCATTGATATTGAAAGCTCTTCCTCTGGCAGGTGGAGGAGCTTGGTTAGCTTGGTTTACCGGGTTCGCTTGAGCTTGGGCATGGATGATGTTTACTAGGCGTGGACAAGTGTTCCTGAAGTGGTTTGGGTCCCCACAGTTGAAACAAGCTCGCATGGGTTGCATCATGGGGTAGTTGGGTTGGTAGTAAGGTTGGGCTGCGTGTTATGCAGGTGGTAGAAGTAAGGGTTGTTGGGCTTGGCTCACCATTTGATTTTGGGTTTGGGTTGGAGGTTGACTGTGGTTCATTCACTGAAGCGTACGGCAGGTTTGGATGGTGTGACCCGCACGGCCACAACTTGTGCAATGTTGGCAGGGGTTTTCGGGAGGTGATGGTATTGACAACGGTTGCACTTTGGGTGTGGGCCAGTGTATGGCCTTTTGAATGGTGCAGCTGGAGGAGCAATTTGGGTGATTGGTGCAGCAGTGATAGGAGGGTTGGTTTGAGTGACAGCAAAATTCTTGCTATTTCGCTTCCTCTTACCAGCAAACTTTGAGGATGAGACGGGGTGGTTTGGAGTTGGGGTCTCAATGGGTGCTTTCTTCTTCTCATCTTTGAATTTGCAGTTTCGAATGCGATTTTCAGTGAGTTCTGTAGCTAACTCCATTGCGGCTTCAAGTGTTGCAGGCGAAGTGCTTAAAACCGAATCTTGGATTTTCGAGGGGAGGCCTCGAATGCAGTGTTCGACTAAGCGGTACAGGGGGTGAACAATTGGGGATCATCTGGTTCAACTTGAGAAATCTTTTATTGTATGAAGTGTGGTCTCCTTCCTTTTGTTTCAATGCGTGGAACTCGTCTTCCAGCTTTTTAATTTCGCTTCTTGGACAGAAACGTCTTGTCATGATTTCCCTTAGCTCTTCCCATGTTAAGGCTATGGAATCTTCAACTCCTCGCTTACCCTTTTCCGTGTTCCACCAGGTAAGGGCTACCCCAAACAGTCTTCCAGTTGCGTAACGTACCTTACGGTCCTCGGGACAGTCGCAATTGAGGAAAGTGTTTTCCAATTCTTCAAACCAGTGAAGGAGAGCGGTGACACCTTCAGTCCCTTCATATTTCGGGGGATCACAGGATTTGAAGTGTTTGTAGGTGCACTTGAGGGTTTTGGAAGGAGGGTTGGCGACGATTTGGTCTTCTTGGTTAGGAGGGTTGATAGGATTAGCGGTGAGAGCTTGTTGAACTTGTAGCACGATGTCGGGAAGTCTTGCGGCCATTTGTTTAGCAATTTGCGTGGCCAAGCGTTCGTTTGCCTTTCCTGACTTTCTACCTCCACGTAATTGCCTAGCTGACATCTACAGGAACATATGTAGGAAGATTGCGAGTTTAAGAATTTTCCTAGGTGTCATGTGCCGTAAAAGAGTGAAAACAACATAACTGAAAATAATTTAACTACATCCATAGGATGTCTTGGGTTTGCTCATGTTTGGGCCTCCAAATGTCCCCCATACCATTGCCTGTGTAGTCATGTGGGCCCCCATGACTATTGGGCTTGGTAGGATTCACATTGGTGTCGGCGGGTTAACACTCGCACCACCCGAATGAAAATCGTAAAACATGATTGCGAGATGTATGGTAGGAGGGTGTCCAGGTGTAGACACAATGACAGCTCAAAGTGGGGTTAGTTCACACGACGTTTGGTATGGCATGCTTTGGCCTAATAGGTCCTTCGTACTCTCATCGTTAGTCCCTAGGTAGGCAAACTGGTCCTTTATTTTGGATTTATACGAATGCCAAGTCTAGACAGGACGTTCCGACCACCGGTACTTGTACCCTTCCAGTTACTACATGCCCGTCGTGAGAGCTCACTTTGATGTGATTTGAAAAATACAAAATCATTGCAAAAATCATGGAAATCGTGAGGTGTGTGCTCTCATAGATATGATATGTTCTGAGGATATGAATTATGATGAGCATTGCATATTAACATGTACTTGTGAGCGTGCTTGCATAATATTGGGTGTGAAAATAAACATGAAACATATAAACATCATGAATTTTGCATGTAACACATAAACAATTAAAATTTAATCAACTTTAGTATAAGCTCTAAGGGTCTAATAACCTATCCTATATCCCTATAGTCACAAGCTCTGATACCAATCTGTCACACCCCGACCCGCAGCGGAATAAAAGTCGGGGCATAATTGGGTTATCACCAAAGCTCATGATATTTTCTAAGAAGTTTCATATTTATTAAATTCAAATTACAAACTAAAATATCCAATAAACAAAATTCATACAATTACAAAGGAAAACAAAACTAAACGTTCATTCCAAAGCATTAACTTGTTTATTCTTCTAGGCCATCCTAAGTGTTTCTTTCCTCAACTGGATCACCTGTATCATGTGTAAAAACCATGGGAGATTTTGGGTCAACAAAAGTTGGCGAGTGAACCTTGATAAAACATTTTAAATAATTGCTTGTTTTATTTATCAAAGAAAATTCGTGCATTAATCATATGTGAGCAAACATATATATGTAAACAATCACAAACCACTTTGGATGAATATATGACATGAATGATGATGAATTTGAGATCAAGGCACAATCAAATGGAGACGATCTAATGAGGCACCTGATGCTCAACCCGTATCCTACGGGGAACTGATGGGCCTAATGAAATGCGTGCACTGAAATGATAAATTTAATCTACATATAAATCACACAACAATCGATACACATTTGATCACGGAATGATATATGCACATGTGTTTAGATAAAATAAAGGAATAATACGACACATGATACACCCCAAAACGTGATTAAAACGGGAATTAGTAGAGATTCACTCACCTTGGGTGCGTATTCTTGAGTGGTAAAGAGAGCGCACGAGTTGGAATTTTGATCGACGAGAAGGTACTAACCTAGAAATAATAACGCGATAACTCAATAAATAAATACACTAACTTTTTGGTTTAAAACATTTGTTTAGATTTTTAAGTTATTGATGTGGGTTTCTCCTTTATTGGTATTTTAGACCCTTTTTATTTATTTTTAGATTTAACTTTAACGTACATTCATAAATAAAATAAAATAAAACAGGAAAATAAAAATAAAAAAATAATAATAAAAATAAAAAGGTTGTCAGTCTAACAGGAGGGTTGTCAGACCGGTCGAACCGCGGGAATCTGTATGCGGTAGTGAGGCTCGAACTCGTGACCTCTCGGTTGCGTGCACGCAGCCCTTCCAACTGAGCTACGTGTCTAACCAGAATATTCCCGATTTTAATTATTCTTATACACACATTCAGTTCATTTGGAAATCATAATTTTAAAAAGAACTATAACTGATCGAACCGGCTGAGACAGTGCAGTCTCGAACCCGAGACCTCGTGTTTAATGTGCACCCAGCCCAACCGTTGTGTCTAACCTGTTAAAGACTCCGATGTTTATTATTCTTATATAATACGAGTGACGTTCTGACAGTAGTCTCTTAAAAAGTTGTTTAAAAATCACCGGCTCAGTGACTGGGCATGGATTCGAACTCCGTATCGTATATATAAAATGCACACAGTCTACCGCTAGACTGTGTGTCTAACCTGTTTAAAACACAAGTTTTTATTTTACAAATATGTTTATTGACGTCGTCTTCTTCATTTGAATAAACTTTACCCGCGTGAAACCATCCCCTGATTCTTTGTGATTCTAACAATTGAATGTATACGCTGTTAATTTAAGAAAACTTAAAAGGATAATACAAGAAAACTACCGTATGCCGGTGTTGGTGATTCCGGTGAATGGGTTCCGACGCCTCGGTGGTTCTCCGGTGGGACAAGTTTTCCGACGACTGAGGTAACTAAGGTGTGAGCAGAAGGATTGAGCGAGTTCGGATTGAGGGACAATCGACCAGTATTTATAGGGATGTTTGAGGCTCCGGTTACTATGATTTCGAGTCAATTGCCAGCGATCAATCAAGGAATTTACCGAATATAAACCCGGACAGTTGTGATCCTAAAGGTAAAACGCGTTGATTGCCGAGATTTCCGGCGAGGGGATTCCGCGGGTGTTGCAGGTTCTTTTATCGTGAACATAAAAGATATAAGATATGACAAATATCACAGTTAGTGTGTGCAGCGTAGCGGTGTTGATGGTGTGTGTTTTACCCGGGGAACCCGGGTTCGATCCCCGGCTCGCCCATTTGTTTTGAGTTTATTTTTTTAATTTCTCTATTATAAGTTTAATCCTTTATTAATTATAAATATTTAATATTTAATTTGATTATTTATTTTATTTTATTCAAGTTGCTAAAAAAAATATAAATATCACCCGACATAAATAATACACTTTGATTGATAACTTGGGGCGGGTTTTCGGAACCGAATTACACAAATGTTACATTGTGAAAGTGTCAAATGGCTTGGAGGAGTGTTGTATTTATAGGAGGATGATTAGGGTTGGTTTAGAGGTGTTTAATGTGGGTTTAGAGGTGATAGGAGGAGAGGTGGGTGTGTGGATCCGTGCAAAAATGTGAGCCAAACAATTCTGTCCTGCCCAGATGGTCTTACGGATCATAAGGATATACCCTTGCGGTCCGTAAGGACCTTAGCCGGGTTAAAATTTGATTTTGTTATTTAACTCAAGGGTGATGGGCTTTAATGCTTATTTAATGTATTTTATGGACATGTTAATTATTATAAGGTATCACAAGCTCATGTATCATGTCATGATGTATGCATATGTATGTATTGATCAAGATCGAGTATTCACATTGTGTATAAACTATGTTTCATGTATGAATATCGCGTTTTATCAAATATATCCCGTATTCGAGTATGTGTATCATGTGTAAGTATTGTATGAACAACTATGATTTGTGTATAACAAGTATGAGGATAAACATGTTTATTCCATTACAATTCAAGTCTCGATTACAACGATTACAACGAAATAGAGAATACGAATAAAATAGTTTCCAAAAATAGAATTTCAACACGAGCTTGCTATATATAGAAAGTTTGGAAAATGCGAGGCATTACAGTTTCCCCTCCTTTAGGAAATTTCATCCCGAAATTTAGGAAGATGCAACGAAGAGATGCGGATACTTACTCTTCATATCACTCTCGAGTCCCAAGTAAACTCGGCGCCACGTTTCCCTTCCATCGAACCTTGACGATAGGCATCCGACTGCGCCTTAGCTGCTTGACTCCTCGGTCCATGATTTCGACCGGTTTTTCCACAAAATGCAATGTCTCGTTGATTTGAAGATCTTCGAGCGGAACTTGAAGTCCTACTTCAGCTAGACATTTCTTTAGATTTGAAACACGAAACACAGGATGATCATTATTGAGCGTTTGAGGTAGGTCTAGTCGATACGCTACCTTGCCAATCCTTTCCAAGATCTTGAAAGGACCCACGTAGCGAGGAGCGATGCCTTTCTTACCAAAACGGACAACGCCTTTCCAAGGTGATACCTTGAGAAGTACATGGTCACCTACATTAAACTCCAAAGGCTTGCGTCTTTTGTCGGCATAGCTCTTTTGTCAGCGTAGCTCTTTTGTCAGCTTCGTGCTTTGAGAAGATTATCACGTATTTGTAAGATCTTGTCCGTCGTCTCTTGTATTAATTCGGGACCGGTGATCTGAACATCTCCAATCTCGTGCCAACAAATAGGCGAACGGAACTTATGACCATACAATGCTTCAAATGGAGCCATTTGAATACTAGCGTGATAACTATTGTTATACGAGAATTCAACCAAGGGTAAGTGCGAATCCCAATTGCCGCCAAAATCGATTACACATGATCGAAGCATATCCTCCAAGGTTTGGATAATACGCTCAGTTTGACCATCAGACTGAGGATGAAAGGCGGTGCTAAGATTAAGCTGAGTGCCAAGGCGGATTGAAAAGTTCGCCAAAGGCGAGAGGTGAAACGAGCATCGCGATCAGAGATAATATCAAGAGGAGTACAATGACGACTAATGATTTCACTCATGTAGATACGAGCCAATTTCTCGACTTTGTAATCTTCACGAATGGCCAGGAAGTGCGCGGATTTGGTCAAACGATCGATGATAACCCAAATGTTGTCATGACCAGAGGGAGTACGAGGCAACTTTGTGATAAAATCCATGGCTATGCTTTCCCATTTCCAGACAGGGATTTCTGGTTGTTCAAGCAAACCAGAGGGGCGTTGATGTTCTGCCTTAACCTTGGAACACGTAAGACATTTGGACACGTAAAGAGCGATATCACTTTTCATTCCAGGCCACCAATAGGATGCACGCAAATCATGGTACATCTTATCAGCTCCGGGATGAATAGAGTATCGGGATTTGTGGGCTTCATCCATCAAAGTAGTCCGAAGATTGAGACGATCGGGAGTCCAAATACGACTATGGTAGTAAAGAATACCATCAGGTTTAGCTTCGAGCAGGTTTTCGACTCCACAATTTAATTTGCTATCAAGGTAACCCTCGTTAATGACGGTAAATTATGCTTGTCAAATCAACTCGTTGAGTTTTTCTACGATCTGGTAGCAACGAACACTTTTAACATGAGTCTTACGACTAAGTGCATCAGCCACGACATTCGCTTTGCCAGGGTGGTAGCGAATACCACAGTCGTAGTCGTTTAACAATTCTACCCAACGACGTTGACGCATGCTGAGTTCCTTTTGATCAAAAATATGTTGGAGTCTCTTGTGGTCGGTGAAGATCGTACACTTTGTACCATAAAGGTAGTGTCGCCAAATCTTTAATGCAAAAACAACTGCGCCAAGTTCAAGGTTGTGAGTAGTATAGTTTTTCTCATGAATTTTGAGCTGTCTCGACGCTTAACCGATTACTTTGTCTCGTTGCATGAGAACGCAACCAAGACCCGGTTAGAGGGACATACACGACAAAATCGTCGTTCCCATCGAGAGTGAGGATAGGAGCATTATAAAGCATGTCCTTGAGCGTTTGGAAAGATTCCTCTTGTTTGGGACCCAAAACAAAACGTTTATCTTTTTGAGTCAACCAAGTCAAAGGAACGGCAATCTTTGAAAAGTTCGAGATGAAACGGCGATAATACCCAGCTAGGCCAAGAAATGAACGAATTTCTTAGGGCGACTTGGTGCAATCCAATTCTTCACAGCTTCTATCGTTGCAGGGTCAACATGAATACCGAGTTCATTGACGGTGTGACCTAAGAATTGAACCTCTTTTAGCCAAAATTCACACTTGGAGAATTTGGCATAAAGATTTTCGGTTTGCAAAAGCTGAAGATTGAGACGCAAATGTCGTCCATGCTCTTCTTTCGTCTTGGAGTAGATTAGGATATCGTCGATGAATACAATGACAATATGATCGAGAAAGGTTTACACACGCGGTCAATGAGATCCATAAACACTGCAGGTGTGTTGGTCAAACCAAAAGGCATGACTACAAACTCGTAGTGTCCATAACGTATTCCAAAAGCGGTTTTGGGTACATCTTCCTCGGAAACCCGAAGTTGATGATAGCCAGAACGGAGATCAATCTTTGAAAAGCACTTCGCGCCTTGCAATTGATCGAAGAGATCGTCAATATGAGGAAGTGGATAGCGGTTTTTTACAGTAAGCTTGTTGAGCTCATCATAGTCAATACACATGTGGAATGATCCATCTTTCTTCTTGACGAAAAGAACGGGAGCGCCCCAAGGGGAAGTACTAGGTCGTATAAAGCCTTTATCAAGAAGTTCTTGAAGCTGGCTCGATAGCTCTTGCATCTCCGAGGGTGCTAATCGATAGGGAGCTTTCGCAACAGGGGTTGCGCCAGGGATAAAATCAATACGAAAATCAACAGCTCGAGGAGGCGGAGGACCAGGAAGATCCTCAGGAAAAATGGAAGGAAACTCACAAACGACAGGAACATCACTTATGCTAGGACCTTTGTCTTTCTTTTCCACAACATGGGCGAGAAAGGCAAAGTACTCCTTACGCAAGTACTTGTTCGCTTTGATGCACGACATAAGCTTGAGACCTTTAGAAGGTTTCTCGCCATACACGTGTAGAGAATCACCTTGAGGAAGAGGAAGGCGAATGAATTTTTCGGAACAAACAACTTCGGCACGAACTCGCATAAGCCAATCCATGCCTACTATGATGTCGAAACTACCCATTTGCATGTGAATGAGGTCGATCGAGAACGTATGATCATTAAGAATCAAAGAGCAACCAGAAAGAACGGAATCAACGGAGATGGTTTTACCATTAGCGACTTCGACAGCGAAAGGATTAGGCATTTTAGATCGTTCGCACTTAAGCAAGGGTTCAAATTCTAGAGATACAAAGCTTCTATCGGCACCAGTATCAAATAGGCATGAAGTATAAATATGGTTCACAAGGAACGTACCAGTAATGACGTTGTTATAGCTTTGGGATTTAGCGGAGGTAAGCATGAAAGCTCGTCCTTTTGCAGGCTCAGGATGTTGCTGCTGTTGATGCTGATGCTGTTGGTTGAGAAGGGGACAAACATTGGCAAGATGATTGAGATTGCCACATTTGTAACATGCTCGCACAGGAGTATTCTAACGTTGAGGCTGAGCTTGGTTCGGGTTAGGGTTAGGGACAATGGCTTTGTTGCTTTGGGATTGGCGACAATGGCTAGAAAGATGCCCCATCCTGTTACAGTTGGCGCACTTTCGACACGGGGTGGAAGGGAGATGGTGGTAGGTGCAACGATAACACCTAGGCCAAGTGTCGGTGTAGTTCGTTTGGATGGATCGTTCTTTTGGGTGGTGGAAATGGCATTTAGAGGTGCAGGGGTAGGCGGAGTGACAACCGCGTTGTTTTGAACAGAAGCCTTCCGCTTCTTGTTTTTGATGTTGTTCTTTTTGGTTTGGGGGAGAGGTGATTCTGAGTGGTGGTAGTATTGGCGGTGGCTTGGTGCACATGCTTCGTAGGAACCTTGTCGTAGGCCCCCTGAAGGATGCAGTTATGGTTAAACTGGATGGTTATGCTAAAGGCTTCTTCGAGGGTTCTTGGGTTAGCGGCGGCTACATGATTCAAGATCGCAGGCAAAAGCGAACGAATGAGCTTAGCTATCGCCTTGGGAACCGTATCCACCTGTCTAGGACAGACGATACTCAACTGTTTGAAGCGAGCGATTAGTCCCTCAGTGTCGCTCCCCTGCTGGGTGAGATTCCAGAATTCATTCTCGAGCTTCTAGGTCTCATGGGGAGGACAAAACTGATCTCTCATGAGCTGCTTAAGCTCGTCCCAAGTTAGAGCGTGGGCTGCTTCGTTGCCACGCTTATTGCGTTCAGTAGTCCACCACTCGAGGGCTCTCTAGTGAAAGACCCGGTAGCGTTAAGGGTTCGAAGTTCATCAGGGCACCCGCCCTGAAGGAAAGTAAGCTCCATTGCATCAAACCAATTGATCATGGCGGTGACACCTTCCATGCCAGTGAATTCAACTGGTTTACAAGCCATGAAATACTTGAATTGGTAGGATGTTTTTGGGGATTTGGTTTTCGAATCGGCAGAGGATTTAGGTGTCTCGGTATGGATGGTATGAAGTTGGCTAACAATATCAGGGATGACACAGGCCATTTGATCGGCCATTTGCTCGGCGACAAGACCAACGAGTTCTTGCTTGGAGATGGAGTCTTCATTGTTGTTGTTGTTGTGGTTGGACCCCTTGTTGGACCTCTTGGATTTCTTGGATGAGTTTGGGGAGTTCATCTAGAGGTTCAACATAGAAGAAAAGGGAATCAGACTTGATCATAATAAAGAAAATAAGTTTTGCATGTATAAACATGTATAAGGTTCAAGTATGGTTCACATAAGATTGCATGGGTTTATCAAGTATAGATCACAAAGGTTGCATGAATTCATTAAGTATAGCATGTATAATCACGTATGAATGCGAATAAAGAGTATAAATTTAGTGTGTTCACGAGAATTAGTATTGTTTTTTATTGTGATAAACGTGCGAGTTGTGTAACGGTTCGAAACGAATAAGGTAACAAGTATAAAATCACAAAAACTGAGATAACATAAAAGATTGGCTCAATAAAACATGGGATTTTTTCGGGTAGAGAAACATCGACTATTCCAAAGTGATTCGCAAGATCTTTCGAGTTAGGGAACATGCTTTGGCCTAATAGGTAAAACGCTCTCGTCGAGAAGCGATTAACGACATTTTACCCTTCCAGTTTCTACATGTCCCTAGTCGATCGAAAATTCGAGACTTTGGCGAGATTGAAAATCGAGGAACGGGACTTAATCGACAAGATGCAAGTTACACCCCAAACTTGACGATTTCATACCCTAAGTGTTGTTGTTTCTTACTAAACGAGGAGCATATTCCGACTCGTTTGTAAGATCCACTAGAGTATAAAATAGAAGTTTCCACCAAGATGTGGATATCACTCCTAACTTGATGGTATAACCTCGTGAAAAATCGAATACGTGGAATGAGGGATTTCACCAAAAATTGTAAGTCATTGGACCAATTTTGGTGCAAATCGCCTCGTTAGTCTTCAAGTGTATTATGTAAAATGTCTTAGGAAAGACATTATGTAAATTTTAAGACCAAAAGATAAGGAAGAAGCAATGAGGAAGAATAAAGTTTTAAGCATAAGGCAAGAATTGTCAAAGATGGACACTTAAACTATAGACTAGGTCGAACATGGCAATTCTACCTAATTCCCTATAGTTATGGTCTCTGATACCAATCTGTCACACCCCAACCGATGGCGGAAACATCGAGGCGGGACGAAATAGATTGTTCATTGCTCATAAATAATAATTGGTGACAATATTTAAATAAAACTCATATTTCATTCGTAACAACATTGTCAAGTACAACATTTGAAGTCAAATACAATAATTCAAAATAAAAAGTACAACATGATTATAACAAAACTAATCTAGTAAGATTAAAATCTGTATCTAAAGCATTTCCTACTAGCTTTCATCATGCGTATCCTCTTCAACCTGTAACATGTTTAAAATACAAGTTCAATGCAAATGCAAAAGCAAAGGCGAGTACACAAGTTTAGTGAATACATAGCATAAGTATAAAACGTATAACTCGAATCCACATGGTAATTGTAAGCAAGGTATATACTAATCATGCAATACTAGATCAAACCCCGAGTTTCCACAAAAGTTTAACAAGATCGAGCTTCCCTTGTCACAAAAGCGACAAGACTAAAATGTGTATGATAATCTTAACATAACCCCGACGGGCGGCGTGCTACTCCTATAGCGCTATATATGATAAGTTTGGGCTAGCTAAGTTAATGATCAAGCATGTATAATCTAGCATGTATCTAAGCATAACAAGTATTCATGTATAAGGATTGAGCATGTAAATGCATAAGTTTGTGATGGTGTATTTTGATACGGAAACATGTTACAACCCAAAAGTGGTAAAAGGTAAATGGGTCGAGTGTACTCACGGTTTTGCTAAGTGTTCCACTTAAAGTAATCCCGAGAGTTTTGTTGTGATCTTTAGGGTTTGGCACCTTGTCCTTCTACAAGAAGAACATAGGTATTAGTTAGGATTGTAACGGAAGATTTGGATTATTCGAGCAAGATTACGAAAATAAGACTAAAGTATTACGTATGAAAATAATCACTAAGACATAGCACTTGTTCTTGACACTATGATAACCCGAATGGGTTTGATATGGTTTCATAGGTTCGAGACCTATTAGAATCGTGACAAGGAACTACATACTTTAGTGACAAACTTAATAACTCGATAGATGATTATTTAGTCATTATCAAGGTTATGTTTTTAGGATTATATTATAGTCCATAATATATACATAGTTATATAATCATGTAGGAGGTGGGAGGATGAACCATCCACTTTGTACCTCTAAGTATCATGTAAGTCAAGTAGGAGGTGAGAGGATTAACCATCCACTTTGGAACCTCTTATGATGTTCACCACTACACAAGTCACCATAGGTCACAAGGAGGGTACTAGAACAAGAACATAAACAAGAATATAAATGACAAGAATGTAAGGCGTGTCACCATGATATCAAGTAGCCAAGTGAAATACAACCCGAAGAGCACACATTGACACACGTCAACGGCTAGGCGGGGTTGTGACACTTAGAACTAGCAAACTACTTGAGATAATGATGAAAATCATCAAGTGATGTGTGGTCTCAAAGTTTAGGATAGTCAAAGCTAACCAATGTAGACACACATGAACAAGTTATGAACTTGCACCACTTGTGAGCTTGAAACTCTACAAAAACAGAATTATTGTGAGGATAAATTCTCTTGTTTGAATGTCTCAACATTATTTTTAAGCCTAACCAACCACAAGAAGTGTTGTAAGCATTAGGACATAGGTTTGAGATGAGTTAGACTTAAGTTTGATAAGTTTAAACAAGATTTGAGAGAGTTAAAATCATAACAGAAAGTTTAGGACACTTTGGGTGCATTTCCAGGTCTGGATTCTCCAAGGAGAACCTAGGATTCAAACCCAAAGTTTGTCCAAGTAATTAGAAGAAAGAATCAAGCAAAAAGAACAAGATTTGAGCAAGTTATGCTCACTTTTGTGAAGGTGGTACAATCTGCCCGAAAATTATGATTATGAGTGTTCTTGAGATGATTTGAGAGTGATTTAGGAAGAATTAGAGGGTTGTGAAAGTGTTAAATGGCTTGGAGGAGTGTTGTATTTATAGGAGGATGATTAGCTTTGGTTTAGAGGTATTTAATGTGGGTTTAGAGGTGATTCGAGGGGAGGTGGATATGTGGATCCGTGCAAAAACGCGAGCCAAACAATTTTGTCCCGCCCAGATGGTCTTACGGACTGTAAGGGTATACCCTTGCGGTCCGTAAGAACCTTAGCCGGGTTAAAATTTGATTTTTGTTATTTAATTCAAGGGTGACGGGCTTTAATGCTTATTTAAGGTATTTTATGGACATGTTAAGTATTATAAGGTATCACAAGCTCATGTAACATGTCATGATGTATGCATATGTATTTATTTATCGAGATCGAGTATTCACATTGTGTAGAAAGTATGTATCATGTATGAATGTTGCGTATTATCAAATATATCACGTATTCGAGTGTGTGTATCATGTGTAAGTATTGTATGAACAAGTATGATTTGTGTATAACAAGTATGAGGATAAACATGTTTATTCCATTTCGATTCAAGTCTCGATTACAACGATTACAACGAAATGGAGAATACGAATACAATAATTTCCAAAAATAGAATTTCAACACGAGCTTGCTATATATAGAAAGTTTGGAAAACACGAGGCGTTACATATGTAACACCCAAAAGTGCATTTTAAACGAAAAAGGGTTCAAGTATACTCAGAGTTCATGCTTAGCAAGTAAACACAATCTGCTATAGATTGAAGGGAGCACTGGAACAGCCTGTAAGCGAGAACAGAAGTGCATCAGTCTTCCAAATTGCCTCAACGGTCGAAATGAGGTCCGGTGGGTAACAGTCAACTTCGTACGAAGTTGCGTTCGAGCGAAGTTGCACTCGAGCGAAGTTGCATTCGAGCGAAGTTGTATTCGAGCAAAGTTGCACCAGACTTTGTCAGGTAACAATTTCAAGCGAAGTTGCATTCAAGCGAAGTTGCATTCGAGCGAAGTTGCATTCGAGCGAAGTTGCACCAGACTTTGTCAGTAAACAATTTCGAGCAAAGTTGCATTCGAGCGAAGTTGCACTTAGAGCGAAGTTGTACTTGGCTGGTGACAACTTCGGGCGAACTTGTCCTTTTTGGTGCGAAGTTGTCGTGTTTGGTGTCTGAAATCGTGTGTTTTCGCGTCTTCTGCTGAGGAACTCGAGTGTCCAACCTCCCTACCTTGAGCTACTGAGCAAACCATAGGCTGGAGAGGTCTTTTAGAGCGAGTTTTAGTCATTTTACAGGAACTTGGGCTAATCCCTGCGAACTTGTCAGTTCATACGAGTTAGTCCAGTTCGTGCGAAGTGACTGTATCGTCCTTGTGCTTCCTGATCTGAGTTTCCGCTTGAAACAGAGGTAAATTCGAATCCATTATAAGTATATTGTTGACAATACCTCGTTCCACTACTTAGTGAACGAAACATACGTCATATAGTTCGTTTTTGGTGTAAAAATCAATGCTTTAAACAATTTTTCTCAGATCTAGCACTTGGTGAGTCGAAATCATCAAGATCTCTAACTTGGGAAGCCAAAGCCAAACCCAATACACTCGTTTAAGTGTAGATCTAAGTGAAAATAAGAAGTTTTGTGGAAAAAGATGAAGGTTTTCATAAATAGAGAAGTTTAGATTAAATCGAAGGTAACCTTGTGTAAAATCATAGTGGAAAACGTTGTGGTTTGCATAAAACGAGTTGATTCTTACTTGGAAATAAGAGAATTACGGGTTTGGGAGCTCAAGTGCGAAGTGGCAGCAAGGGGTGAATGAATGAAGGTGTTGGGTATTTATAGGTGAGGAGGAAATAAGGTGGCAGGGAACAAGTTCGGGCGAACTTGGCACAAGTTCGGGCGAACTTGGCACCAGTTCAGGCGAACTTGGCCAGTTCAAGTGAACTTGGCACAAGCTCGAGCGTAGTTGGCCTCTTGGCTAGGTTTTGCTTCCTATTTGTTGGTTGCTTGTTTGATGGTTTATTCGTATTAGATAGTTATGTTTAAGCGTTTTGGCGAGGCATTAAGCGTTGCGTTATTAAATTAATGCGATTTAGCGATTCGTGTAAGCGAGAGCGTTGTGATAACGAGTACAACCATAAAACATAAAGCACACATAACACATAAGTAACATAATTAATTTGCGATTTGAGTTTGCGTTGAGAGTTGCGTGTATTAAGCAATTTAAATGCGATAAATAAGCGATATAAAATGCGTTTCGAATTAGTTTAACCATTACAATGAATCTCAGAGTACAAACGAATTCTAAACGGAAATAACGGGATTCGGATGACAATCCGAAAGAATGGGTTGTTACAAGGTATAACCTTAGTAGGTTATTCCCTATGCAACTATGGTCACATACATGTGTTTGGTCAGATCCTAAGATCAACCAAACGGGTCGGATTCGAAAGTCAAAGCGGTGGTCAAGACCGCTCGACTTACGACCCTAAATAAGCACTATACTAGAAGTGACGAGTTAGACATGTCAAAACATGTCTAACTAAGTTGCAAAACTGATTTGGCATCAAAACTTGGTGTTTTGATACCCCGAGAATAGTTCCGTCGTAAAATGCACATAATGCGCATCTTTGACCGAACTTTGACTCGTCACTTCGACTAGTAAACGTGGTAATCAGAAGGTGCAATCGCTAGGGATTATAACCTCCGTGATTACGATCACGTTGCAAAGTTCAATTGGACTTTGACTTGACCAAATATGGTCAGAACCGAAAGTCAAACAGAAGTAAAACTGTTTGACTTTTAGCTCAAAATAAGCTAAAATAATCAATAAAACTAGGTAAGAACAGTTACTTATGTTCAAGGAAGGTTTAGAACTTCAGTAGGAGGCCTCTATAATCAGAAGCAAGCTCCAATAGAATAGAGAAGAAAGAAATGAATGTGCAAGTGAAAATGTTGGATGAACAAGGCTATTTATAGTGATAAAGGATCACCAAATCATGCGAAGTGACCCATGAGGTTGTAACATTTGTATAAATCGGGTCTCCAAAACCCGCTCCATTTTGTAATCAAATACCAAGTTACGAAATTTCATTAAGTATTTATGAGTATTTTGAGTTTAAACGTTACATAATTAATATATAAACTAAACTATAAAAATTATATTTGATAAAAAGTTAAAATAAAATAAATAAAAAATAGTTGGAGCTGACCGGACTCGAACCCGGGTCAACTGCCTCCAACGATTTATCTTTCCGTCTCCAAACCACTCCGCCACCAATTGTTTTCTGTTAGTATTATGAAAACAATTAAATTTTATACGCAAACTCGGATTAACGGTTAATGATATCTGAATAACGGAAATCGGTAAGCCAAATCGCCAAATCAGTTTTCGTTCGTTTAGTTAACTTATAACCGACGCATATCGGTTTCTAATTAAAGTTCAGATTGAATGAACTTCAAGTTTTGGGTTTTGAAACCGAAAGACATTCAAGCTTCAAATAATTCTGATTCCAATCATTTATACGATTCAGAACTGTCTCAAATACACTCCAAACCCTTTTCGTCGCGTTTTCAAGTCTTTTGAGCACAAGAAAATTGTCGCCGGAATTCTCTGCAACTCTCGCCGGAAAACCGTGTTCAACATAAACCAGTAAGAATTTCCTCTCTTGCTGTTTCAATCTATTGTTAGGACACTACTAACATTATTCCGTCACTCAAAGTCAGTCACAGAAGACTTTGCTGGATTTCTGGTTTCGCCGGAGAAATTCTGGAATTTGCCGGAACCACGCTAGTTGACGGTAAACACATTCAATCGTGCTAATAATCCATGTACTCTGGTTCAATTTCAAATCTAATTCTTTAATTCTGTTGATTAGCCCCTCTCAGCCGAAGTTTCAAAAACAGAGTTGCCTGTTCTCGCCGGACTTCCTGAAGAAGACGACCTGTCCGGTATTTCTTTTCCCCAAACTGTTCGGTTTGTTCATTCAAATTAGTAATCATGTTATTTAAGTAGTAGAACCCTGAACCAGTGGTCTGTGTAAAAAAAAACCGGTAATTATAGTGAAGAAGACGAACATAAAAACGGGTTAAGAGTAAATAAAATTCGGATAGTTAACGGGTTAGACACACAGTCCAGCGGTGGACTGTGTGCAAAGTTTATATACGAGTCCCGAGTTCGATCCTTACTACACACACACTGCGTAATAACACTCCCTTTTTATTCATAAAACTAACCGGGTTAGATTGAGTAGTTGTTAAGTATAATATAATTCAAGAATATAACCGGGTTAGACACACAGTCCAGCGGTGGACTGTGTGCAACACAAACTGCACGTCACGCGATCGAGTCCCGACACAAACACCGGTTCAATGAGAATAAAACGTTTTGTAAAGTAAAGGAATTTTCGGTAAATTCGAATAAGTGTATTAATATAATTAAAACTAGATTTCTAACGGGTTAGTCACGTAGCTCAGTTGGTAGAGCTACGTGCGCGTGAACGGAAGGTCACCGGTTCGAATCCCGCTCGGCGCAAGAATTACCGCTGACCGAACCGGTCAACGGTCAACGGTCAACGGTCAAACAGTAAAAAAATATTTTTTTTTTAAATAATTATTTGTTTTATTTAAATTAAAAATCAATTAAAAATACTTAAAAATAACATTTTTAAGGATTAAAAATAGCCATAAACTCACAAAAATATATCTAAAAATCCCATTAAAAATCTTTAATAAAATCCATCCGTTTAATATATTTTTCCCATTATTATTTAGGTCAGTGATTCCTCGTTAACTCGCTTCGTCTAAATCGTGCGCATCTCACCAACTCAAATCCAACGCACCCAATATGAGTGAACCCTTCAAATTCCCCGTTTTAATCACATTTTTGGGGTGTATCATGTGTCTTGTTCATTTACTTACTATAACTAAGTTATTGTGCATATATCATATCATGACATGTGTGTTAGTTGTTGCTGTTAAGTAGTTAGTATTGTTTGCAAGTTATTATTTCAGTACATGCAATTGCTGAGGCCGTAGCTCCCCATCCCTCGAGGTTGAGTTTGATCCCCATTTTATTATGCGGTTGATCAGGGCGTGCCCGCACGATCGGCTCCGTTTGATTGAGCCTTGATCGGTCATTTATTCTCATTTCAGTACATGCAATACGCTCGGCTCCGTTTGATTGAGCCTTGAGTACACAGATTTATTCTCATTTCCAGTTCATGCAATACGCTCGGCTCCGTTTGATTGAGCCTTGAGTACACAGATTTATTTACATTTTCAGTTCATGCAATACGATCGGCTCCGTTTGATTGAGCCTTGATCTCACAGTTCATTTATGTTAATTATCATATGATGTTGGTATGTTCATGTATGTTATCAATTGTTAATGTATGTTATAATTGTAACCGATGTTGCCATTGCTTGATTTTCATACATATGCTCTTTTATGATTATGCACAATATTTTTATTGATAAACTAACCAGAAAATCATTACTAAATGTTTATCTATAAGGTTCACTCGCCAACTTATGTTGACCCAAAAACCTCCCATTTTACACATGATACAGGTGAACCAGCAGCAGCTAGGAACACGTAGGACCTGGATTAGAAGAAATAAAATGATTTAGTGGTTGGATTATTATGTTTGGTTATTTTCCTTTGTAATGAATGAACATGTTTGAAGGTTTGAGAAATGTAACTTTGACTTCATTTAATTATGAAACATAATAGTAAATGTCATGTGCTTTGGTGATAACCCAATTATGCCCCGACTCTTATTTCCGCTGCGGGTCGGGGTGTGACAGAGGTGTTAAGGACTGATGAGTATCTTCACACATGTCCAAAGGAGGTGAATTGGTGGAAAAATCGCGAGCTTGGAGGCCAAGGAATGAACAAGAGCTTGACAGCAAAGCTGCTGTGCTAGGGGGGTCCTTAAGGACCATATGGACTTGTGCTTATGGTCCGTAAGCCTTGAGCTGGCACAAAGTTTGAAAGTTTGGCAGCTTTGGCCCCTGGACTTGTTTTGTCGCGTTTCGTCACTTTTAACCCTCTTTAACCTAATTTTTAGGCTTTATAAAGGTGTTAAGGCATATGTAACTTGGATTTTTCTTGAAAATGTCATGGATGTTGGTTTGTTCGGTTGTACGGGTACGCGTTTCGCAAAATTACGTAAAACGCTTTAACGAACACGAACATGACCGAAATTGTACAACGACTGTTGTTTTTGCATTCTCATCAATAAAATACAACATTTTATTGATTACAAAGATTGAAAACTGTTTGCATAACGGTTTACGATTTCACTTCCAGCAACGGTTTGAAAGATCGAATTTAATCAAAGATTGAAAACGCACGATTGTCATAAATAATTATACAAATCTCAGAGTAAAACACAAGGTTTCATTGAATATTAAGTTGTTTGGAATTGTACAATGATTGAAACGCCACAAATGTCACATATGTAAGTTACCTTTAAAAATGATGAAAAAAGAAACATGTAACTATAATAATTTAGTGAATAACCTGACATAATAGCACGGAAATAATCAAATCTTAGATTGAAAACCCTAATTAATAAACGGGTCTAGCTATCGAATAAATAGGTTAACCCACTCTAATAAACAGGTTGAACCACTAAACCGTTTAATTTTCAGATTTTTTTTAAACTAAAGTTTGATTGTTATTATTTGCCTCCTAAAATTTCCTTTTAGTAACACGTAAAATGAATTGAACTTACTTAACAATAATTCTTTAGCCTTTAGCTTACAATAATTCGGGCATCAATAATTTGCCCTTCGGTGTTGATAATGTCAATAATACGAGTCTGTTGCTAACAACTTCAGAATATGATTAGCGGAAAAGAGTACAAGCCATCCTCATAACTCATATCCACAATATTATTTGAAAGCTGATATGATGTTCTTTATTTTCTTAAACTATGAAATTCACCTCCATCAACGTCTGCGTTTGTCATTGAGCCCACAAATGGTTTGGAGTTGGAGAGTCTACACAAGTAATATGTTGTTGTTTTAACTGTTTGTAGAACTTCTTAATGAATTCTTCTGCAGCTTTGTCTACTTGACATTCCGCATCTTCCCGCAACAACGTCTCATTCACCCTTAACTCAGGACTAACCGCCAGTGGCGCTGGCAACAGCAATGGCGATGGTTCTGTGGGGGAACCACCGTCATTCAACATGTCAAGCACTACTTGTTCGATCTTGTCATTGTCATGGTATCGATGGAATTTGCATTTGGAAACACCACTGCTTTGTAACTTGTGTTTTT
Organism: Scalesia atractyloides; assembly: GCA_947069175.1. Classification (NCBI taxonomy): domain Eukaryota; kingdom Viridiplantae; phylum Streptophyta; class Magnoliopsida; order Asterales; family Asteraceae; genus Scalesia; species Scalesia atractyloides. The sequence continues at coordinate 48,279,057 of CAMTDV010000004.1, read as the reverse complement.
GAGGTGAAATAAACAACTTGTCTATGTTAGTGGAGGCGCAACCACAGGTGGTGGCCGCGTAGTGGTGGTGGAGGAGGCGGCTTGTGAGGGCTTTGCGCGCAAGTTTGCCGTCTCTGAGGTTGATGTGGAGATCAACTAGTAGTTTGGTTTTTGCTAAGGTTTTCTTTAACATGTAGAATGCTATTTTGACCTTATTACATAACTTCTTGGTAGTTATGGGTGCACTACTCGACTGAGTCTCCATTAAAGTGATAGGTGTGTTAGGGTGCATACATTGGTGTTTGCAGGGATGAAGGGTCTTTGGTTAAAGCATTTGAAGAAACGAAAGCTACTTATAACCCAATTCTAAGCACGGTTATAGTTTCCTTGCGATTGAACTTTTAATTATTGGTATTTTTTTAATGTTAATATTATTTTTTTTTGTTTACTTGAATGATCCACTTTGTTTAAGTTTTTCTAAGAGTAATAAATTATATAGATTGCTAATAGAGATAAACAACTATGTATAGTTACATATTAATTTATATTGTTGTATGCATTTTCCTAGTTTTATGTGATGTTTAATAGCTTTTTAATCAGTTTTACAATGAATTCATTGTTTCCGTTCCATATTAGTAAAAAAGAAAAGAAAATCAAAAGAAAATGCTTATAAAACAAACACCCCTAATTTATAAAAGGTAATAAAGTTTTGATATAGTATTCTTTGAAAATAGACCCAACACATATCTTTAACTTTTTGTTTTTATTTTGGGATTTTTGAATTTGGTGAGTTTAAAATCATTCCTTACAATTAGTTTTCTTAATATTCACATGTGAAAATGTTTGTTATAAACGTAGGCAATTATTGTAACTCTACGTATTAAGTATGAAAAAACCCAATTTAAAAAACGATGTATTCTTTTGTATTGTTTTATTAACTGTTGAATACTTATTATGTTGGGGTTTTTTTTAACGGGGTTTATTAGCGGTGGAGGATCTAGAAAATCCGCCAAGCGGTAACGAAATCGAAAAAACGTTAAATTTTTTACACTAATTTTACACTACAGTCGGAGCGCCAAGCGGTAGCGGGCGTTCTCCCTTGACATGCTCTAGATCCGCCCCTGTTTATTAGCATTTTTTTAATTGATTACAGAGTTGTATTTAATTTTTTTGGTTGACATTTCGGTCTCTTTTTTTTAAAAGACGTTGTGTTTAAATTAGAGTATACTTTTTTTTTATCGTACGCTATACCGAGATCGTGATAAATAAAACTGGTACTGAACAAACAACATTGGTATTGTATTATGAGAACCGATATCAGTATTTATTTTTATGGTTTTTTTTTCTATTTAAAAAGTGAGTTTATCTTTCGGGTTATACCATATAACTTTTGTCTAATACAACTCTTGTAGATAATTTTTTCAGCGTAAGTTATAATATGTACATATGCTATAAAGAATAGAGTTGTGTTTAATATATGTTTTACGTGTGTTGTAAACTACACTAATTGTTGGTACCACACCAGTAATGTAACAAGCTGAAACAATACTAATTTAACAACGTTCGGTTGCGATGGTTGTATTCATTTTTATAAATTTCAATCGATAATATATTTGACTTCTTTCAAGTATAATTTTTATAAATTTCAAATATACCGTTATGGTATAGTTTTTATCAATATATTGATATACTTTATTATGAAAAGAACCGTCAACACGTGAAGATAACCTGCTCGTATTTTTAAATTAAGGAAATTTGCTTGTATACTGTACTCATTACTAGATTTTGCCCGATTTACATTGCGGGGCACTAAACCGAATAATTCTTTTTATAACATGTGTGTCTGTGTTTCGGTTACCCATACATATTATTTATAACACGATCTTAAAAAAAATTAAATTAAGTGAACCGATTAAAATAAAACACTATCATATTTTTGCTTAAAAAAACAAAAACGATGGAAAAACTATAATTTTAAACTGGGGGGCACAGTTGTAATTTTCAGGGACAAATGAGCATGTGCCAGGTATCGACCTGCCACGAATAAAATTTACACCGAGTCAATCAATTAAAACAAAACACAAACACAATTTTGTAAAAAAAAGTGAAACGAAGGCATGACAGTAATTTTACATTGGGGCAAAATCGAAATTTAACTGGGAAAACAAGCAAAAACGATGGCAAAAATGTAAATTTAAATTGAGGGCGAAATCGTAATTTGGCAGGGAAGAAAAAGACAAAACTATTGGCAAAACTGTAAATTTACACGAGACAAAATTGTATTTTTTAGCTGGGGCAAAACATAATTTTGTTTTGAACTGAGGCAAAAACATAATTTTGAACTGATGGCAAAATCATAATTTTAAAGCGGGGATGAAATGGTAAATTGGTTGGACCAATAGGGTAGTGTCAGGCAGCTGCCTGACACTATTCCCCCATCTTGTGTACGGGACAAAATCATAATTTTGAACCGTGGTCAAAATTGTAATTTTTAGCTGGGGCAAAAGCATAATTTTACATTAAACGGGGGAAAACGTAAATTTGAACTTGGGGAAAATGCAATTTTGAACTGATAGCAAACTTTTAATTTTAAAGCGAGGATAAAATCGTAAATTGGTTGGACCAATGGGGGAGTGCTAAGCTGTCTTGCACTATTCCCCCAAACCGAGGGCAAAATTGTATTTTTTTAGCTGGGGGCATAAATTTAATTTTAAGTTGATAACAAAATCGTAATTTTAAAGCGGGAATAAAATCGTAAATTGGTTGGACCAATTGGGGAGTACCAGGCAGCTGCCTGGCACTATTCCTCCATAATTATGGGATAAAATCGTAATTTTGAACAGAGGGTAAAATTGTAATTTTTAGCTAAGGACAAAAGGATAATTTTATTTTGAAATAGGTGCAAGAATGTAATTTTAAACTGATGAAAAAATCATAATTTTAAAACCGAGGTAAAGTTGTAAATTGATTGGAACAATGGAAAAGTATGAGAAAAGTGTCTGATACTATTCGCCCAAGTTCTTATTGAAGTTATAGGTAATTATAGGTAACTAGAGTTATGCGCCGCCTGTGTTGCTGGCCGATAAATCGAATATTCTTTTAGTTTAATAATATGTACGTCTTTATATCGATTAGTTATACATGTTTCTTATAACACGATCGCAAAAAATATACATCGAGTCGATCTATTAAACAAAAATACTACCATAGTTATAACAAAAAATAACTAAAACGATGGCAAACGTGTAATTTAGAGTTGGGGGCAAAACAATAATTTGTTATGACCAATTGGCGAGTGCTAGGCAGCTGTTTGACACGAATAAAAACTAAATTGAGTCAACAAAGTAAAATAAAACACTAACATAGTTTTGCAAAAAGAAAAAATGATGGCAAGATTGCAATTTTTAGCTAGGTTAAAATCTTAATTTAAAAATGAAGGTAAAATAATATTTTGAACTGAGGGCGAAACCAATTTCTTTTTTTGAACTCGGGGCAAATTCGGAGTTTTTTAACTGAGGACAAAATCGTATTTTTTAGCTGGGGGCAGAAAGCAAAAATTTTATTTTGAATTGGGAGCAAAATCGTAACTTTAAACTGGGAACCAAATCGTAATTTGGCAGGACTCTAGCTGGGGCAAAACCATATTTTTATATGAACTGGGGGCAAAACCGTATCTTTTAACAGAGGGTAAAATCGTAAATTTAGCCAGAGGCACAACAAAAATTTATTTTGAACCGGGGGCAAAATCGTAATTTTAAACTTGGGATAAAATCGTAATTTTAAACTTGGGACAGGACCTATAAATAACTATTATATGCAAAGAAAAAAGGTGGCCAACACTTTTGGTCAACCACCTAACTAAACTACCTGCGAGGCAAAATCCTAATTTTTTAACTGAGGACAAAATCGTAATTTTTAGCTAGGGACAAAACAAAAATTGTATTTTGAACTGGGGGCGAAATCGTATTTTCAAACTGGAACCAAGTTGTAATTTGACAGGACTCTAGCTGGGTCCAAAATCATAATTTTATTTTAAACTGGGGCAAAATCGTGTTTTTTATATTAGGGCAAAATCGTAAATTTAGGCATGGACAAAGCAAATATTTTATTTTGAAATTGGGCAAAATCGTAATTTTAAATTGGGATAAAATCACAATTTAACAGGACCTATAAATACCTAATGTATGAAAAAAAAAAAAGAAAAAAAAAACTGCGGCCACTTGAACCCAACCAAACAGAGTCACTATTCCCGCCATCAACCTATATTTGTATGTATTTGAAATGAAACGTGTATGAAAAACCTAAGGGTATATCAGTAAATATTGCCAATAAGGCGGGGTCCCGGATATTAAAGTGGGTTGACGTTAAAATACGTGCATAACATACAAGTTTAAGTAACTAGGTAGGGCATGGTGGTCAAGGTTGCTTCAACGTTATGTTTTTACTTTTGACCTTTCCAACTTTTGTTTTGTGTCCAGAAACCATATGTAATCGTTTTTTTTATTTGAAAAAAAAGTATATGTGCCCATTAAGAAAGATGGAACTAATAAGAATCATTTCTTTTTATGGGTTGCTTCTAATACTTTTTGTTTTCTTATATTAAAGGTTGTGGATCTTTTTAGTCGAGTCTAAAGAGTCATGAATACTAATTTTATAAAACGCTTGATATTGTCATTTAAGAAAGAGTGGTGACGTAACTTGTTGATTGTTTACCTTCTACTTTTATGTAAGAGTAAATTTCTATTTGACTTCCTGACATTTACCTATTTTAACCATCTGAGTATGAATTCTTATTTTTTTCTCAAATCATGGCCTCAGGTTTATAAATATTAACTATTTAACTCCTTATGACTAACTTTGTCCAACTTTAACGTTAGTTCTTGAGGGTATAGTTGTCCATTGAATTTTAAGTGTTTAATAATTCAACTTCAAATACAAATTCATAGTTACTTTGGTCGATGATTATTTCTATAGCAAATATACATTTTATTCTTTTAAGGATTCAAATTCTATGCGATAGGATTAATCAACGGAACTTGATTACGTAAGTAAGAAATCAAATCGTATATATTTAATGTGGTTTGATGGTAACAATGTTAAAATGCAATAGGTTAAATAATAAAAAATAGGTGTTATTAAAAAAAATCAAAGTTAATACCCAACTAAAAGAGATTATGTTTTCAAATTAACTTAATAAAATTTATTATTTCATGTCAATGTTCATTTATTTAAAAACGTATGTTGAAGACTATATGTGTTAACAAATTACGTTATATTTTATTCTATTATTATAACACACGGCATTATTCAAGCGGGTAATGCATATGTTTTCTAAAACATATTTTTTCGTTAATTATATAACATTACATTTATAAAAACCCGTGTAATACACGAGATAACCTAGTTTGTATATAAATTAGATTCCATTTTTTTTCTTTATGATGTAATCAAGTTCCACCAATTAATTCATCACATGGTCTTTAATAATTCATGTGCAAAATGTATATTTGCTTTAGAAATAAGCTAATTAGTATTTTTAATTTAAATCTACTAAACATACTAAATTGAAAGGACAAGAACTAACGTTAAAGTTTGACAGAGTTAGCCATAAGGAGTCAAATAGTTAACATTCATAAACCTTAGATGATTAAAATAGGTAAACCTTAAGGAGTCAAACTGAAATTAACTCTTTATGTAATTTTCATTCGGAGGTTAATGAATACACAAGGTTATGAGTTTAATAAAGAAAATAATAAACAAAAGCTAGTCTTTTTACTATTTGAAAAAAAAAATAAAGGAAACGTGGGGTCGCTGGAATTAAGATAGATGATTTAGTTTGATATATATCGCTGGAATTAAGATAGATGATTTAGTTTGATATATATCGCTGGAATTAAGATAGATGATTTAGTTTGATATATGTAATATGTAGTTTAATGAAATATATTTACCGTTCAAAAGTATAAATACATGAAAAAATAAATAAAAAATTATTTATAGACACATATTTTTATTAACTTATACTTACATCTAATATGATAAAAACCTAGGAGTCTCTTAGCAAAGAAGCAAATATTGTAAAGAGTTAAATGTCATTTTAGTCCCTGTGGTTTGGGTTATTTTGTCAGTTTAGTTCAAAGGTTTGAAATGTTTTCGTTTTAGTCCAAATAGTTTCAAACGTTGTCATTTTAGTCCACTGGGTTAACTCCATTCATTTTTTATGTTAGCTAGAAGGGCATTTCGGTCATTTTTTATACTTTCATCTAATATGATAAAAACATGGAGTCTCTTAGCAAATATTGTAAAGAGTTAAATGCTATTTTAGTTCCTGTGTTTTGGGTCATTTTGTCCGTTTAGTCCATAGGTTTGCAACGTTATCGTTTTAGTCCAAATAGATTCAAACATTGCCATTTTAGTTCATTGGGTTAACTACATTCATTTTTTCTGTTAGCTAGAAGGGCAATTTGATCATTTTATATGGTCGAATTGCCCTTTTAGTTAACATAATTACATATAAAATGACTGAAATGCCCTTCTAGTTAACATTAAAAAAATGGAGTTAACCTAGTGAACTAAAATAACAACGTTTGAAATTATTTGAAATAAAATGACAACGTTTTAAACTTTTGGACTAAACTAGCAAAATGCCTAAACCACAAGAGAGTTAACTCTATTTTAAATATTGAGATAGCTAGTTGGTGAGCTCATGACATTACTGTTTAGAAAGAAAATCATGAGTTTGAAAGAACAATAGCTGACTCAAAAAAAGTCAACTTGGGACTATGTCATAACTTTGAACTACTTAGAAGAAAACAAAAAAAAAACTTTTTTCGAATTTCACCCGCCACAAAGTTACAAAGAACCGCATGTCATTTAACAATAATCAAACCAACATGTCCTATCTTTCAATCCACATACTATGGCTACTATAATTTTATATTTAGACCAGAATACTGTAGGTAGGGAGCTTAAATTAGAGATGCTCTAAGTTCATTTCTGGACTATGAAACCAACTTGAGATAAGATATCTTAGTTAATATAAATAGAGGCAATGTGTAAAGCAACGTCCAGAAGGATAAGTACTCGCTAACTAATTGTTACAAGATAGGTCGTCGAGACGAATTTATTCAACTCCGCCTAATTACTTGAAATTGATCAAGCACGGTAAACCTAGGCGATAATTGCTTCTAGTTGGTTAACATGGGCCAAGTTTGATTTAAAAAATAATAAAACGTAACTCATATGTCTATCATATTAAAGATTATGTGTCATTTTCAAAGAACGAATATCAATTTTTTAAATATTTTACTATTTAAACATGTATTTTTTTATATTGATATTCACATATTTGTTATGAGTATTAGTAATTTTCTGATATTTGACCTACATATAATTTCCTAAAATTTTTATTTTTTTATAATTCAACATGTCCGAGTACTACTCGAGTACTCTCTACCTAGACTAAGTTCTCCCAACTCTCCAGTCGACCGACTTGGGAGCATCTAGCGATTTCTGTAACCGAAGTAATATAAAGATATCAAGTAGATCGAGTTTCTAAGTTCCAAAGGTTAATTGAACATGATAAAAGACATGATAGCTTAACTCTGTCCTTCTGCATGATCAAGTGTTTAATATTTTTAGCGTGATAACATGCAAAAAGAAAAGTGCCAGTAACGAATACAGCTCCTTTCAAGCTAACACCAGCCAAATGCATGCTTCTTCATGACCAAAAGAAATATTTTATAATTCATCTTTGACAAACATGAGAGTTTAGTGTTTGTCGACAAATGTTAAAAAAAATAATAATAAAATAAAAAAAAATAAAAACCTTCAGTTTTACCCATTAGCAATCAAATACGAAATATCAAGTAGCTACTTATTTTACCAAAAAGTTAATAATCAGTCACAAATGATGCTATGGCAAGAAGACCTTTCTTAAAATTGTATGCACTTCCAATTCATGTAACCTGGAGACCAATTCCTCATATCTTTGTAACATCTGTCAAAAGAAAAATAAAGAAGAAGAAGAATATCCATTAATATTACTTATTATTCTCCTCAAATACTCGTAGACGAACTCTCTCACTGTAAATAGTATGAACTGAATATGATTAATAGATATGATTATAAGAGAAAGAACCCTCCATATATAGGGAGGAAGAGGGACCAAAACAGAAAAACCAACTACATATAGGGATACCAATAATTGCATGTAGGAACTCTATAACTAACAACTAGATCCTTCAATTATTTACAGCTAACACTCCTCCTCAAGTTGGAGCACAAATGTTAAGCATGCCCAACTTGTTACATATGAAGTCTATTTGTGTCTTCCGGAGTGGTTTCGTGAAGATATCCGCTAGTTGGAATTCCGTTCTAACATGGATTGGCTAAATCGATGGAGGATCCTTTTGAGTGCCAACTATCCGATCTCAGATTAGGTGACAATCAACCTCAATGTGTTCAATTCTATCATAGAGGTTTTGGATGGGACTTCGGGTTGGGTAAGCTCTTGTCTTTGCACGGAGATAGCACCAAAGTGTAAAGGACCTAGTTACCTAAGGGGAATTCATGACTCACCGAAAGACTAAATAGGGACAAGTAATATAAACTCCTTAAACTGTCTTATTAATTAATAATATATACCGACCTTGAGTGGCGTTTCCTGCTGATTCAAAGTGGAAGGATGGAATGTGTTAGGATTCTAACTCAGATAGTACACAAAAATACGGATTGACACACAGTTGCTCGTCTGATAATCGAGCCTTTGCGGCCCTATGGTCTGATCTAGTTAACAAAGCATCAAGAGGCATGTTGATCCAAAACACCCATTTTCCTATCATTGATTGCTACCCTTTTTATTTTCCTTTTTGAGCCATTTATTTTCTTTTTTTTTATTTATTCTTTTCAAAACCCAACTTTTGGACTTGACTGAACGTTGTCGACAACTCGGTACTAAAACTCGTATATCCTTGGACGACCTCGATATCTTACTATCACTATATTACGCCAGTGTGATAGTATTATATCATATTATTTTAAATATAAAAACTTGAACTAGTGCATAAAACAACCTAAAAATAACCATCATTTGATAAGCACACCAACACTCTGATTCCTCCTTTGCCATGATCACCAGTGTCATTTTCCAAACTTGCAATAGGTTTCGTGTCTCTTACATTAGGTTTGGAAATAAAAACAAAAATAAATGTATAAAATGAAAAAAAAAAAAAGAAACCTACCTTATGTGTTACCATTGCCACCCTTTTGAGAATTCGGCACCCCATCATTGCTTAGGGCATCATGTAAGTATTCTGGCAAAATTTGATTACTTGGGATTTTTCCCACTCCTTCATCAACAAAATCATTCAAGATATCTAAATGCATACTAAACGAAAACTCACTACCATCTTTTACCAAACCACCCTCCAGTACAACTTGTTTGATCCGGAACAGGACTCAGTCCTCAGCCATAGTTAACTAAACAAATGGAGATCGATCTACATTCTCAACCACCTGTGTCCCGACTACCCCCTTCCCCACACACTCACCTACTATGGTACTATCACCCATTTACTTATTTGGGCAACCTAATGTGCTTTCCTTTCCAACGGAAACAATTCCTCCAACTTTACTCCCTCACTGCTGCCTACCAAACTTTCTAGGTTGTCCAAACTCTGGCTAACCCCAAGCTAAAGCTTGGGTCATCAAACACGCCTACTAATGAGAAAAGCCAAGCAAAAGTCACCAAAATGTACCCAAAATAAATAAATAAATAAATAAAAAGGTCAAGAAATATGGGCCAGAACAAACCATCAGCCTCTTTGGTAACATCCACCCCACCAGCTTTATTAGTTGTCTGATCCCCACCCTCTTTGAAGGCGGCCTCCGGTAACTCAACCTCAACCGAATATTGTTCAACGTTCACATCATTGCCTACTAGACTTGGAGAATCCAAAGCACCATCAGGACCCACCCCCTCGGGTCCTACCAACTTAAATGTTTCAAGCTCAACAACATTAGCTTTACCATACATATATCCGTAGAACCGCCTATGTGACGTAATACAACATTGAAACAGGAAGTTGTCGCACCTGGAAGCTAAGCAGTACCTTCCAAACCACTATCTGCAGGAGTAAAGATATTTTTTATACTTGAAACTTTTAAGAAATGCTAAAAACAGCAACAAACATACAAACAAACAAAAAAACACGCACCAGGCTGTTCGTCCTCTTTTTCTCCTCTTGATTGGTTCAAATCATCTGCCTTCGTGGTTTCCTTTTTCCTGAAACTCGTTTGCCTCACTAATTTACCACTTGGGCGGCCGGTTCAGGATACACAAGTAGCGTTCTTTCAACAACGTAAATTCCACCTTCGTTGAACCATCCATAAGCAAAGGACCCAAACTCTTCTTTATATTCCCCCTTAAATGCTCCAATGTGTCACACCATTCAACAAATACCTCAGGATTTGCCCTGATCAGAAACATTTTTTACGTAACACACAAATAAAAATAAAAATAAAAAATAGGTTACCATCCAAATTGGTTACCTACTTTTTTTGGACACTACGTCGTCTTTGTAGCTTCCAATCATCAAATAGTTGACATTCAAGGGTTTCGATCTCCCATCCACAAACCCTCTATTTCTTATCTCCTGGTCTTGCCTTTTAGATAGGAGGTCCAAATGCCAGCACCCCAGGTTTGGTGTTAAACCCATAATCTTGGAGTGCCCACATACAAAAGTTGCATACATACAGGGTTAATTTCTTTTTATACATTTGTATATATTTTCTATTGTAACGTACCGCCAAAAGTGTCAACGGCCCAATAAAGTGGCTATCTGACTGTCCTGTAATCCATTTTTTACACGTCTTCAAACGCTCCAACACATATTCGTACCAGCTAATGTCCTCAAATATTGTGTCACATTTGAAACGTTAAGGGATATCCTCCTTGTGATACCCATTTTGATACGACATGACCATCGTCGCAAGGAACAAAATCAAAAAATCAAGTTTGAACAGAAACATGACATTGTAATCCTCATCTTCTGAAGGTCCGTGATCAGGCGGCTCTAGACGAAAGTTAGTGGATAGACGAAACCGATTTGGTACAATGTTATTACAGAAAGGAGTAGAAGTAGAATGCAGCAGAAGTCTTCATTCATACCGAAAGAGTATACATCTTTATAAGTCCAGCCGCCGGAGTTCCTGGAGAGAATCCGGCAGCACCTCCCCGTAGGGATGCCAAAAACTTAAATGACAAATGAACACACACATATATATAAGAAGGCAAGTTCGCCCGGATGTGCTATGGTCAAGTTCGGGTGAACTTGACTAAAGGCACATCAAGTTCGAGCGAACTTGACCAATACAGGTCAAGTTCGGGCGAACTTGATCCCTTTTACACTGAAATCTCCGTATTTCGGTCGTGTGTTCGATTCTAACCTATACAATATTCAACACATGCTCTATCTAGCCTATTCAACAAGTGATGAACACCAGGTGCACCAACAGATTCCCCCTTGTTCGTTACTGTCGAATCTTTGTCTTCAAATTTGAGCTGTGTTTGAATATTCTGCAACTTCAATCAAGGTATCTACCGATGTCGTCGAAACGCGTCAACAAATTCCCTCTTAATTGAGGATCCGGGTTTGCATTATCAACGTTAGATTCCCCCTGAAATCTCCAGTTTAGATATTTGTTTGCGTAGTTTCCAACCTCCTCTGATTTACTTGACCGACAGATTATCTTGAATAGACACCAACTTGAAATTCATCAATACAGCTTCTCCATTTCAACTTTAACCATATCCGCGTTCAGTTTTAGCGCATATCTCCCATGCCCGATCTTTCGATCTTCAAAAACTCAACCGGAAATTGATAGAAACTTCGAATTACCACACTGGTAAACTTCAAATCAATGTTTACCCGCAAGAATCTGAAATCCTGATTTCCATAATCACTGCTAATCAGCAAATCGGTAATCTTTTTCAATCAGCAAATCTTCATCGGAACCAAATAATCTGGTAACACTTAGACTCTGAGAAACATTCGTCCGCGATCAAAATCACATTCTTCTTCTTCAGTCACAATGTCAGATATATAGCTATCTCCGGTAGACCAGCACCACTTAATCACCAAACATCATCATCCAACGGCGGTTAGTCCAAAGAGAAGAATGATTCATATGTTTGAAGACTAAAAATAATGGCCACCAAAGGTTATCATCAGATTTCCTTGGTAATTTTGAAACCATCCGTCTTCGGAGCTAGTCATTAATTCCTAAGATCATCACCGAACGTTTTGAAGGTCCTCAGTTCCTCACTGGTATTAACGACTGCTAATCCAGCTAACTATTCCTTCACCGGAGATCAGGACTCTAACCCTTAAGCATCACTCTGTATCATGTACTGAAAACTCGGAACTTCCTGTGATCACAGAATCCCAATGAATCTCAAGTCTCTACATTTCCCGGTTAATCTGTAGTCGGAAACCACCCGAATACTGTTGCAGTGTCACGAATTTCAAAAATGTCAGAATCTTCATAAGATGAAAATTTTTTATTCCCCCTCATTTTTGCAAATTCTGACCATACCAATTTTTTCACTGAAATTCCCCCTCAAATCCGGAATTTTCAGTATTTAACAAATGCGGAATTTAGTTTAAGGCCCATCGGTCTTCAACTCTAATGATCACCAAATTGCTTTGGTATCAATGACTACCCTCTCATCTTCAACCATCTCTAACCTCATCATCTCAGTCTCTCTCTAAGGCCTCCGACGGTGTCCCCGAATAGCCAGTATCGGACGTTAAAATTCCGATAAATTTCTATCACCAAATTTTTACTAGACACATGTCTCATCAAACCGAGCAATATATTTTTTTCAATGCCTTTTTTAGGCATCCTGGAAAGTTCGGGCGAACTTGGTTGGCCACCACCAAGTTCGGGCGAACTTGCATGAAATAGACAAGTTCGGGCGAACTTGTGCTTAATTTCAAAGAAAATCAGTCAAGTTCGGGCGAACTTGAGAGAAATCTTGAAAAACCTTGTCAAGTTCGGGCGAACTTGACCTCCACAGGTCAAGTTCGGCCGAACTTGGTCTCCCAAATCAACCTTTTTTCATATTTTTCGATCCAAACTCCTTATTTCTTCGAATTTCAAGATGATTCCACCATAGATCTGGTCGAAAATGGTTTTCTAACAATCCTATCCGTTCAATTTTAGATTTTGTCCATGGATTGTATGTTTATTTGATGATTTACGTCTAAAACCCCTCCTAATGTCCATAAATGTCCAAATTCATGAGCGTAGGTGATAACCGTAGCTCTGATACCAATTTAAGGTCCGTGATCAGGCGGTTCTAGACGGAAGTTAGTGGATAGACGAAACCGATTCGGTAGAATGTTATTACAGAAAGGAGTAGAAATAGAATGCAGCGGAAGTCTTCATTCATACCGAAAGAGTATACATCTTTATAAGTCCAGCTGCCAGAGTTCCTGGAGAGAATCCGGCAGCACCTCCTCGTAGGGATGCCAAAAACTTAAATGACAAATGAACACACACATATATATAAGGAGACAAGTTCGCCCGGATGTGCTATGGTCAAGTTCGGGCGAACTTGACTAAAGGCACATCAAGTTCGAGCGAACTTGACCAATACAGGTCAAGTTCGGGCGAACTTGATCCCTTTTACACTGAAATCTCCGTATTTCGGTCGTGTGTTCGATTCTAACCTATACAATATTCAACACGCGCTCTATCTAGCCTATTCGACAAGTGACGAACACCAAGTGCACCAACATCTTCAATTAGATTAACTATTTTTGACGGGGCAACATTAGTTAATTGGGGGAACTGATCTGGATGTAAATTTTCTAGCTCATGGAAACTGCTTAGTTTTTTCCCCTCGGAAGGAATCCCGAGCAAGCTTTTGACCACACCCGTATTCACCTTAACTTCGCCAATGAGCAACTTCAATGGCATGTTATTGGCATCGAATCTGTTAACCACATAGTACAATATATTCTCTAGAATTGAATCTACTTTGAAGCCAAGTAACCCACCAAAACCCATTTCACATACCGCCTGTTGGTGCTTAATTGTAAGGGCGCAAACGTATTTATACATTGGTCTTAGCGAGAACCGAGTGTTTATGCTGAACTACTTGCCCTTGTTACTTGTGTTTTTTTATTTGGGTTTAGGAACTCATTATCCTCATCGTCTGATGACAACTTAAGCATCTTCCTTGCACCTATAAGTGTTTTAACCTTACGGTGGGCTTTTGAGTCAACAGTATCGACACTTTTGAGGGTGGACTTGGCGCTTTCCGAGGTGGCCTCAATTATAAGCTTTCTTTGTTTCTTCCATGCCTTCAATTTTTTTCTACTAACCTGCACCCACATTAGCAAACTACTTAATACTCGTGTATTTGTTTTCTTCAAATTATTACTAAAGTCATATATGGGTTTTTCTCAAAAAAATAAAAGGTTTATTTTGGACAAATTACCTATTGTCCTCAAAGTTAAACATATAACGTTCTTCTTTGGGACCACCTTAGCCAATCTCTTCTCACTATCACGTGTGCTGGACACCATAATCTTAAAAACCAAAAAGAAACAACCCAAGGTGTTTAGAACACCCCAATCCAGCTTGGGCTGACGTGTCACTCATACAGTTATCAAAACTAAAACCAATGCATAACATTTAAAAGGGAAAGGTCTTAATTACATTTTATTGAATTAAAAAAAAGCTCCAACTTCTTTTAACTCTCCTCACTGATTCCCCAAATATCCCGGATTACCTATAAACACATAAGAAAAACACAAGAAAGAAACTACGTCTGAGCCAAACAATTGCTCAGTAACGGAGAAATCAATAGTAAAAGTAATGGCAGACATACGAAAGAAAAAGGATCAATACTGACACTAAACAAATTTAAAGATGGCACTAAACGGATATGAATTATATAACTTGAATTCTAAAACTTGTACAGAAAAGATGAGATGCATATAAACATATCATAACAGAGACAAGACATATGTGACAACATAGAACAATAAAATAAGTATTGTAATATAGAAGCATCCACAAGCATAAACAGAGGGTACACAACTAGCTAGTCGATGCACCAAGGAGACGATGCGCGTAGACGTACACATATTGTTCCATCTCAAACAGGAGTCAGAGCTAAGAGCAATCTATTCACCTCTAGATGGCCAAGGTACTAATCCAATACAAGTTAGAGACGCCGTGAACTTCAGTTACGCGCCGTCATGATGAGTGCCATATCGTTGACGTCCCAACAACAAGTCTTAACATATAATTACTCGGGTGACAGAGTACAAAGCCATATAAAAAAATAAATGCATCATTCACATACGTCTAACGGGAAACATACAATAACAAGCACAAGGTGTAAGATCTATTGCATGTTTCAACATATACTAGTCATATAATTATACTAACCGAAACATCTAATGAAAACATTTGTACTAAATATGTGACAAAATGTGTTTCTTAGAAATCATGTTTTCAAGTATGACGTTTTTGTCACCGGAACTAATCATCACCCATATAAAAAAGCCGACTGGTTTCTTGAACAAAGGACTATACTTAGAAAAGTATCAATTTCTTACCTCACTTCTGTTATTAAACAGAGGGATCGAAGCGGAACACTGACGCTTCAATAGTGACAATGTGATGGTGGTTTGTACCAGCGGTGTTACTCTTGTAAACAAACAAAAAACAAGGATTAAATTTGTGATGTCTGATGTGTACGTCGTTGGCAATAGTTAACGATCTTATGAATTAACAACTCATAGATAAAAAACTAAAATGAACAAATAGACTAGCCTGGTAACTGGGTCTTACATTGGAATCAAACAAAATGCTTTAAACAATTGTATATCGGTAGAGATAGTGCAACGGTGACAAGAGGATAGGATGCGGAAGTGGTTTTAGACTCGCATGGTCAAAGGCTTAAAACAGAGCTATAATCGAGAAGATAACCAAATCGTATCCACTAAACTTTGGCTGGTTTGCTTGAAATTAATAGAATATTTTTGTAAGGCTTTGAAGGAATATATATGATTTGTTTGTTGGTGTTTGTAATCATAATATCTCAGAACCTTTTACCCAATTAATAATACTAGCAGGATGCCGGTGTGATGCAGCGGGAGTGACATATCGTATAGAGCGATACTCGTTTTTGGTAGTTTTCTTATTCATATAGTATTTATTATAGTATCATTGTGATAGATATACATCAAAAGCAAAGTAATCAGGTAATCCATTTCATTGTGTTATGCATGATTTGGTTATTATTCTCGCCGAAGCTGAAACCAAAGTCATCGATTAGTCTATTTTATTAACCAATCGGTTTTCGGTTAATCACTTCAATATATTCGGTTAGATTGACGGGTTTTTGTTTAGTTCATTTAATTTTAGCTAATAACAAACACCAAACTTGGGCTAAAACTTTTGCTTAGAAATATATGAAATTGAGGTATAAATACATTAAATTAAAGTATAAATATATGAAATGGAGATATCAAATCTGAAATATATGAACCGGAGGTATAAAAGCAAGAAATATATGAAAATATGAATGATTCGGTTTGGTTCAACTAATTTGGTTAAATGCTAATTTTGGTTAAACGAAAGTACAAAAAAACAAAAACCAGTTTTTAGTTAATTCGCTTTTCAGTTTATTCAGTTTTTGGTAAATTTCAGTTCGTTTTGTCTGTTTTTGTTTGGTTTAGGTTAACGATTTGGTTATTGCTCACGGATAACCGGTTTTGGTTAATAACCAATAATAGCGCACAATGCGTCGGGAAACACAGACTTGTATGGTGTGCATTGTTCGGCTGGTTAGATTATTATCCTCAATCGAAATCGAGGTCATCAATTACTCTATTATATTAACCAATCCGTTTTTAGTTAATCGGTTTTGTTTATTCAGTTGGATTGACGGTTTTTTTTCTGATTCATTTAATTTTGGTTAATAGCCAAAACCAAACTTAGGCTAAAACTTTTGTTTAGAAATACATGAAATTTAGGTATAAATACATGAAATGAGTGTATTAGTATATGAAATGGAGGTATCAATACATAAAATGGGGGTATAAATATGAAATACATGAACTGAAGGTATTAAAGCTAGAAATATATGAAAATATGAATGGTTCCGTTTAGTTAATCTATTAACTATATTATAATAAAACAATCTTGTGCCATGAGGCATAAATTATAACACCCCAAATCACGTAAAACAAAAAACCGCGGCGGAAACACTTGGGGAGTCACGTTAACAGATTGTTTCACAACACTTGGTAATTGAGGTTTCATTTTAAATATTAAACATAGGCTATATTGTCATATTATCTTAAAACGTTTTAAAAACATCCAAACAAACAAAGCATGCATAGTTATTGTCTTTAATATTTTTTGGCACTAAGGTCCGTCCAGATCCTATGTGAGCACGCATCGTCAACAAACTTGATTTCCTGAAACATATGTGAAAACGAGTCAGCAAAAATATGCCGGCGAGTACATAGGTTTTGTGAGTGTGTCAAGTTCATGGATTTGTATATATTGCCACATATAATCCGACTACTAGAGTCGCAAATGAAAACCTTCTTTTGAAAGCATTTGTTATTGCAATAATTAATCGTCTAAAAAGAATTGGTTAAAAGTTTACAAAATCTCGTAGCCAGGAACCTTGACTCGAAAACATTTGTTTTGTAAATCCAAGTTGTAAATCGTATTGAAATAACTCATGTGGTTTATATCTTTAATCGAAATCATTGTGTGTCATTGTTTGAAATCATTTGTCCAAGTAATGTAAATAACGACACGTATGTAATGTGATAAAAGCACTTATATATAGGAAGTACCAGCGGCGTATCCACCATGCTTTTATTACATTACACCCGTTCCGTTATCTAAATCACTTATCCTAAACCATTTGTCATAAATCAATTGTCTGTTGTTCCTTGTTATAAACCATTGTTCATTCGTATATCGTTCATTGTTCATCGTTCCTTGTTATAAACCATTTGTTCATCGTTCCTTGTTTTAATTGAAAACTTTTGGTCTATTCGTGAATACATTCAAACCTTTGTTGACTTTTTCGAGACCACCCAACGGTGTCCCTTAATTGTATAACAAACCACCAATGGGTTTGTTACAAACAGTTTCAGTCGCTTCCCAAATTTCCCCACAAACCCCGAAAATTTTGGTAACGGGATTGTCAGTCCTAGGCGCCTTAACTTACTACTGGTCGGCTTGGCCATTGTTAATGAATGTCATTCTTGTTATAAATATAACGCACCAACAAGTTCGTTTACTTTATTGAAATCGTATTGTTTATATAAACCATAGTATTTGCATATGAAAACTTGTAAACCGTAGCAATTGTAACTTGAAAACTTGTAAACTTTTTGTCACATATGAATCACCCCAAAACAATTGAAAACATAAAATAGGGGAACTATGTACTCACTTGTGATAGCAAAGTAAATCTTGGATTAATAAGAAGACCGAAGCTCAAAGATCCGAGATATCACGCGTGTCCTAAATATGAACAATAGTGTACATATCGAGACTTGAAATCGGAAGATTAAGATAGAATGAGATCTTATAAACCAAGTGAGTGTTGGAACTCATATAACATGGTTTAATAAGTTTACATTCTGAGTTGGAAAAGATTATAAGTGCTTTTGACCCATTATGACCCGTTAAGGTGGTTTAAGTCACTTTAACATGTCATTGCGTAACTACGCATTCGGATGGTTAGATATGTGTTATGATAAATCCTTAAAGCTTAAATATGTTTGAAAATGCTATTTAATCAGAATACATGTCAAATTTTATGTTACATATGCTTAAAGTTGATTTGTTTACGAAAAGGGCATTTTGGTCATTTTTTTTAGTAATATTACAATCATTTATCATAACACAATCTAACCATCATGACCATAAGGTATAACCTCAGAGGGTTATTCCCTATATATTTATGGTCACAATTATGTATTTGGTCGGGTCCGAACATTCGCCAAAAGAGTCAGATTTCGGAAGTCAAAGCGGTGGTCAAACCGTTCAACTTTTGACTCTAAATAAGCACTATAATGAGAGTGGTGATTTAGACATGTTTTGACATGTCTAAATAAGTTTATAAAAGAGTTTTGGCATCAAAACAAACTGTTTTGACACGCGAATTTAGATCCGTTGCAAAATGCACAAAAATCGCATTTTAACCAAAACTTTGACTTGTCAAAATAGCTAGAAATTGTGGGAATTAGTAGGCATGGTTTTTAAGGATCATAACCACCTTGATTACCATCATAATGCAAGTTTCAGTTGAGCTTTATCTTGTTCAATTCATGATCAAAACTAAAAGTCAAACAGAAGTCAAACTGTTTGATTTTAGCCAAATTAAGCTATAGAAATTTAACATGGCATGAATGGAATACTTACAAACCCCAAGGGAAAGATCAAGGACCAGAGTTATAGCTCCAAGATGCTTGTAATTCGGATTAGTGGCAGGGTGTTGCAAGAAAGTGATCAAAGAGTTCATATTTTGTCATGAACTTGGTATTTATAATGTTCACGAACTCAAACAACTGACAAGTGTAGACAGTGTTTGGCTTGTAAAGTCATTGATGTGCAATCATAGAAGAATCAATCGAATGCTTTGCCTAAATACTTTGCTGTAATAGCTTTTTGTTGATCTGGGATGTCCTTAGGACCGTATGATCAATTTAATGGCTTACAGTCCGTAAGCCAAGTGATCTAGTGCAAAGTTTTGTATTGCAAAACATGGGCCTGCATCCTCTCGACGTTTCTCGGCAACATTCTAAATCTTGTTTGAAACACCCCCCCCCAAACTTCGATCTCAAAGCTCCATAAGGACAAAAAAGTATAGGAACTTGAAATATGTTGGAAAATATTCCAGAGGTCAGTTCGTTTGGTCGTACGGTCGCGGTTTTCAGTTAATTACGACGAAAATCGAAACGAACGCGTGTGTGACCGTAAATGCGTAACGAATGGATTTTTCGCATTCCAATCACTAAAATACAATATTTTGATGATTAGAAAACATTTTTGAATGTTCGTACATGTTTCGGATAGCGAAATACGCAAAAAGGCCTAGTTTCACGAAATTTGCAAAATAGCCCCTGAAGTCACAAAAGTGTGAATTTGCCATAATGAAGCCCTCAAATCTTATTTCTAAGCTATGTAAAGGATATTTATGGTATGGTAGGCTTGTTTTCTTGTTCTGGAGTGTACGTTGCTGCGAGAATCGGCAGACTTTCGCAGTTTATCGTAGTTAGTCCTTGTGATCGAATAAACTTGTTTTTGACATACCAAACCCTTTAAAACTTATTTCTAAGTTATGTAAAGGTTATTTAAGGTATGTTTAGCTTGTGTTATTATTCCGGAACATACATTGCGCTAAATTGGTTTCATTTGCGTATCGGTTCACCAATTTTGCTCATAGAAGCAATTTAAGAGTTCGAAATTGTGCAAGAATCAAATGTGTGTAATAATCAAAATAAATAAACAAAATTCACATATTCCACATAAATTTTCATTCATTGATAACTTGTTTATTATTGTTACATGTTTGGATTGCCACAGATATCACAGTCTCCCCTACTTCAGGAAATTTCGCCCCAAAATTTAATTAGAGGAAACTTGTGAGAATAAATGTGGGTACTTCGCTTTCATATGATCCTCTCGTTCCCAAGTAAATTCTGGGCCACGTTTGGATTCCCAGCAAACTTTGACTATCGGAATTCGTCTTCGTTTAAGTTTCTTGACTTCACGGTCCATAATCTCCAACGGTTTCTCGACAAAATGCATAGTATCATCAACGTGAATCTCGTCGAGTGGAATATGGAGATTTGTATCGGCTAAGCATTTCTTCAAGTTGGACATGTGAAATGTTGGGTGAATATTCCCGAGTTTATGAGGTAGCTCAAGTCGGTAAGCCACCTTTTCGATTCTTTCGATGATCTTGAATGGTCCAACGTATCGTGGAGCAAGTTTTCCTTTCTTTCCAAATCTCACTACTCCTTTCCAAGGGGATACCTTGAGTAGGACGTAGTCACCAACTTGAAATTCTAAGGGCTTGCGTCGCTTGTCCGCATAACTCTTTTGACGGCTTCTAGCTGTTAAAAGGTTATCGTGCATTTTCTTGACTTTCTCGGTTGTGTCGTGGATGAGTTAAGGTCCAATGAGCTGTGTCTCACCGATCTCATTCCAACAGACAGGTGAATGACATTTTCGACCGTATAAAGCTTCGAAATGTCACACCCCGACCCGCAGCGGAATAAGAGTCGGGGCATAATTGGGTTATCACCAAAGCTCATGATATTTACTAATATGTTTCATATTTATTAAAGTCAAAATTACATTCCCAATAATCCAAACATGTTCATACAAATACAAAGAAAAATAACCAACTAAACAATTTCAAGCTCTAAATCATTTTATTCTTCTAGGCCAATCCTATGTGTTTCTTGCTGCAGCTGGTTCACCTGTATCATATGTAAAAATGGGGGTTTTTGGGTCAACATAAGTTGGCGAGTGAACCTTGTTAGATAAACATTTATTATTGATTTTCTTGTTATTTTATCAAGGAAAAATTGTGCATAATCATAAGTGAGCAAATGTAAATAATCAAACAGTAGCAATAACAATCACGTACTATAACATACAATAACATACCAACATCATACAATAAATAACATGAATGAAACTGTGCGATCAAGGCTCAATCAAGCGGAGCCGATCGTATTGCATGTACTGAAAATGATAAATGTCTGTGCGATCAAGGCTCAATCAAACGGAGCCGATCGTGTGTTGGCACGCCAGGTTCACGCTCATAACGTAATGGGGAACATGCTCAACGCTCATAATGTAATGGGGAGCGGCGGCCTATGAAATTGCATGTACTGAAAATAATAAATTAAATCTAACAATAACCACACAAACAGTTGAAACAAGCTGAATACACATTTGTTCATGATATGATGTATGCACAATGATTTAAATATAATAAATGGCAAGACACATGATACACCCCAAAAACGTGATTAAAACGGGGAATTTGTAAAGATTCACTCACATTGGGTGCGTTTGGTTGGAGATTATGAGATGCGCACGAGTTGAAAGGATTGAACAACGAGATTTAACTAACCTAAATAATAACGGAAAATATAGTAAATGAGTGGATTTTATTAATAATTTTAATAAGATTTTTAGATATATTTTTGTGAGTTTAAGGCTATTTCCTATCTTTAAAAACATTATTTTTAAGTATTTTTAATTGATTTTAAATTAAATTAAATAAATAAAAATATAAAAACATGTTGACTTTTTGCGACCGTTGACCGTTGACCGTTTGACTTGTTGACCGTTTTATTGTGTAATTGTATGCGCCGGGTGAGGCTCGAACCCGAGACCTCCCGTTCGCGTGCACGCAGCTCTACCAACTGAGCTACGTGTCTAACCTGAAATAATTCTGTTTTTAATTATACTTATATACTAACTCAGTTTATTCAAAATTCTTTTATTTTCAAAAACATTTAAATCATCGAACCGGTGTCACCAACAGGTCTCGAACCCGGGACCTGTGCTTTATCGTTACACACAGTCCACCGCTGGACTGTGTGTCTAACTTGTTTAATATACAGATTTTTATTATACTTAACATCTAATTGCGAAAAGGATCCGGTTCGTTTTAGAAAAAGAACATTTTAATTACGAGGCATACGTGTGTCAAGGATCGAACTCGCGGCGTGTGGTTTGTATGTGCACACAGTCCACCGCTGGACTGTGTGTCTAACCCGTTCATAATACCGATTTTAATTAATCTTATATTGTTATCACACTTCATCTTCTTCGCTGAATTTACAGTCAACTGTTTACTCATCTGTTTCTTGCTTTTAAACGATTAACAATCATTCATAAGACTAAAATGAAATGGCAGAGACGGTGTTGGAAGTAAACATACCGGAGGAATGATTTATCACAGAAATTCCGGCAAGGCGTCGGCTCTGTTTTATGAGTTTCCTCTGTTCGGGTCAATTACCAGTTTTGATTGATTATATATGAAAGTGGGGTACTAAACAAGGATTAACAGAAGTTTTGAATGTTCATACCGATTCATCGCGTGAGATTGGAAATTCCAGAAGTTTTCCGGCGAGAGCTGAATATTCCGGCTCTGACGTCTGGGATTGATTCTGATTGTTGGTTTAAGGTTAGTAACAGTCTAACAACGGTTTGAAATAGAAATAATCGAAGTATTTACCGTATTAATGAAGGTCTCGGTTTTCCAGCGACTTGCAGAGATTTTCCGGCGAGTTCAAAAAGTTTTTCTGACGAACTGAATGAGTAGCGAAAGTGAAATCGAAGGTTATGCGGATGATTTTAAGTCGAGAGAAGAACCAATTATTGGCGTAGCTCAGAAATTGAATAACTTCGGTTATAAAAACCGATCATCATCAAAATTTAAGTTAATTCAAGTCTGAATTGATTAGAATCGTCGGTGCATCGGTTATAAACCAGAATTCGTGATTACTCAAACGTTTTGGACGGTTGAATAGCCGATTACGGTTTTTGTTTGGCGCAACCGGTTGATCTATGATTGACTATAAAATTCATTTGTTTCCTAGAGTTGACAGAAAACAACAAGTGGCGGAGTGGTTATGTGTGTGTGTGTTAAGTCTTTGGGTTTCAACCCGGCTGACCCGGGTTCGAGTCCCGGCAGCCTCATTTTATTTTTAATTATTTTATTTTTATTTTTTATCAATTATAACTTTTATAGTTTAGTTTGTTTATTAATTATGTATCATTAAGAATCAAAATAGACATAATTACGCAACGAAACATTTATAACTTGATATTTGATTACAAACGGAGCGGGTTTGGAAAACCCGTTTTTGACAAATGTTACAGTATCCCCTTCTTTTAGGAATTTCGTCCCGAAATTTAAGTAGTAGTAGGAAAAAGATGTGGGTATTTTTCGCGTATTGAGTCTTCACGTTCCCAAGTAAACTCAGGTCCCCGTTTCGACTCCCAACGTACCCTAACAATTGGAATGCGACTTCGTCGAAGACGTTTTTCTCTGAAATCCATGATCTCTACAGGTCTTTCAATAAAATGCATAGATTCATCAATCTGAATATCTTCCAGAGGAATGTGGAGGTTTTCATCAGCGAGGCACTTCTTCAAGTTGGATACGTGGAATGTGGGATGAATCATGTTGAGTTCTTCTGGTAGATCAAGCTTGTATGCTACAGGTCCTACTCTTTCGAGTATCTTGAAAGGTCCTACGTAGCGTGGTGCTAGCTTGCCTTTTTGACCAAAACGAACTACTCCCTTCCACGGTGATACTTTTAAAAGTACATGATCACCAATGTTAAACTCTAAAGGCTTCCGTCGTTTATCTGCATAACTCTTTTGACGACTTTGAGCCGCTAGAAGATTGTTTCGAATTTGATGGATCTTGTCTGTGGTTTCTTGAATCAATTCTGGACCAGTGATTTGGGCTTCCCCAATTTCGTGCCAACATACTGGAGATCGGCACTTACGACCATATAAAGCTTCAAAAGGTGCCATGCCGATGCTTGAGTGATAGCTGTTATTGTACGAAAATTCAACTAATGGTAGATGAGCGTCCCAATTTCCCTTGAAGTCTATGACACATGCTCGAAGCATATCTTCAAGAGTTTGAATGGTGCGTTCAGATTGTCCATCAGTTTGAGGGTGATAAGCGGTACTGAGATCTAATCGCGTACCCAAGGCGGCTTGTACTGCTTGCCATGTTCGTGAATGAAATGACCATCACGATCTGAAATAATGCTTAACGGTACACCATGTCGGCTTACGATTTCGCTGCTATAAATACGAGCTAGCTTTCGTTCTTGAAATCTTCACGGATAGGAATAAAGTGAGCTGATTTTGTAAGTCGGTCAATGATTACCCATATAGTGTCATACCCACCAGAAGTGCGAGGTAACCCGGTAATGAAGTCCATGGTTATGTTTTCCCACTTCCATACAGGTATTTCGGGTTGGACCAGAAGTCCTGAGGGTCTTTGGTGTTCAGCTTTCACCTTGGAACATGTAAGGCACTTAGAAACAAAAACAACAATATCCTTTTTCATTCCAGGCCACCAATAGGTGTATCGAAGGTCTTGATACATCTTATCGGCTCCTGGGTGTATAGAGTATCGTGTTTTGTGAGCCTCATTCATAAGAATTTCACGAAGATTGTTGTGGTCAGGAATCCATATGCGATCTAGATAGTACAGAATACCGTCAGATTTAGTTTCAATTTTAAGTTCAACTCCACAGGACAGCTCCTTTCATACATCATCTTCCGTTACTGAAACATGTTGGGCTTCTCGAATTTGATCTTTAATGTCAGTTATGATTTGCGAACATAGAAGACGAATGGAGTTCTCATAACCCTTTCGACTGAGTGCATCAGCCACCACATTTGCTTTGCCAGGGTGGTACCGAATTTCACAGTCGTAGTCATTTAGAAGTTCGACCCATCTTCGTTGCCTCATGTTTAACTCCTTTTGATTGAAGATATGTTGAAGACTCTTGTGGTCAGTGTATATTTCACACTTAGTACCGTAGAGATAATGTCTCCATATCTTAAGAGCGAACACAACGGCTCCAAGTTCTAGGTCATGGGTGGTGTAGTTCTTCTCATGAGTCTTGAGTTGTCTCGAAGCATAAGCTATAACCTTTCCTCTTTGCATTAGGACACAGCCTAATCCTTGCCCTGACGCGTCGCAAAAAACCACGAAGTCATCACAACCTTCAGGAAGAGTGAGGATTGGTGCATCACAGAGTTTTTGTTTAAGGGTTTGGAAGGCTTCTTCTTGCTTGGGTCCCCATATGAAGGGTTTTCCCTTATGAGTTAAAGCCGTGAGTGGTACAGCAATGCGAGAGAAGTTTGAAATGAAACGACGATAATAACCAGCCAAACCAAGAAAAGATCTTACTTCAGTTGGTGTACGTGGCGCTTTCCATTCTTGTACCGCTTTGATCTTTGAGGGGTCGACATGTATTCCCTTGTCATTGACTACATGTCCGAGGAATTGCACCTCTTTTAACCAGAATTCGCATTTGGAGAATTTGGCGTAAAGCTTTTCATTCCCTAGAAGTGTAAGGATGAGTCGAAGATGTCGCTCATGATCAGACTTAGACTTTGAATAAATGAGGATGTCGTCGATGAAGACTATAACAAAACGATCGAGATAAGGTTTTTTAGACTCTGTTCATTAGATCCATGAAGACAGCTGGAGCGTTGGTTAAACCAAATGGCATGACCATAAATTCATAATGACCATAACGAGTTCGGAAAGCAGTCTTTGGGACGTCTCTCTAAGTTGATGATAACCAGATCGAAGGTCGATTTTTGAAAAGCAGCTGGCACCTTGAAGTTGGTCAAGAAGATCATCAATGCGAGGTAATGGATAGCGATTCTTGATTGTTAACTTGTTGAGTTCTCTGTAGTCGATGCACATGCGAAACGATCCATCTTTCTTCTTTACAAAAAGGACAGGTGCACCCCAAGGCGAGGAGCTAGGGCGTATGAACCCTTTGTCAGTCAACTCTTGCACTTGACTGGCTAGCTCTTGCATTTCAGAGGGAGCTAACCTATAAGGAGACTTTGCAACTGGTGTAGCACCAGGTATAAGATCAATGCGGAATTCGACTTCTCTTACTGGAGGAAGTCCTGAAATGTCGTCAGGAAAAACTTGCGGAAAATCTTTTACTACAGGAATGTCTTCAAGTTTCTTCTCCATGGTTCCCTTTTTGACGATATGAGCTAAAAACGCGACATAATTCTTGCGAAGATATTTTTGAGCTTGAAGACAGGACATTAATCTGAGCCCTTTCGACGAGGTTTCTCCAAAGATTCGTAGAGTCTGACCGTTTGAAAGAGGAATGCGTATAAACTTTTCGCGGCATACAACTTCTGCCTGATGTTGACTGAGCCAGTCCATACAAATTATGATATCAAAACTTCCCAACTTCATAGGAATAAGGTCAACTGAAAAGTCGTGGTCGTTTAAGGTGAGTGTACAGTTGCGTATAATAGCGTTTAATGAGACCGGTTTCCCGTCAGCAACTTCTACTGTTATAGATTCCATGAGCTTATCACGATTTTGGTTTAGGATAGGTTCAAACTCTAAGGACACAAAACTTTTATCCGCGCCAGTATCAAACAACATGGATGCATATTTACCATTGATAAGGAACGTACCGTTAACCACATTGCCGTCAGCTCTAGCCTGATTAGCGTTGATGTTGAAAGCTCTTCCTCTTGCAGGTGGAGGAGCTTGGTTCGCTTGATTCACCGGATTGGCTTGGGCTTGAGCATGAATAATGTTCACCAACCTTGGACAAGTGTTTCTAAAATGGCTTGGGTCTCCACAATTGTAGCAAGCCCGCATAGGTTATACCATGGGATAGTTGGGTTGGTAGTATGTTTAGGCTAAATGTTGGGTAGGTGGTAATAGTAGGGGTTGTTGGGCTTGGCCCATTATTTGTTGGTGGGTTTGGGTTGAAGGCTAGTGGCGGTTCGTTCGCTGAGGCATGCGACAGGTTTGAACAGTATGACCTGCGCGACCACAGCCGGTGCAATGTTGGCAGGGATGATCGGGAAAGTGGTGGTATTGGCAACAGTTGCATTTTGGTAACGGGCCAGAGTATGGCCTTTTGTATGGTGCAGGTGAAGGGGCGACTTGGGTAATGGGTGCAGCAGGAATAGGTAAATTGGTTTGTGTAACAGCAAAGTTTCTGGTGTTACGCTTCCTCTTGTTAGCAAATTTAGAGGAGGAGGTGGAATGGTTTGATGTTTGGCCCTCAATGGGGGCTTTCTTCTTTTCCTCCTTAAACTTACCGTTGCGAATTCGATTCTCGGTCAGTTCAGTCTCTAGCTCCATAGCAGCTTCAAGTGTTGCTGGCGAAGTGCTGAGGACTGAATCTTGAATTTTCGAGGGAAGACCTCGAATATAATGCTCGATCAAGCGATAAACTGGGGTAAACAAATTAGGGACCATTTGGTTCAACTCTAAGAACCTCTTGTTGTAGGAAGTATGATCTCCCTCCTTTTGCTTTAAAGAATGAAATTCATCCTCTAGCTTCTTAATCTCACTTCTAGGACAGAATCGCCTCGTCATGATTTCCCTTAACTCCTCCCATGTTAAGGCCATTGCATCATCAATTCCCCTCTTCCCCTTTTCAGTATTCCACCAGGTGAGAGCTACCCCAAATAGTCTTCCGGTGGCGTATCGAACCTTGCGATCCTCAGGACAATCGCAGTTGAGGAAGGTGTTTTCCATTTCCTCAAACCAGTGGAGGAGAACAGTGACACCTTCGGTCCCTTCAAATTTAGGAGGATCGCAAGACTTGAAATGTTTGTATGAGCACTTGCTGGTAGGAGGGTTGCCGATGTTCTGGTCATGTTGTTGGGGAGGATTAGTGGGATTCGTGGCGAGAGCTTGTTGTACTTGAACCACAATGTCAGGAAGCACCGCGGCCATTTGTTTCGCGATTTGTGTGGCCAAGCGTTCGTGAGACCTTCCTGACATTTTACCCCCTTGTTGTTGTCTAGTCGACATCTACAGGAACATACATAAGAAGATTGTGAATTTATGGAGTCTTTTTAGGTGTCATGTGTCTTTAAGAAAATGAAAATAACATAAATATCAATAATGCAACTACATCCATAGGATGTCTTGGGTTTGCTCATGTTGGGCCTCAAATGTCCCCCATACCTTCACCTGTATAGTCATGTGGGCCCCATGACTATTGGCTTGGTAGGATTCACATTAGTATTGGCGATTTAACACTCGCATCACCCGAATGCAAACCACAAAATATGTTTACGAGATGTATGGTCGGAATGTGTCCAGGTGTAGACACAATGACAACTCAAAGTGGGGTTAGCTCACACGACGTTTAGTATAGCATGCTTTGGCCTAATAGGTACTTCGTACTCTCATCGTTAGTCCCCAGGTAGGCAAACTGGTCCTTTATTTTGGATTTATATGAATACCAACCTAGACAGCACGTTCCGACTACCGGTACTTGTACCCTTCCAGTTACTACATGCCTGTCATGAGAACTCACTTTGATGAGATTTGAAAATACAAAATCATTGTAAAAACAATCATGAAAATGATGTGATGTGTGCTTTCATAGATATGATATGTTATGAGAATATGATTCATGATAGGCATTATATGAATATATGTACTTATGAACATGCTTGCATAATATTGAATGTAACATTAAACATAAAACATGTAAGCATCATGAAATTTGGCATTTAACACACAAAAATCTTAAAATTTCTAATCGACTATAGTATAGGCTCTAAGGGTCTAATAACCTATCCTATATCCCTATAGTCATGGCTCTGATACCAATCTGTCACACCCCGACCCGCAGCGGAATAAGAGTCGGGGCATAATTGGGTTATCACCAAAGCTCATGATATTTACTAATATGTTTCATATTTATTAAAGTCAAAATTACATTCCCAATAATCCAAACATGTTCATACAAATACAAAGAAAAATAACCAACTAAACAATTTCAAGCTCTAAATCATTTTATTCTTCTAGGCCAATCCTATGTGTTTCTTGCTGCAGCTGGTTCACCTGTATCATATGTAAAAATGGGGGTTTTTGGGTCAACATAAGTTGGCGAGTGAACCTTGTTAGATAAACATTTATTATTGATTTTCTTGTTATTTTATCAAGGAAAAATTGTGCATAATCATAAGTGAGCAAATGTAAATAATCAAACAGTAGCAATAACAATCACGTACTATAACATACAATAACATACCAACATCATACAATAAATAACATGAATGAAACTGTGCGATCAAGGCTCAATCAAGCGGAGCCGATCGTATTGCATGTACTGAAAATGATAAATGTCTGTGCGATCAAGGCTCAATCAAACGGAGCCGATCGTATGTTGGCACGCCAGGTTCACGCTCATAACGTAATGGGGAACATGCTCAACGCTCATAATGTAATGGGGAGCGGCGGCCTATGAAATTGCATGTACTGAAAATAATAAATTAAATCTAACAATAACCACACAAACAGTTGAAACAAGCTGAATACACATTTGTTCATGATATGATGTATGCACAATGATTTAAATATAATAAATGGCAAGACACATGATACACCCCAAAAACGTGATTAAAACGGGGAATTTGTAAAGATTCACTCACATTGGGTGCGTTTGGTTGGAGATGATGAGATGCGCACGAGTTGAAAGGATTGAACAACGAGATTTAACTAACCTAAATAATAACGGAAAATATAGTAAATGAGTGGATTTTATTAATAATTTTAATAAGATTTTTAGATATATTTTGTGAGTTTAAGGCTATTTCCTATCTTTAAAAACATTATTTTTAAGTATTTTTAATTGATTTTTAAATTAAATTAAATAAATAAAAAATAAAAACATGTTGACTTTTTGCGACCGTTGACCGTTTGACTTGTTGACCGTTTTATTGTGTAATTGTATGCGCCGGGTGAGGCTCGAACCCGAGACCTCCCGTTCGCGTGCACGCAGCTCTACCAACTGAGCTACGTGTCTAACCTGAAATAATTCTGTTTTTAATTATACTTATATACTAACTCAGTTTATTCAAAATTCTTTTATTTTCAAAAACATTTTAAATCATCGAACCGGTGTCACCAACAGGTCTCGAACCCGGGACCTGTGCTTTATCGTTACACACAGTCCACCGCTGGACTGTGTGTCTAACTTGTTTAATATACAGATTTTTATTATACTTAACATCTAACTGCGAAAAGGATCCGGTTCGTTTTAGAAAAAGAACATTTTAATTACGAGGCATACGTGTGTCAAGGATCGAACTCGCGGCGTGTGGTTTGTATGTGCACACAGTCCACCGCTGGACTGTGTGTCTAACCCGTTCATAATACCGATTTTAATTAATCTTATATTGGTATCACACTTCATCTTCTTCGCTGAATTTACAGTCAACTGTTTACTCATCTGTTTCTTGCTTTTAAACGATTAACAATCATTCATAAGACTAAAATGAAATGGCAGAGACGGTGTTGGAAGTAAACATACCGGAGGAATGATTTATCACAGAAATTCCGGCAAGGCGTCGGCTCTGTTTTATGAGTTTCCTCTGTTCGGGTCAATTACCAGTTTTGATTGATTAGATATGAAAGTGGGGTACTAAACAAGGATTAACAGAAGTTTTGAATGTTCATACCGATTCATCGCGTGAGATTGGAAATTCCAGAAGTTTTCCGGCGAGAGCTGAATATTCCGGCTCTGACGTCTGGGATTGATTCTGATTGTTGGTTTAAGGTTAGTAACAGTCTAACAACGGTTTGAAATAGAAATAATCGAAGTATTTACCGTATTAATGAAGGTCTCGGTTTTCCAGCGACTTGCAGAGATTTTCCGGCGAGTTCAAAATGTTTTTCTGACGAACTGAATGAGTAGCGAAAGTGAAATCGAAGGTTATGCGGATGATTTTAAGTCGAGAGAAGAACCAATTATTGGCGTAGCTCAGAAATTGAATAACTTCGGTTATAAAAACCGATCATCATCAAAATTTAAGTTAATTCAAGTCTGAATTGATTAGAATCGTCGGTGCATCGGTTATAAACCAGAATTCGTGATTACTCAAACGTTTTGGACGGTTGAATAGCGGATTACGGTTTTTGTTTGGCGCAACCGGTTGATCTATGATTACTATAAAATTCATTTGTTTCCTAGAGTTGACAGAAAACAACAAGTGGCGGAGTGGTTATGTGTGTGTGTGTTAAGTCTTTGGGTTTCAACCTGGCTGACCCGGGTTCGAGTCCCGGCAGCCTCATTTTATTTTTAATTATTTTATTTTTATTTTTTATCAATTATAACTTTTATAGTTTAGTTTGTTTATTAATTATGTATCATTAAGAATCAAAATAGACATAATTACGCAACGAAACATTTATAACTTGATATTTGATTACAAACGGAGCGGGTTTGGAAAATCCGTTTTTGACAAATGTTACACGAAAGGCGCCATGTTGATGTAGCGTGATAACTATTGTTATTGGAGAATTCGACCAACGGTAGATGCGAATCCCAACTACCACCAAAATCGGTCACGCAAGCTCAGAGGATGTCCTCCAGTGTTTGAATCGTCCTCTCAGATTGTCCATCCGTTTGAGGATGATAAGCAGTACTCAGGTTAAGTTTGATTCCTATTGCAGATTGCATAGTCTTCCAGAAATGAGATGAGAACCGAGCATCTCGGTCAGATATGATATTCAATGGAACACCATAACGAGACACAATCTCATCAACATAGATCTTGGCGAGCTTGTCAACAGAGTAATCCTCACGAATTGCCAAAAAGTGTGCTGACTTCGTTAGACGATCGATGACTACCCAAATGGCATCATGACCTCTAGATGTGCGCGGTAGCTTAGTAATGAGATCCATCGCAATGTTCTCCCACTTCCATACCGGTATTTCTGGTTGTTCAAGCAAACCAGACGGACATTGATGTTCGGCCTTGACTTTGAGACAACTAAGGCATTTCGATACATACAAGGCAATGTCATTCTTCATATCCGGCCACCAATATTGAGTACGGAGATCCTTGTACATTTCTGTAGCATCAGGATGAATCGAATAACGAGACTTATGAGATTCATCCATCAATCGAGTATGGAGATCGTGCTGATTTGGAACCCACAACCGATTCTTGTAATAGAGTAATCCATCGTCTTTCGTTTCGAGTTGAAGTTCGAGTTGATGAGGTAGTTCGTCTTTCAACAAACCTTGAGTTACACAAGTGCGTTGGGCTTCAAGAATATGTGTTTGGATATCGTATCGAATTCGAACACAATGAAGCTTAACACGTTCTTTGCGACTAAGCGCATCAGCCACAACATTCGCCTTACCAGGATGGTAGCGAATTTCACAGTCGTAATAGTTTAAAAGCTCGACCCAACGTCGTTGTCTAAAGATCATGAGTGGTGTAGTTCTTTTCATGGAATTTCAATTGTCTCGACGCATAAGCGATGACCTTATCTCGTTGCATGAGAACGCAACCAAGGCCTAAATTCGACGCGTCATAATAAACCACAAAATCATCGTTGCCATCGAGTAAAGATAGAATAGGAGCATCACAGAGTTTTAGTTTCAAGGTTTGGAAAGCTTCCTCTTGACTGGGTCCCCACTCAAAAGGCTTATTCTTTTGAGTCAAAGCAGTGAGAGGAACCGCGATCTTAGAGAAGTTCGCAATAAATCGTCGATAGTAACCAGCAAGACCCATAAATGAGCGAACTTCTGTGGGTGTAGTGGGTGTTTTCCAATCCTTAATCACAGCGATTTTGGAAGGATCCACATGGATTCCTTGCTCATTGACAATGTGTCCCAAAAACTGAACTTTTTTCTGCCAAAATTCACACTTGGAGAATTTGGCGTAAAGTTGCTCTTTCTTTAGAAGTTCCATTGTCAGGCGAAGATGTTGTTCGTGCTCGGCTCGAGACTTAGAATAAATGAGAATATCGTCGATGAAAACAATGATGAACTTATCCAAATAAGGTTTACAAACCCGATTCATCAAGTCCATGAAAACAGCTGGAGCATTGGTCAAACCGAATGGCATAACGGTGATCTCATAATGACCATATCATGTGCGGAAAGCAGTCTTAGGAATATCCTCCTTGTGAACACGAAGTTGATGGTACCCAGAACGCAAATCAATCTTGGAGAAACAGATTGCACCTTGTAATTGATCAAAAAGATCATCAATGTGAGGTAGGGGATATCGATTCTTGATCGTAAGTTTGTTGAGAATAAATGAGAATGTCGTCGATGAAAACAATGATGAACTTATCCAAATAAGGTTTACAAACCCGATTCATCAAGTCCATGAAAACAGCTGGAGCATTGGTCAAACCGAATGGAATAACGGTGAACTCATAATGACCATATCGTGTGCGGAAAGCAGTCTTAGGAATATCATCCTTGTGAATACGAAGTTGATGGTACCCAGAACGCAGATCGATCTTGGAGAAACAGGTAGCACCTTGTAATTGATCAAAAAGATCATCAATGCGAGGTAGGGGATATCGATTCTTGATCGTGAGTTTGTTGAGCTCACGATAATCGATACACATCCGGAAGGATCCATCCTTCTTTTTCACAAATAGGACAGGTGCACCCACGGAGAATAACTTGGACGAATGAAACCTTTGTTAGATAACTCTTGAAGTTGCTTCGATAATTCTTGCATCTCAGAAGGTTCAAGACGATAAGGAGATTTGGCTATTGGGTTGGCACCTGGTACAAGGTCGATACAAAACTCAACTTGTCGTGCCGGGGGTAAACCAGGTAGATCTTCGAGAAATACCTCAGGAAAATCTCGAATAACAGGAATGTCTCAAATATTCTTGCTCTTGCCTGTCTGCTCCACAATATGTGCCAAGAAGGCGACATAATTCTTTCGCAAGTACTTCTGAGCTTTGGTACACGTCATAAGTTTAAGGCTACTAACGGGTTTCTCTCCATGAATTTCCAAGGTTTCGCCAAACGAAAGTGGTATACGAACAATCCAGTCAAAATAAATAACTTCGGCATGGTGCTTGGTTAACCAATCCATTCCAACAATGATATCGAGGCTTCCGAGTTGCATTGGTGCGAGGTCGATAGAAAACAAATGGTTGCTAAGATTTAACTTGCAATCACGAATAACATAATCAAGAACAAGAGGTTCACCATTGGCTATTTTGACAGACAAGGGTCTTCCTAGTTTCGTTCTAGGCATCGAGAGCAAAGGTTCAAAAGCAAGTGACACAAAACTTCTATCGGCACCAGAATCGAAAAGAACAGAAGCAGGATGATTGTTGACAAGGAACGTACCATTAACAACTTCATTGTCAGCATGAGCCTCGTTGGCGTTCATGTTAAAAGCTCGTCCATGTGTTGGATTTTCATTTGATATCCTCGGGCAGTTGTTCTTATAGTGACCCATCTCACCACAGTTATAACAGGAACCAGGTGGAAAATGAGGTCGAGCAGGATTTGCTTGTGGTTGAGCTTGGTTTTGTGCAGCTTGGTTCGGGTTAAAGCGACAAATGTTCGCCAGATGACCAAGTTTTCCACAGGTAGTACATTGTCGACACGGTACATGAACCTGATGGCGACTGTTACATCGGTTGCAGAGAGGTGCAGTTCCTGCATATGGTTTCTTTGCAGGAGGCTGAGCTGGTTGATTTTGCGGAGCAGTTGGAGCAGGTTGAGTAGTAACAACAACGTTTTGAGAAGCCTTACACTTCTTTGATCGTATGGAAGGCACATCTTTCTTTTCCTTTGGTTTCTCTTAGGTTGACTTGTCAGATTGTTTCTTGTCACCTTTGCGATGAAGCTTACCCTTTCTGACTTGAGAATCAGTCAGAGTAGCAGCCATTTCAATGGCTTGACGAACGGTAGTAGGGTGGCTTCCCGTAACAATGTCCTGAACAGGATCAGGCAGACCATCGATATATTTCTCAATCGCCTTATCTAAAGGCGTCACCATTGAAGGACAAAGTAAGCTCAATTCCTCGTACCGGTCTGTGTAAGCACGACTCTCACCACTGTCTTGCTTAAGATCATCAAATTCCCTTTCCAAAGCCCTAAGTTCATGACGAGGATAGAACTCCTTCATCATTAGAGCTCGAAGCTCTCCCCAAGTTTGGGCTAAGGCCACATTAGCACCCCTATCTCTCATAACGCCATTCCACCATGTCAAAGCTCGTTTCTTGAACACACTCGATGCAAACTCAACTTTTCGCTCATCTGGACATTGAACGAAACGAAATGTGCTCTCGAGACTCTCAAACCATTGAAGAAGTCCCGTAGCTCCCCCAGACCCAGAAAAAGCAAGTGGTTTAGCCGAACAAAACTGTTTGTAGCTACACGAAGCATTGTTGTTATTATTGTTATTGTTGTTCGCTTGATTCAGTTGAGTTACTAGGTTCGGGAGGATCGCAGCCATTTGCTGAGCGATAAGTGCTGCCATTGCAGCATCTTGAGTTTGATCGCATCCAGGAGACATTCTAGAAAAGAAACACGATGAAAGATGTGTGAGATTGACATTCGGAAAATCGAAATAAGCATAAAAAGTTATCGACGAAGCATAAGAATGTGGTCACTTGTTTCTTTCTCAAAACATACAAATGACGCACGTTAACTAATCAAAGTAAATGGGTCTAATAATGTATCGCGAAGACATGCTTTAGCCTATAAGTGGACACTCACCCCAAGAGTTCCCAGGTAAGAGTGACTGGTCCGAACTGTTCCTTCACCGGAGATCAGGACTCTAACCCTTAAGCATCACTCTGTATCATGAACTGAAAACTCAAAACTTCATGTGATCACCGAATCCCAACGAATCTCAAATCTCTGTATTTCCCTGTTAATCTGTAGTCGGAAACCACCCGAATACTTTTGCAGTGTCACGAATTTCAAAAATGCCGGAATCTTTATAAGATGAAAATTTTTTGTTCCCCTTATTTTTGCAAATTCTGACCATACCAAATTTTTCATTGAAATTCCCCCTCAAATCCGGAATTTTCAGTATATAACAAATGCGGAATTTACTTTAAGGCCCATCGATAGTCTTCAACTCTAATGATCACCAAATTGCTTTGGTATTAATGACTACCCTCTCATCTTCAACCATCTCTAACCTCATCATCTCAGCCTCTCTCTAAGGCCTCCAACGGTGTCCCCGAATAGTCAGTATCGGACGTTAAAATTTCGAAAAATTTCTATCACCAATTTTTTTCTGGACACCCCTCACATCAAACCTAGCAATAATTTTTTTTAATTCTTTTTTTTAGGCATCCTAACAAGTTCGGGCGAACTTGTATGACAAGTTCGGGCGAACTTAGTCAGTTTGTGACAAGTTCGGACGAACTTGGTTGGCCACCACCAAGTTCGGGCGAACTTGCATGAAATAGACAAGTTCGGGCGAACTTGTGCTTAATTTCAAAGAAGATCAGTCAAGTTCGGGCGAACTTGAGAGAAATCTTGAAAAAAACCTTGTCAAGTTTGGGCGAACTTGACCTCCACAGGTCAAGTTCGGCCGAACTTGGTCTCCCAAATCAGCTTTTTTTCATATTTTTCGATCCAAAATCCTTATTTCTTCAAATTTCGAGATGATTCCACCGGAGATCTGGTCGAAAATGGTTTTCTAATAATCCTATCCGTTCAATTTTAGATTTTGTACGTGGATTGTATGTTTATTTGATGATTTACATCTAAAACCCCTCCTAATGTCCATAATGTCCAAATTCATGAGCGTAGGTGATAACCGTAGCTCTGATACCAATTGAAGGTCTGTGATCAGGCGGTTCTAGACGGAAGTTAATGCATAGACGTAACCGATTCGGTAGAATGTTATTACAGAAAGGAGTAGAAGTAGAATGCAGCGGAAGTCATCATTCATACCGAAAGAGTATACATCTTTATAAGTCCAGCTGCCGGAGTTCCTGGAGAGAATCCGGCAGCACCTCCCAGTAAGGATGGCAAAAACTTAAATGACAAGTGAACACACACATATATATAGGGAGACAAGTTCGCCCGGATGTGCTATGGTCAAGTTCGGGCGAACTTGATCCCTTTTACATTGAAATCTCTGTATTTCAGTCGTGTGTTCGATTCTAACCTATACAATATTCAACACACGCTCTATCTAGCCTATTCGACAAGTGACGAACACCAGGTGCACCAACAACCCAGTAACAGAAATTTTCTTGGCCTCCAAGTTCTGCCACCTATCCTCATTTCTTGTCACCTAGCTCCGAAATTGCCACATTCCTTCCTCCTTGTGACAACTTAGGTGCCACTAAACAACTTGTCTAACACTTGTCATGATTTGGGAGCTCCAAGATCACTATAAATAGATGATCAAAGTGCACATTCAAACTCGCACCTTTATTCTTTCTTTCTCTCTTCTATTGGAGCTTGCTTCTGCTTATAGAGGCCTCCTACTAAAGTTCTAACCCTTCCTTGAACACAAGTAAGTGTTCTTCCTTAGTCTATTTCATTATTTTGGCTAATTATGAGCCAAAAGTCAAACAGTTTGACTTTCTATTTGACTTTCAGTTCTGATAATTTTTGGTCAAGTCAAAGTTCAATTGAACTTTGCAATGTGATCATAATCATGAAGGTTATAATCCCCAGGGATTGCACCTTCTGATTACCACGTTTACTAGTCGAAGTGACGAGTCAAAGTTTCGGTCAAGGATGCGCATAATGTGCATTTTATGACGAAACCATTTATGTGTATCAAAACACAAAGTTTTGGTACCAAATCAGTTTTATAAACTTAGTTAGACATGTTTTGACATGTCTAACTCGTCACTTTTAGTTTAGTGCTTATTTAGGGTCGCAAGTCGAGCGGTCTTGACCACCGCTTTGACTTTCGAATCCGACCCGTTTGGTCGATCCTAGGATCCGACCAAACACATATTTGTGACCATAGTTGTATAGGGAATAAGCTATTGTGGTTATACCTTATGGTCATAAGGTTTGGTTAGTATTATGATAAGTCGTTCTTATGTTCCTTAGAAATGACCAAATGTCCTTTTTGCGCATAAATTCATTTTAAGGATATGTAATTATATTTTTGACGTATGAATTGATGTTATAACATTTTCAATCATGTTGGGAATTTAAGACTTATCATAGGACATGTTTAACCATCCGAACATGCGCTTACGCGAATGACACGTTAAAGTAGCGAAAACTACCTTAACGAGTTATAACGGGTCAAAAGCACTTAGGATCACTTCCAAATCAGAAATGTTAAGTTTACTAAATAATGCCATATGAGTTCCAACACTCATTTGATTTATAAAACTTCATTCTATCAGATCCACCGATTAAAAGTCCCGACTTATTAACATAGTTATCCGATATTAGGAGCCACTTAAATCCTTGATCCTCCAAGTTTTGTTTGATATTTTATACAAGACTTATACGCAATCCCAAGTGATTACATAGTCCCATCTTTTACATTTTCAAATGTTTTGGGGTGATTCATATGTGCCTATCACTACTTTCTTGTTTTCATGACATTATACAAGCTTTGATTACATAGTACATATAGTACATGATTTCTGTTGCATTTTTGCTTTGTATGTTTACCTAGCATGCCTAGCACATTGATTTCAAATATACTTTTGCTTCGTATGTTTACCTAGAATGCCTACCACATTGGTTTCAAATACATTTTTGCTTCGTATGTTTACCTAGCATGCCTAGCACATTGATTCAAAACATTTTTATAACACGCTTACATTGTTCATGACATATTGGTGCGTTGAATATGTGACATTTGTGCCTTTACAACCATCATACAATTCCGAACGATTTCAAATCCAATGAAACCTTGTGTTTCATTACCGGAAATTGTATAATTACATGTGACATTCACAGATTTAAGTCCATGTACAATTTCGACACCTCAAAGCTTTTCTGGAAATTCTACGTAAACTGTTACGCAAATGTAATCAGTTTAACGAGACGCACACTCTGGAACAATGACATAAGCTAAACATACCCTAAATATCTTTTACATAACTTAGAAATAAGTTTTGAAGGGTTCGGTATGGCAAAAACATACTTATTCAAGCTCAGGGTTTATTTTTGCCAAACTGCAAAACCATGCCCATTCTCGTATTTTGAATACGAACCTTGTTTAGACATCCCAAAAAAAAATTAATCAATAAAATCTTGTATTTTATTGACAAGAATGCAAATATTAATCGTTGCGAAATTTCGGTCATTTTCGTGTACGTTAAGGCGTTCGTCGTAATTAAGCGAAAAACACAACCGTACAACTGAACGAACCAACATCCATGACATTTTGTTTACCATAATTTAAGTTACATATGCTATAACTTCCTCATAGAGATTAAAAATGAGGTTAACAAGTGTTAGAAGTGATAAAACAC
The DNA here is from genome assembly GCA_947069175.1 of Scalesia atractyloides. Taxonomy (NCBI): domain Eukaryota; kingdom Viridiplantae; phylum Streptophyta; class Magnoliopsida; order Asterales; family Asteraceae; genus Scalesia; species Scalesia atractyloides. The sequence continues at coordinate 48,239,018 of CAMTDV010000004.1, read as the reverse complement.
GATAAAACAAGTTCAGGGGCCATTCCTGCCATTCTTCAAACTTCTACCCCAGACCAGGCCTTACGGACCGTAAGGCACAACCCCATATGGTGCGTAAGGGGTCCCCAGATCAGCAACTTCATGGCTGCTACTTGGCAGCTTCTCCTTCCTTGTCTTGGGCTCCAAGTTCACGAAAATGCCACCCTCTAGCTTGAATTTTACACTTGTTAAGACCCTCCTAGGATCATGACAACACATTGGACACTTTGATTGATCCAATGAACTCTTGAACACTATAAATAGCCAAGGATTTTGGCCATTCCAACTTGCTCATTTTATTCTTTCTTCTCCTAACTCATTGGAGCTTGCTTCCAGCATTTTACAACGGAACTATTTTCGGGTACCAAAACACCAAGTTTTGATACCAAATCAGTTTTATAAACTTAGTTAGACATGTTTGACATGTCTAACTCATCACTTCTAGTTTAGTGCTTATTTAGGGTCGTAAGTCGAGCGGTCTTGACCACCGCTTTGACTTTCGAATCCGACCCGTTTGGTCGATCTTAGGATCCGACCAAACACATATTTGTGACCATAGTTGTATAGTGAATAACCTACTGAGGTTATACCTTATGGTCACTTCGTGTGGTTAGTGTTATGATAAGTCGCTTTTATGTTCTTTAATAACGACCAAAATGCCCTTTTTGCGCATAAATCCGTTTTAAGCATATGTAATTAATGTGTGAAATGTGTATATAAAAATCAAACAAGTTTTAAAAGGGAATCACAACATAAACCACACACAATCCGCAAGTGCACCGGTCGCAGTGTAGTGTTGATGGCAAGACCGGATATCAATCCGTGGACACTATATGCAAACCTTAGATACTAAACCTCTATCGAATACAAAGTCAATTTTTAAGTTGATTTTGATGATTATCTTATATCCTAATTAATTAAGAAAATGACAAGCGAGACAAGCAACGCAAGACAAACACGAACTCGGGAGCTAGGTGTATAACAAATATGATGAGAAAAGACTACCTAGGTGTCGAATCCCTAGAATCATGCAACGCTATTCTGACTATGACAATGGCTAAATATCCTAATCTACCCGAATAACCTCCCGCTAGAGATGATCATCAAAAGATATGGACAAAATATGAAGTACTAGAACAAACCGGCTCGACCTATCGATACCAAATCCCACGAATATTAAATAATGAAAGACAAATAACCCCCAAAACTCTCTATTCGTGAAGCAAACCCAACCTTGACAATTGAAATGCTAGGAAACCCTAAACGCGATGAAATAAACGAGCCCGGGCTATCGGTCACCCAATCTACCCACCAATGAATAGCTAATAACCTAGCACACCCTAATCCTCTTTCAAGTCACAAGATGAAGATGCATGTTTTAATAGTTGATTTTAATTACCGATTAACTCGTTTTATTTCTAAACTCAATATTCAAACCCGAAAACCCTAAGATAAACCGATCTAAATTAAACTCTAAGCCTAGGGTGTATTTCTACGTGCCTAAACCGCTGAGTTTATCAACCAACAATCAATCACAACCACTCCAACATGCAATATCAATATCAATTTCACGATCAAATTACGTAAATCGCATAAAATAGCCACAATTAAGCCAAAACAACGTCACAATCATCAAGTTCATCTAAACCTAAGTAGTACAAACGTTTAGCTACTCATAATATTCATCAACAAAATTGAAATAATTTTGAAAACAATGGAAATAATAGTTCAAGTCGAAAAGAATGCGAAAAACTAATGTTTAACGAACCCAAAGCGATCCAAACTCAAACCGGAAGCTTCCTAGACCTTCGATCAGCTTCAAGGTGCTCCAAGTTCGTCCCAATATGCTCCAATGTCGCCTGGTATACGAGATATGCAAACCCTAGACGGCTGCCTTGATTTATAACATTTTTTTGCGAAAAACGATCCCCTTACGGAACGTAAGGCCTTAGGACATACGGTCTGTAAGCCTTATGAAAAATCCGCGCGCAAAACCCTTTACGGACCGTAAGCACAAAAGCTGTACGGTCCGTAAGAACCCCCAGAGAGCAAATTTTTACTTTTTCTCTTGTTTCTCGACACGTCTTTCCGTGTCTCGTTTTCACCGCATAATTAGCAGGTTCTTCACCAACTCCTTCAATTCCACAACTTAACCAAATAAGTATCAAAATCGCGCGATAATCTCATACAAATCAATCAAAATGCAAGGATTTCGACGTAAAAAATGTGTCTAATTTAAGACACATCAAACATCCCCTCACTTAAACTTTTGCTTGTCCCTAAGAAAAATCCCAAGCTACATGTCCAACTTACACGCTTAAAAACAACGCAAGTCTCAAACAAGTTATAACACAAACTACGAAATCATCAAACACAGCGGTTTCGCAATACTTACAACGTTCAAAAGGTTGATAATTCAAACCATTTCACAAAAACCAAGCCTACCTAATCAAGCTTTTCTTACCTTCAAGCCATCAATCATGCATTGCCAACACCTCTCACACTATTGCTCGACTATCGGCTATATATATATATATATATTCGAGTGAACTCTCAAAAACCAAACTATGAAGCATACTATCATAAGCTTGTTCGTCAATCAAATTTCCACCTATTTGTTAAAACTCGGCACGAATCAAGAGGACTTAATGGGTAGACAAAGGCTAAGGGTAGGTTATTTTATTCAGGAAGCAATGGGCTGACAAAAATAATCATACGATAAACCGGATAATCACAAAACAAATACTCATATAATTTGGTCTACAACTTTATTCTATTTTTTTCTTTTTCTCATTTTGCTCTTTTTTTTCTTTTTTTTTGTAAATATTAAACAACAATAATATTCGGATATCAAAGACGGGTAACAAACGAACGGCTAGGCTCAAAGTGGTGTCTAAAGGTAGTGGTGAAACGGGTCAAACACAAAATCTAAACAAACAAGGTGATACTAATGCCTCTATCATATCCATGCCAAATCCTAACCGAAGTCTCAAACTGCATCAAAACGCACAAGTTCTAAAGGAATGCAACAAGTCAGTAAACATACATGAAACGAAAGTAGTGAACACATAAATACGAAACATATAAAGGCTCAAATCTCACTATCATGTGGTAAATAAAGGCAACCGATATCGACAATGCATAACCAATTAACTCTCCGGCTCCATCCACTATCCTAGGCATCCCAAAAACCTTTTACTTCCAAAAAACTGAATCAATCAACCTACTATCCCGCAACTTAAAGAAATATGCGCTCTCCACTCGTAAATCCGACAATTAAACCGCTTTTAACCGACGCTTTGATAAGGTTTTTCGTTTTCTATGCGCTAAAGGACCGGGGACTCGCAAACAAACTCTTTCTTTTTCTTTTCGTATTTTTTTAATCTTTTTTATTGTAATATTTACAAGAACTCTATTTACAGACTCAATTTACAAATAATTTACAAATTCCCCCATCCCCACACTTGAAAGACACATTGTCCCCAATGTGAACGAAAAGGAAATGAACTAATGCAAAATTTATACAACAACAACAAACAGGAAAAGTGAAACTGACACTCCCCTGATATGCTCCATAAACTGCTCATATACAATCCGACCGTTCAGCTTATTCGACTTAGCAATCGTGATATAACCTGTATAATAGAACTGCACGGCTAGAAGCAATATATCAAACATAACCATAATATACAATAAATATATAAAATGTCATACACAAATGATCCAACCGGTTACCCTTACAATTCCCCCGAATATATTTATCAAATACAGACCATTATTATGAAAACAAAAATAAGGAGAAAAAGTAAAAGGTAACCCAAAATCCATCCTGATGCTGACTACTACAGGCCCGGTGGCGGCTGTGGAGGAATGTGAAAGTGATCTATGATGCGCTGAAGCATCGTCCTGATCTCAATCTATGAGTCCCTAACCTCATCCATTGTCTGCTCCAGACTATCCAAGCGCTTGGCCACTGTCCTCTGTGCCCTAGGGGCTCCAGGTGCCCTAACCTAAGCACTCTCCCTACCCCCATGCTGGTGGCGTGGTGCAACAACTGGGGCGTCCTCCTGTGCCTCTCTCTCGGCCCTAGGAACTACCTGAACTACCCTCGGCTTGAGAAATATTGGTGGATCACCTGGTGCAAGCAACTGTGTCATCTGGCGCATATCACTAAGCCCGAACCTCGTCCCAGCAGGCTCCTCGTGTAACCATGCCGGCGGAATGTGTGCAAAAACCCCTAAACTCTCTGCGAGCACACTGACATAGGAGCCCATGTAAATCCTCGAGTCTGTACCGCGGCCCTGATCTCTGTCAAATGATAAAAGGAGAAATACCACTAAGTTGGCCTCCTGGCCCTGCACCATACAGTATAATGTGAATAGATCATGATAAGTCACTTTCTCGAGACTCATGTATCGAGAAAGGACAGTGCATGTGAGAATCCTATGAACGAAGCGGATAACTGGGTCCCTTATCTGTGAAGCCGGAATCCCTGACGCCCACGCACCATCTCCTATGGTGGACCAAAATGCGGCAAGCTGTGAGGTAGTGACGCACTGTGGTACTGTCGTGTCTGCCCAACACATCAAAATCTCGGTGAAAACTGACTGTGGTGGTCTCCTCTAAGGTGTATAAACCGGTATGGACGGTGAACAGAGCTAAGGATAGAATATGTGTCTGTCGTCCAAGAGCGAAGCTAACAGCTGCGGGATCAGTGAGACGCGCATGATGGAATCTAAATGTAGCGTGAAACTCCAACACCAGCTCGTGATAGAATGCCTGTCTCTCATCCAATAATCTCCTCCATCGAGGTGTAATCAAGGCCTCCATCCTAGCGCTTATGGCTATGCGCTCCATCAAACCCCAGTCAATAATCCTGGCTCTCTGAAACCGCAAACCGAGATATCTTTGAAGAGCTGCATACTCGTCTGTGTCTGGTCGAAACTGTAGTACGGTATGCTCCTCCACTGGTGCAAAGTCAGCTGGTAATGGTACCGGAACTAGCTGAACTGGTAGATGCGGGTCCTCCGAGTAGTGTATCACCCGAGCAGGTCGCTCGGGCAGCGGCTGTGTAGGTGGGGTGCGCTGGGTGGAAGGTCGTCCCCGCTTGCAGGAATGCTGTGATGACGATGAAGCCATACCTGAACTGGTTTACAACAATCAGAAACACAAAAAACAATTACAAGACGCCGCCCCCAAACACGTTTTACGATGTTTTTTTAATTTCAAAAACAAATAAAACCGTATTTTTGGTGTGTTAGGAGCGGTGGTTGCGGCCGTATAACATTTCGTTCGCGGCCACAACGAATAAGTATACAACAATAATAAATAGAAAAATTCAAAATTTCGGCATGCCTCCGGCGCATTTACAAGATATCGACCATCCTCGCCCGAATGGAGATTAAGTACGGGCGAGGAGATCATCACCTGTAAATAACGCAACAACAATCTCGACACTATATATGCAATTCAATCTAAGCTTATTGTCACTATAATTTAGGCATCCGACGTTTAGTTTTTACAACAACAACAATAATTAAACATCAATACTCCGAAAATAACTAAAACGGCGCACCACAAACCAAAACTCTATAAACTATACTAACTCGACAAGCCTCAAATACATGGAAAATTTAACGCGACCGACTCGACACAATACAAGCTAAGGAAACAATAACAATATACATAACTCGCGACTCTCAAAATGCATATATCAAAGCAGACCAAAGTTCCGACGTGTGTGTTCACATTCAAACAAAACGACTACCCTTGCTCTAATATACAGTACACATAGCACGACTCGACATCCAACACCCAAACAACAGCATGAATATATGAGACGCATACCTATAAATCGATGCGAGAGAGCGCGGAGCACGATGTGAACCCGGATGATACCGCAGGGGTCGTCGGTGGTAGACGGCGGCTACAGCGGGTGGTCTGTGGTGGATGGTGGTGAGTGGCGAGTGGTGTAGCGGTGGTGAAGTGAGGCAGCGACGAGGTGAGGGTGTTGCGGAAATTGGAGGTGGTGCCGGGGTGGCCGGTGATCGGTTGACGACGGAGAAATGATGGTGAAGATAGGTTTGTGCGACTGGGAGAGGGTGGTGGTTGGTAGGTGGAGATCGGGTTGGTGGATGGTTGTAAGGAGGTGGAGAGTGGTGGTGTCGAGAATGGGGGTGGGGATGGTTGGCGGTGCTTGGCAGGAAGTGGCGATGAGGAGGTGGTGGTAAGTAGAGGGGTGGGTGTCGCGGTGGTGGTTTGGGGGTTGTGGGGAAGACGACCCCAAATTTGGGGATTTATATTTTTTTGAATTGGTAAAAGGCTTACGGACCGTAAGGTTTTAACTTACAAGATAAAAGTCGAGACGCCCGGTCCCTTGTTTCGCTTATTTTATCCTGTTAACTGCGCAACTCAACAAACCGATCAGTATTTCGACAATACTTAGACACTAACGACTCAAAATACAAAAACCAGATATACAAAAATATGATACAAACTCTACAAATCGGGAGAAAATCGCGAGTGCGCGAAACAATCTCACGTGCTCATAACCGGGAGGTCAATCACCTCCTCCTTTCTCTCGTCAGTCGGTCCCTCGACGAAATGCTTCAAACGATGACCATTGACCTTGAACCTCTGACCGTCCTCATTCTCAACCTCAATCGTCCCGTATGTGAACACCTGCTTAACCACATACGGTCCATGCCAACGTGATCTCAATTTTCCTGGGAATAACTTCAACCGGGAATTATACAGCAGCACCTTCTCCCCACACTTGAACTCCTTCACCTGCTTCAAGTGTTTATCATGCAACTCCTTGGTGCGCTCCTTGTACGCCCATGATTTCTCGTACGCCTCATCGCGTAACTCATCCAACTCATGAATCTGCAGAAACTGCTTCTTCCCTGCGGTCGACAAGTCAAGATTGACTGCCCTCAACGCCAAATAATGTCACACCCTCAATTTCCACTTGCGGAGTTTTACCGCGATGCGTGTGATCAAACCAGAATCTCAGACACTAGCAGTATCGAACGACTCTATATGATTTATTTAAACGTTTTCCAAAAACATTTGTTTAACCATTCATAGTCATTTTCAAAATATCTTAGTTTCAATGTTTAGCGGAAGCATTAAAGTAAAGTAACGGGCGCCAACACAAACGCCAAAACCAAAAATCCCAAACATTATTCGCAAATAAGACTCGATAAAAATGTCTTGATCAAATGCAAGTAAGTGCACCTAGCCCTCCTAGCGTCCTGAGAAACATGTAAAGAAACAAGTGTCAACATTAAAGAAGAGTGAGTTCACAGGTTTTTATAAGTTCACAAGTTCGGTTTAAAAGTTTGTTTTTCCCCGTTATCCCTAACCCGGGATAACGGCATAGTTCCATTATTCCTAACCCGGAATAATATTGTTGGTTCATAATTAAGTTCAATGTTAACATATAGGTAGCGAGCCTAAAGTTACGTCACATAAGAGTTCGCGATCGAAGCTGACTGTTGTTGCCTCAGTGTTGCCAGGTCTATCACTGACCATGGCGAAAGTTAGGCCAAATTAATCACCCGTTGACCATTCCCGGTCGGCTAGCGCGACTAGCTTGGGTGGGGCTTGTCGGGCCCAGTAGTACTACCATAATTTCCCCGCTATCTAACCCAATACTAATGATCCGAGAGTTAGTTGAGGACTTCCGTGATAAAGCTACTTAGTGACCATAACGTACATTAACATTAACTTAGTTACCGAATAGTTTAACGACATTAATTTCGCATAACGTAAAAGATAGAGTTTTAGAGCGTATACATGTTTCTCCCCTGTTGTTCAAAACCGGATAAAATAGGGGCCGTGAACTCACCTTAAATTGCTCGGTAAGAATAATGCAAAAGAAGCAAATGTAGGACCGCTAATCGCGTCCTAACATGTCAACCGATTTAAAGTTAGTGTGTGAACACACTGATACAAAACCCTACGCATAACTAACACACAGTGCGACACACGTAATAACCAATTCGAAACCACAATCATGCATGCAAAGTATCATCATACAAAATAATGATCAAACCAACTTGTCATAAATACAGATTAACTCATACAACACTTTGGTACACACTAACGCAAGTTATCATGTTTCGGCTTGTACGCTCATAACTGTGATGTTTTCGAGGATTTTTATAAAATAGTTCCAACGTTCCAAAAATTCCAATTGTTTTATAGGAGATGTCAATCAGAATGTAGAATTTTGTGTAAACTTTTCAAACCCTAAATCTTTACCAATTGCTTATAAACATTTATATACTAGGCTGCAGTCAGATTCGTCGCTTTCTGACTGCAGTCCACGAGAAGTATTATTTAAAAATCATCGTTCATCCAATTAACAAAATTCCAGTATGAGATTTTTGAAAATTCCCGTCTCCAGTTACTGTACAAATTTCGTGACCTAACCCCTACAGACTATGAGATCCGACTCGATAAACAACCAGTAAATTCTGCAGAATTTATGCAGCTTCAGCTGCTACACTAAATGACCACTTAAAAATAGAAAACTACCTCAGAAAAATATGAATCCGACGCCATTAGAAGCGTTTTTTCAAAAATACACGTTTTAGGCTTCAGAAAATCCACTTTCGATAAATAATGATCAGGTTACAGCCAATTGAAGTTGGCTGTAAATGTCAATCATCAAACTGTTTTCGACTTTTATCGCATTAGAACATGTTTAAACGATCATGACGCTTAGTAATAATGATTAACAACAGGTTGACTTGTCAAATATCATCATATATATCAATATTCATGCAAACCCTAAATATTTATTATGATTATCGCTAAAACGCAGCCTACGATTTTAGTATTCAACATAACATCACAACCGCAAAGATTCGCACATTCATCCGAACTAATCATAAATTACCACACTTTTTCATACTAACAATCCTACAAACACATAATCATGATCAAGATTACACAAACCATAATGTGAATCGCAAAACAATTAAACCCTAACCTTGAAACGATGATGATTAGCGAACCGGGACAAGCTTGGAACCAATCCGGGAGATGTAGGATTTTGCGATCGTGAGAGGGGGGGCTGTTGTCGATTCTCCTAGGGATTAGGGTTTCTCCTTTTTTTTTTGAAAGCTACAACATGCATGTATATATAACAAGGGGAGGGGGCGGCCGCAATAGGGGGGCAGGCGGTTTGGGTAAGTGGCTTGGGCCTCAAGTTTAGGTTAATTCCTTGGGCCGCAAGGTGTGTGGGTCGCAAGGGGGTGTGGGTGGCGGGTTGGGTTTGCTTGGTCGTGAAGTCGAAACGTTTCACAAGCTTGGTTCGGTTTATAAATAAAAGTTACTAAAATATTATTTACTAAAATATTATTTGCGACATGAAGTTTATAAAATATTAAATCACAAACTCAAATAACACATAGCACGTAATTTAGATACAACCCGTCTAATAACACATAGCACGTAATTCAGATACAATTCGTCTAATAACACATAGCACGTGATTCACCCTATAGATTCACAAAGTTAGCGTAGTTATTGCGAGCGTGTAATTTAATTCTTCGAATTAAATCAGCGTAAGAGTGAATAACCGTAAAGTAGCGCGTTTAAGATACCTGAAAAATCGGGATGTCACATTATCCCCATGTTGAAAGAATTTTCGTCCTGAAAATTGAGTAAACGGGGTTTAGAAAGCAACACACAAAAGCTCAGTTTGTTAGAATGGTACAAGTAAATCCCAGGCTGTCACATCATCCCCATGTGGAAAGAATTTCGTCCCGAAATTTAGTTGGCGGTAACGTCAGATTGCTGCTCAGCTGCAAAAAGGTGTGGATATTAGCTTTTCATTTGGTCCTCTCTTTCCCACGTGAACTCCGGTCCATGCTTAGAGTTCCAACGAACCTTGACGATCGGTATCTTGTTGTGCCTTCGAGTCTTGATCTCATGATCCATGATCTCGATAGGTTGCTCCACAAAATGCAGTTGCTCATCCACTTGAATCTCATCCAATGGAATGACTATGGTCTCATCTGATAGGCACTTCTTCAGATTGGACACATGAAAAATGTTGTGAACTCCACTGAGTACGGTAGGAAGGTCTAACTTATAAGCTACGAGCCCGATACACTTCGAAATCACAAATGGGCCTACGTACCGTGGGTTTAGTTTGCCTCATTTTCCGAAACGAATTACGCCCTTCCAGGGTGACACTTTCAGTAGGACGCGGTCACCTACTTGAAATTCGAGCGGTTTGCGTCGTTGATCAGCGTAGTTTTTCTGTCGGTCTCGTGCCGCTGCCATACGGTTTCTGATTTGCACAATCTTTTCGGTAGCCTCAAGTATCAACTCAGGACTGTGAGTTGACTGTTACCGACTTCTGCCCAACAGACCGGTGATCTACATTTGCGACCGTACAATGCTTCAAACGGTGCTGCCTGAATACTCGTATGGTAACTGTTGTTATACGAGAATTCCACTAAAGGCAGATGGATTTCCCAACTGTTCCCGAAGTCTACCACGCATTCCCTAAGCATGTCCTCCAAGGTCTGAATGGTCCTTTCACTTTGACCATCCGCCTGAGGGTGGTAAGTTGTGCTCATATCTAAGCGTGTACCCAACGCTTTCTGAAGTGACTGCCAAAAGTTGGACGTGAAACGAGCATCTCTGTCTGAGATGATGGACGTTGGCACCCCGTGCCGAGAAACTACTTCCTTAATGTAGATGCGAGTCAACTTATCCATCTCATATGTTTCTTTGGTCGCTAGGAAGTGTGCAGACTTAGTTAGACGATCCACGATTACCCAGATGGTATCGCAACCACCCGGGGTTCATGGGAGTTTAGTGATAAAGTCCATCGAGATCTTATCCCATTTCCACACTGGGATCTCAGGTTGTTGAAGTAGCCCTGATGGCTTCTGGTATTCCACCTTGACTTTCGCACAAGTCAAACACTTGCTCACGTAGGTGGCTATATCCGCTTTCATGCTGGGCCACCAGTACACGGCTTTAAAGTCTTGATACATCGTATCCGAACCAGGATGGACAGAGTATCGGGATTTGTGAGCTTCGTCCATAACTAGCTTCCTGAGGTTTCCGTAGAGAGGTACCCATATACGATTCATGAAATACCGGGCACCATTGGATTTCACTTCCCAATCGCGTTCCATCTTCCCACAGATTCGGCCTTGATGTTCTCTTCCTTAACTGCTTCTAGCTGCGCATCGCGTATCTGTTCGGGTAACCCAGAATGAATTGTGAACTGTAGTGCTCGTACCCGACAAGGTTTCAAGTGCTCCTTCCTACTGAGGGCATCAGCTACCACGTTAGCTTTACCCGGGTGATACCGAATGGCGCATTCATAATCGTTCAGGAGTTCAACCCAGCGACGCTGTCGCATGTTCAACTCCTTCTGGTCGAAAATATGTTGGAGGCTCTTGTGATCCGTGTAAATTGTGCACCTTGTTCCATATAGATAGTGTCTCTAAATTTTAAGTGCAAACACAACTGCTCCCAATTCCAGGTCATGTGTCGTATAGTTCTTCTCGTGGACCTTCAACTGTCGGGACGCATACGCGATGACCTTATTGCATGAGTACACATCCCAATCCATGAATGGAAGCGTCACAATATACCACAAAATCATCTGTCCCCTCTGGCAAGGACAAAATGGGCGCACTGCAAAGCTTCTGTTTCAGCAATTGAAATGCCGCTTCCTGTTTGTCACCACAAGCATACTTGGTACCCTTCTGAGTGAGAGTGGTAAGCGGTTGTGCGATCTTTGAAAATCCCTCGATGAAACGTCTGTAGTAACCAGCCAAACCCAAAAATTGACGGATCTCTGTCGGTGTCCTGGGTGCTTCCCAGTTCTTGATAGCATCGATCTTGGCGGGATCAACGTGTATACCCATTTCATTCACGATATGCCCGAGGAATTGAACTTCCCGAATTCAGAAATCACACTTCAAAAACTTGGCATATAGTTTCTCCTGTTGAAGTAGTTCCAGCAATAATCGCAGAAGCTCAGCATGTTCTTCTTCACCCTTAGAGTAGATGAGTATATCATCGATGAACACGATGACGAACTTGTCGAGATACGGCTTACAAACGCGGTTCATGAGGTCCGTGAACACCGCGGGTGCATTGGTGAGACTGAAGGGCATGACCAAGAACTCATAATGGCCATACCGAGTGCGAAATGTCGTCTTCAAGATATCCTCCTCCCTGACGCGTAGCTGGTGATAACCGGACCGTAGATCAATCTTGGAGTAGTAGCTTGACCCTTGAAGCTGGTCGAAAAGATCGTCGATGCGAGGTAATGGGTATCCATTCTTGACGGTAACCTTATTGAGTTCCCTGTAGTCGATGCACATGCGGAAGGTCCCGTCCTTCTTCTTGACAAAAAGGACCTGAGCTCCCCATGGCGAAGTACTGGGTCGGATAAATCCTTTTTCCAACAATTCCTGAAGTTGGGTGGACAGCTCTTGCAGCCCTGCTGGAGCTAGGCGGTACGGTGCCTTGCCGATAGGAGTCACATGGCTCGCCAATTCGATTTCAAACTCTACATGTCGATGTGGTGGAAGACCGGGTAACTCCTCTGGAAATACATCGGGAAAGTTACGGACGACGGGGATATCTTCAATCCGCTTCTCGTCCTTAGGCTGCTCGGTGACCAGTGTGAGCAAAACAAAGGAGTTCTTTCTCCGAAGATACTTCTAAGCTTGCATGTAAGAGATGATGTTTGTGACGGCGCCTGCCTTCTCGCCTTGCACCATCAAGACTTCGTCGTTAGAGAGCGGAATACGGATAGCTTTCTCGAAACAGAGAACTTCAGCTCGGACATCGGATAGCCAGTCCATTCCGGCTACCACATCAAAACTACCCAGAGTAGTTGTCATCGGATCGATGGTAAAGGTGTGACCCACGAGTTTAAGTTGACAGTCGGTCACTAGGTGAGTCACATCTACAGATTTACCATCGGCTAGTTCTATGACGTAAGGGGTCTCTAGGGGTTTAGGTGTGAGATTTAGGTTCTTCCTAAAAGACTCAGATATAAAACTCTTATCCGCACCCGTATCAAAAAGTACAGTACCAAAATGATCGTTAAGGGGAAACTTACCGGTGACCACATTCGAGTCGTTTCTGGCCTCTCCACGGCCCAGCGTGAATGCACGACCTTTGGCACCTCCTGTGCCACCATTTCCATTATTGCCATTGTTGTTATTATTGTTGTTGTTGTTGTTGTTCCCACCATTGTTGTTGTTGCGAAGTTGCGGGCAGTCTCGCTTGAGATGGGCAGTGCTACTGCACTGATAGCATCCCCGGTTATTACCCTGCTGCTGACCCTTGTGCTGGTTCTGATTTTATGTGATTATGATCTCCCCGCGACAATCCTTTGCCGCGTGTCCTGCTTTGCCACATTGTTGGCAGCGATTTCCGACGCAAGGGCCGTGATGATGGAGGTTACAACGACTACATTGCGGCTTTCGACCCGCATAGCGGCTCAAGTTTTGGGTGTTGTTGGCAGACTGATTGTTGTGACCCCGATTGTTGTTGAAGTTGTTGGACTGCTTTTGGTTTCCTTGTTGTGGCTGGGCTGATGAAGACTGTCGAGCAAGTGAGTCTTCAAATTTCCTTTTGTTGTCGGGGGCAATTTCAGTTGCACCCCTAGGTGGCAACTTCCTTTGCTCCACCGCCTTATCGGTGAGTTTATGCGCCAGCCTAATCGCTTGATGCTCCGTGGTAGGGTTGCTAGACATTACCATGCCCTGGATCTCAGGGACCAGACCCCCAAGATAAAACTCAAGTCGTTTTTCGACGATGTTAGCCAAATCGGGACAAAGGAACACCAGATCATGATGTCTGGCCGTGTACGCTTCAATTTCTGACCCGACCATCTTGTGGTTCCATAACGCTTGTTCCAACTGCTGAACTCTGTCCCGCGGACAGTATTCCTCCTTGATTAGGCCCTTAAATTCGGCCCAGGCCATTGCGTTCGCCACAACAAGTCCACGCGTTTGGATTTGTGCGTTCCACCAGGTCAATGCCCCATCTTCCAACATTGAGGCAGCATACTTGACCTTATTAGCTTCAAGGCAATTGCACATCTCGAAAACTGATTCAGACTTTTCAATCCAACGGACCAGTCCTATGGGTCCTTCAACTCCCGTGAACTTGCTCGGTTTCGCATCGAGGAACATCTTGTAGGGGTTAAGACCCCCTCCTGAAGACAAAGGATAGGTAGTCAACGAGAAAGTCAACTAGCCCAACTATTAGATTTTCCCATGAAAATTTAATAATAGTTACCTGCTGGTGGGTTTTGAACACCTGCCAGAGCAGCATTCACGTGTTCTTGGATTAAAGCAGCCAATTCTTTAGTTGACATGTTGAGATTTCCGCGACGACCGGTTGCCATTTCAGATCTTCGCAAGACAACACAAACACACACTGATAAGTATATATCCAATATAGTTATCATATTCCACACTTAAATAATCACACAATTTATGTCAACCTGACAATTTAAACAATCAAAAGGAACATTCGATTAAATAAATTGCAATATCTCACAAAATACCAACCAAACATCTCAGTTTAATTATAAAATTTCAAGTTTAAACATAAGTGGAAACAAACAAACTAAAGGAAACAAAACGGGGATTGGCGAGACGAGTTAGTCTTCTACGTCTCCATCTCCCAAGTCGCTATCATTGCCGTCATCCTCTGCGGCGTTTTCAGCTTCAACAGTCGGGTCCTGTTCCGGCTCTTCTTCCTCCGGATCCTCCTTCGGGTCTTCCTCAGGATCCTCCTCTGGGTCTTCCTCTGGATCCTCCTCTTCTTCCTCTACCGGCGCTGGAGGGGCCGGTGCTGGTGCGGGTACTGGGACAGGTGGTGCTTGGTTCTACTCCAGTTCTTGAATCCTCCAACTGGACTTAAGAACTCTGTCTTCGAGCCAGTCAGCCCTCAGTCGCTCAGCACGAAAGTCCTTTGCTAAAATGTTTCGAACTTTCTTATTCTCATATTGTTCTTCCTCGAACTCTCCAGTTTTATCAGTTAGTTTACGTATCATCCATCCCGGTGCTTCAATAGTCTCCTGCATTCTCTCTAGCTGTTCCTGTTGTTTCCTTAACACATCTCTAATTAGATCGTCCCCCACTCCTAAAGAGTTGACCGGTTCGACCGGTATAGCGATGGTTGGACGGGAGGACGACTCCCCTCCTAGAGCGAGTCTTTTCCTAGCAGCTGAGCGTGTCTCCATGCCACGAGGTGGTGAAGGTTCGACCATGGGTGCCTTCCCCGGCGCCCTTGATTGTCGAGATTTGTCGGATGATGATGATGACATAGCCTGCTGGGTTGGTGTAGTTAGTTACGTGTTGCATATATACCAAAATACATATATATATATCACATAAACAATTGTAGCATAGCACATAACAAGATATCACAGTTCGGTGCCAACTAAGTCTAGTGTCGTGTAACAGCCATAGTTTAGGTCTACTTTTAATGCAAACCTGGTTCTCTATAGCTAGAGGCTCTGATACCAATCTGTCACACCCTCAATTTCCACTTGCGGAGTTTTACCGCGAGGCGTGTGATCAAACCAGAATCTCAGACACTAGCAGTATCGAACGACTCTATTTGATTTATTTAAACGTTTTCCAAAAACATTTGTTTAACCATTCATAGTCATTTTCAAAATATCTTAGTTTCAATGTTTAGCGTAAGCATTAAAGTAAAGTAATTGGCGCCAACACAAACGCCAAAACCAAAAATCCCAAACATTATTCGCAAATAAGACTCGATAAAAATGTCTTGATCAAATGCAAGTAAGTGCACCTAGCCCTCCTAGCGTCCTGAGAAACATGTAAAGAAACAAGTGTCAACATTAAAGAAGAGTGAGTTCACAGGTTTTTATAAGTTCACAAGTTCGGTTTAAAAGTTTGTTTTTCCCCGTTATCCCTAACCCGGGATAACGACATAGTTCCATTATTCCTAACCCGGAATAATATTGTTGGTTCGTAATTAAGTTCAATGTTAACATGTAGGTAGCGAGCCTAAAGTTACGTCACATAAGAGTTCGCGATCGAAGCTGACTGTTGTTGCCTCAGTGTTGCCAGGTCTATCACTGACCATGGCGAAAGTTAGGCCAAATTAATCACCCGTTGACCATTCCCGGTAGGCTAGCGCGACTAGCTCGGGTGGGGCTTGTCGGGCCCAGTAGTACTACCATAATTTCCCCGCTATCTAACCCAATACTAACGATCCGAGAGTTGGTTGAGGACTTCCGTGATAAAGCTACTTAGTGACCATAACGTACATTAACATTAACTTAGTTACCGAATAGTTTAACAACGTTAATTTCGCATAACGTAAAAGATAGAGTTTTAGAGCGTATACATGTTTCTCCCCCTGTTGTTCAAAACCGGATAAAATAGGGGCCGTGAACTCACCTTAAATTGCTCGGTTAGAATAATGCAAAAGAAGCAAATGATGAGACCGCTAATCGCGTCCTAACATGTTAACCGGTTTAAAGTTAGTGTGTGAACACACTGATACTAAACCCTACGCATAACTAACACACAGTGCAGCACACGTAATAACCAATTCGAAACCACAATCATGCATGCAAAGTATCATCATACAAAATAATGATCAAACCAACTTGTCATAAATACAGATTAACTCATACAACACTTTGGTACACACTAACGCAAGTTATCATGTTTCGGCTTGTACGCTCATAACTGGGCGGTTTTCGAGGATTTTTATAAAATAGTTCCAACATTCCAAAAATTCCAATATTTTTTCAGGAGATGTCAATTTGACTGTAGAATTTTGTGTAAAATTTTCAAACCCTAAATCTTTACCAATTATTTATAAACATTTATATACTAGGCTGCAGTCAGATTCGTCGCTTTATGACTGCAGTCCACGAGAAAAATTATTTAAAAATCATCGTTCATCCAATTAACAAAATTCCAGTGGGAGATTTCCGGAAATTCCCGTCTCCAGTTACTGTACCAATTTCGTGACCTAACCCCCTACAGACTATGAGATCCGACTCAATAAACAACCAGTAAATTCTGCAGAATTTACGCAGCTTCAGCTGCTGCACTGAATGACCACTTAAAAATAGCAAACGACCTCAGAAAAATATAAAATATGAATCCGGTACCATTATAAGCATTTTTCAAAAAACACGTTTTAGGCTTCAGAAAATACATTTTTCGATAAATAATGATCAGGTTACAGCCAATTGAAGTTGGCTGTAAATGTCAATCAGCAAACTATTTTCGACTTTTATCGCATTAGAACATGTTTAAACGATCATGACGCTTAGTAATAATGATTAACAACAGGTTGACTTGTCAATATCATCATATATATCAATATTCATGCAAACCCTAAATATTTATCATGATCTTTATCGCTAAAACGCAGCCTACAATTTTAGTATTCAACATAACATCACAACCGCAAAGATTCGCACATTCATCCGAACTAATCATAAATTACCACACTTTTTCATACTAATAATCCTACAAACACATAATCATGATCAAGATTACACAAACCATAATGTGAATCGCAAAACAATTAAACCCTAACGTTGAAACGATGATGATTAGCGAACCGGGACAAGCTTGGAACCAATCCGGGAGATGTGGGATTTTGCGATCGTGAGGGGAGGGTTGCCGTCGATTCTCCTAGGATTAGGGTTTCTCCTTTTTTTTGAAAGCTACAACATGCATGTATATATAACAAGAGGAAGAAGGGGGGGCGGCCGCAACAGGGGGCGGTTTGGGTAAGTGGTTTGGGCCTCAAGTTTAGGTTAATTCCTTGGGCCGCAAGGTGTGTGGGTCGCAAGGGGGTGTGGGTGGCGGTTGGGTTTGCGTGGTCGCGAAGTCGAAACGTTTCACAAGCTTGGTTCGCTTTATAAATAAAAGTTACTAAAATATTATTTACTAAAATATTATTTGCGACATGAAGTTTATAAATATTAAATCACAAATGTCTAATAACACATAGTACATAATTTAGATACAACCCGTCTAATAACACATAGCACGTAATTCAGATACAATCCGTCTAATAACATATAGCACATGATTCACCCTATAGATTCACAAAGTTAGCGTAGTTATTGCGAGCGTGTAATTTAATTCTCCGAATTAAATCAGCGTAAGAGTGAATAACCGTAAAGTAGCGCGTTTAAGATACCTGAAAAACCGGGATGTCACAAATAGGCCCTATGCTCTAACTCGACCGGTAGATGACACGCTTTCGCATAAATTAACCTAAAGGGCGTAGTCCCAATAGGTGTCCGATAAGCTGTCCGGAAAGCCCAAAGTGCATCATCTAACTTGTCGGAGCAGTCGATGCGGCTGTTTCCGACAGTCTTCTCCAAGATTCTCTCCACCTGCCCACTAGTCTGAGGATGGACGATAAGCCGTTGAAAGCCGATGGGTGACCCCATAGCGTTTCAAGACTTTCTCCATCTATGAATTACAGAAGTGGGTGCCTCAATCTGAAATCAAGGACTTCGGTGTCCCGAACCTAGCAAACAATCTCCTCAGAAATCTCACAACAATCCTCGCATCATTTGTAGGCAAGGCCTCCGCCTCTACCCACTTAGATACATAATCAACTACGACCAGAATGTATCGGTTCCCTATCGACATAGGGAACAGACCCATGAAGTCCATGCCCCAAATATCAAAAATTTCCACAACCTGAATAGGGTTCTGGGGCATCTCATTCTGGGATGAGATATTTCCTGTCCTCTGACAGGCATCACAACTCCTCACAAACTCATGTGCATCCCTAAAGATGGTCGGCCAATAAAATCCCGCATCAAACACGCGTCTGGCGGTGTAAGCCGCACCATAATGGCCACCAGTCGGTCCCTCGTGACAATGTCGCAATACTGCGGGACTCGGACCCAAACACATATCTCCTAATAACTTGGTCCGCTCCAATCCTAAACAGGTACGGATCCTCCCAAATGTAGTGCTTGACATCCGCAAAGAATTTCTTCTTTTGCTAGTATGTCATGCCCTCCACAAGGTCACATGTGGACAAGTAATTCGCTAGATTAGCGAACCAGGGAAAGCCTTCCTCGTGGGCTTTCAGAAACATCAACACCTCATGGGGAAACTCATCCCCAATCCTATCCTCCCGAGTCCTCTCTATCTCGGGATCTCTAATCTCGATAAGTGGTCAGCAGCCATGTTCTCAGCACCTTTCTTATCTCTAATCTCCAAATCAAACTCCTGTAACAACAGAAGCCACCGAATCAGTCTCGGTTTAGCGTCCTTCTTCACGAATAGGTATCTAAGGGCTGCGTGGTCGGTACAAATGATAGTCTTCGAAAGCACAAGATACGACCTAAACTTATCACACGCGAAAACGACTGGCAGCAACTCCTTCTCTGTCGTGGTATAGTTCTCCTAGGCGTCGTTTAGGGTCTTGCTAGCGTAGTAAATGGGATGAAAGTGTTTCTCCTTACGCTGCCCTAAAATGGCCCCTATGGCAAAGTCGCTAGCATCACACATAATCTCAAATGGGAGACTCCAATCAAGAGCAATCAGAATGGGAGCACTCACTAACCTCTCCCTAATCAACTCGAAGGCCCTCAAACACTCATCGTCGAACACGAATGGCCTATCTTTCTCTAACAGATGGGTCACCGGGCGAGCAATATTCGAGAAGGCATGGATGAACCGGTGGTAGAATCCCGCATGACCCAAGAAACTCCTAATCGATTTCATGGAAGTAGGCGGCGAGAGCTTGGAAATAACATCAACTTTGGCCTGATCAACCTCAAGCCCCGCCTGCGAAATCTTGTGCCCTAGCACAATCCCCTCTCGAACCATGAAATGACATTTCTCCCAGTAAGCATCAGGTTCGTCTCCTCACATCTAGTCAACACACGCTCTAGATTACGCAGACAGTGATCGAAAGAACTTCCAAACATAGAAAAATCATCGATGAACACCTCCATGGAGTCCTCGATCAACTCATGAAAGATCGCCACCATACAGCGCTGAAATGTGGCCGGAGCGTTACATAACCCGTACGGCATGCGTCGATACGCAAAGGTGCCGAAAGGGCATGTAAAGGTGGTCTTTTCCTGATCCTCCGGTGCATTTGGAAGTAACCTGAGAATCCATTGAGAAAATAGTAGAACTGCTGTCCCGACAATCGCTCCAACATCTGATAAATAAACGGCAAAGGCAAGAGATCCTTGCGCGTGGCATCATTGAGTCTGTGATAATCTATGCAAACTCACCAACCGGTGACGGTCCGGGTGGGTATCAACTCATTCTTCTCGTTGATGACCACTGTCATACCCCCCTTCTTGGGGACCACCTGGACGGGACTCACCCATGCAGAGTCCGAAATCGGGTAGATCAACCCTGCATCGAACAGCTTAATCACCTCCTTCTTTATGACGTCCTGCATATTAAGGTTTAGCCTTCTCTGAGGCTGAACCACCGGCTTAAACTCCTCTTCCATCAAGATTTTGTGCGTGCAAAACGAAAGGTTAATACCCTTAATATCCATCAACTTCCACGCGATCGCCTGCCTATGATCTCTAAGAACACTCATCAGCCTCTTCTTCTCCTCCTTCGTCAATCCAGCAGAAATGATGACGGGTAACTGAGATCCCTCGCCCAGAAATGCATACTCCAGAGGAGACGGCAACTCCTTCAACTCCTGAGGCGGGGGTACCTCAACAGACGGCCTCTCCTTCGGCATCTCCTCCTCGCCGATAACCTCAACACCTCAAATCTAGGGGAAGGCTAGGTAGCCTGCGATAAAGGGTCCTGCTCAGCATCAAACTCAGTGACCCCATTCCCTTGATCATCCACACTCGCAACCTGCGTATCAAACGCATCTCTCCCGCAAATCTTACTAAGTAGGCTACCCACATGTGACATAAGAGTATCGATAAAGTATAGAGTGTCATCATGCTGCTGGGTATGCCTCATAGAACACTGAACGTCGAATGTGACCTCATCCGCATCAACTCGAAGAGTCAACTTGCCGTCGTGCACGTCAATGAGTGCTCGTGCGGTGGCAAGGAATAGACGACCTAAAATCAGTGGGACCTCAGAGTCCTCGTGCATATCAAGGATGACAAAATCAACTGGAAACACGAATTTGTCGACCTTCACAAGCATATTCTCTATGATCCCCCTCAGAAACTTCACAGATCAATCAGCCAGCTGAAGACTCAACCTTGTAGGAGACGGCTTGCCAAGATTGAGCTTAGCAAAGATGGAATACATAATAAGATTTATGCTAGCTCCTAGGTCTGCCAGCTCATTGCTGAAGGTAAGATTTCCGATCAGACAGGAATCATGAAGCTACCAGGATCAAACATCTTCTTTGGCAACTTATTCTGCAAGACGGCAGAACACTCATCGCTCAACATAACAGTCGCAAGATCCTCCAACTTCTTTTTATAAGTGAGCAGATCCTTCAGAAACTTCGCGTATTTCGGCATCTTTGATAGATCCTCTACAAACGGGATGTTCACGTGCAGCTTCTTCAACATCTCAAGGATCTTGTCGTACTGCTCTCCATCCTTACCCTTCACCAATCGACCTGGGTAAGGGGGTGTCACCTTATACACCGTTACCGGATCCTTCTCTGCCTCCTTCTTCTCACCTGAAGACCCATTGGACTGTGTTGTTCTTGCTGGGCGCAACCTATCATGCACTTTGCCAGCAAGGATCTCCATCTCAATCTCCTCGTCGACCGGTTCCTCATCAACTACCGGCTCGATCTCAACAGCTCATCTACCACTCCTCGTAGTCACTGCCTTAGCTATGGCATTCGGATTTCCTATGGTACTACTGGGAAGACCACCCTGAGGCCTCTGGTTCAGCTGATCAGCCAGCGAACCTACCATTCTCTCAAGATTCTGCAGTGCTGTGCTCTGACTCTTCATGAAGGTCTCGTGCTCCGTGAACCTCGACTGTGTCTCCTGATGTCGAGTATCCTCACGCGTTACGAACTGTGTAAGCAACTGCGTCTGCTTCGCTAACGTCTCCAGGTTCTGCCTCATCATCATATCCTCACTCGATCCTGCTCCTACGTCCTTAAACAAACTCTGATGCGGCTGAAAACCCAGTGGGTTGCTGTTCTTCCAATTGAAATTCGGGTGGTTCTTCCAATTCGAACTGTAACCACCCCTGAAACCGCTCTGATTACGATTACTCACAAACTCTACATGCTCTGGTGACTCCTCAAGGGCAATAGGACACGCGGCCGTGTCATGCCTCCCAGTGCATATATCGCACAACTGCTCCTTCTTCGACTACATCTCCTTTACCTGCTTCGTCAAGGCGTTAATCTGAGCATGCATGACAGTGGTAGAGTCCACTTTATGCACGCCTCTCTGTGTAGTAGACAAATCTCTAGACTCGGGAAACTTATAGCTACTCATCGCGATGTCCTCAAACACGTCAGTGCACTCCTCTAGTGTTGTGGCAGTCATCAGATTGCCACCAGCAGTAGTGTTTAGCATATTCCTCGTGGTGAGCATCACTCCATGATAAAACTTCTCAACTAGCGCCAAATCCTCGAACCCGTGATGAGGACACTTCACTTTCATGTCACACCCTGACCGTGTAAAACAACAAACCGCGACGGAAACGTCGGGGAGTGTCGTAACAGAAGTATTGTTTCAACAACCATGGTAATTAAAGTTTTGTATTATTGGATGAAATTTGATTACAATGTCTTGGAATAAAAGAAAATAAACAAAAAACTAATTGTCTTGTAGATTTTAAGTCACTAAAGCCCAAGTCCGTCCTAAGTGTCGCATGAATCAACCTTAAGCATTAGCTCCTGAAACACATGTGAAAATAGGTACGCCAGCATAAAATGACTTGAAGTTAAATTAATAGTTTAACGAAAAGTAGTCATGAACCTCATAAAATGTTTTCTTTTTATAAAATCATATGAAAATCAAATGATATAAAAGAAGGATGTATGGTTAAATAATTAACCGGATGAAAATGAATTGTATAAAATATGCCATTTGAAAAACTATGTCTTGTGAAAAATATATGTTATTTGTACCAAATGTGTCATGTCTTTGTCTTTGTCGAAGTGGTTTAAATAACGCTACGATATGTAATATCATGAAAGCACTTATATATAGGAAGTACCAGCGGCGTATCCACCATGCTTTTATCATATTAGACACATCTCGTTATTTAAATCACTTATCAAATAACCACCAAAAATGTCTTGTCTAACAAATGTCAAATGTCATGTATAACCAAATGTCGTGTACAAAACAATGTCGTGAATAAACCAAAGTTTAAATCAAAAGTCATGTTTTGCAAAACCAATGCTTTATTTGATATGAATATTTATGTAGTTATGTGTATCGCATACATTCAAGCCTTGAGACTGTCGGATAAACCCTTATCAAGTCAAAGGTTTATCAAAAAATGTATTCGGATTCTGTCATTCCCTACTTCCAAACAAACCTAGGAAGCGGGGAACGGGATTTGTCAAGTCCTATGGTACCATTACACACTACCGGGCGGCGTGATCAATGTTAATGAATGTATTATGTCCCGTTAAACAAACCAAATGTCATAGTCAATGTAAGCAATGTCATGAAAAATGTCTTTAAACCATGTACTAAGTATGCTAAGTCAACATACGAAGTAGAAATGTCCATAAAAATCAATGTGTTAGCATGCTCAGTCAACATACATAGCAAAAAGTAATGTAAATCAATGTGCTCATATGCTAAGTCAACATATGCCGCAAAAGATGTCTTTGAAATCAATGTGCTAGCATGCTCAGTCAACATACATAGCAAAACATAATTGAAATCATGTACTATATATTGTACTAGATGAACATAGCAAGTATATGTCGTGAAAGCGTGAAAACATGAAAGTATCGAGTAGGCACATGTGTTTCACCCCAAAATATTTGAAAAGTATAAAAGAGGGGTCTATGTACTCACTTGGGATTGCAAAAGTATCCTTGTTCAAGAAGAATAATAAAGCTCAAGGGTATGAGGAATCAAATGGTTCCTAAGATCGGATAACAATGTTAATAAATCGGGACTTTAATCGGCGGATTGGATAGAATGATGTCTTATAAATCAAATGAGTGTTGGAACTCACATGGTATGATTTAATAAACTAAACATTCTGATTTGGAAGTGATCCTAAGTGCTTATGACCCGTAATGACCCGTTAAGGTAGTTTATGCTACTTTAACGTGTCATTTGCGTGAACGCGATATCGGATGGTTAAACATGTCCTATGATAAGTCTTAAATGCCCAAACATGTTTAATAATGCTGTAATATCAGTTTATATGTCAAAACTTTAGCAACATATGTTTAAATGAATTTAGGTGCAAAAAGGGCATTTTGGTCATTTATAAAAGGCTAAATAACAACCTATCATAATACTAACCAAACGACGTGACCATAAGGTATAACCTCAGAGGGTTATACCCTATATAACTATGGTCACAAATATGAGTTTGGTCGGATTCGAAAGTTAGAGTGGTGGTCAAGACCGCTCGACTTACGTCCCTAAACAAGCACTAAACTAAAAGTGACGAGTTAGACATGTCAAAACAAGTCTAACTAAGTTATAAAAATGTTTTGGTCTCAAAACTTGGTGTTTTGATACCTGAAAATAGTTCCATCGCAAAATGCACATTATTTTGACCGAAACTTTGACTTACCACTTCGACTAGTTAACGTGGTAATCAGTAGGTATAATAGCAAGGGATTATAACCTTCGTGATTACGATCACGTTGCAAACTCCAATTGAACTTTGACCTTGACCAAAATGGTCAAAACTGAAAGTCAAACTGTTTGACTTTTAGCTTAGACAAGCTAAAAGAAATGGAACAAGACTAGAAGAGGGCACTTACTTGTGTTAGAGAACACTTGAAGAGCCCCAAGAATAAGAATGCTCAGTTAGGAAGCTTCCAACTAAGTGGTACCCTCCAAGTAGAGCAAGAGAGAAAGAAAGAGTGAATGAGCAAGGAAATTGGTTGCAACAATGGGGTATTTATAGATTTCTTGAAGTCACAAGATCATTCCAAGTGTTAGGAGATGTTGTAGGATCATTACAAGTGTTTAATGATGTGTTGCAACCAGGAGAAGTGTGGCAAAAACGAGTTATAGGTGTCAAGTCAAATGAACAAGAAGCTGCAGGTATCTGCTATAACTGGGCATCCCCTGCGCGTCGCGGGAGATCTGGGTGATTCTCTCGCGTGGCGCCTGGAATTGCAAAGTTTCAGAATTGGCAGAACAGGTCCCTGCAGCACGTTAAAGGTGTTTTTGACGCGTTTGTCCCTCGTTAACCCAAAATTTAGGCTTTACAAGGATGTTAAAGCATAGGGAACTTGAAATATGCTCGGAAATGTTACGGATGTTGGCTCGTTTGGTCGTACAGTTGCGGTTTTCGGTTAATTACGACGAAAATCGTAACGATCACGCAAATGACCGAAAACGTGTAACAAATGAAATTTTTGCATTCCAATCACTGAAATGCTATATTTTAATGATTACATAAATTTTTGAATGTGCGTATATGTTCCGGATAACGATATACGCGAATCAGCATAGTTTCGCATAATTTGCAAAATAGCCCCTAAAGTTGCATAAGCATGTTTTTGCCATACCGAAGCCCTCAAAACTTATTTCTAAGTTATGTAAAGGGTATTTAGGGTGTGTTTAGCTTATGCAATTGTTCTGGAGTATACGTCGTGTTAAACTTATTACGTTTGCGTAATTGTTTGTGATTTCACTTCAAGAAGTGATTTGAAAGATCATAATTGAACAAGGGTTGAAAATATGAAATGCCATAAGTATTAAAATAATTCTCGGAATAAAACACAAAGTTATTCAATACAAAATTGTTTCGGAATTGTACGATAATTAAAATACACAGATGTCACAGTCTTGTCACACCCCGACCCGTAGCGGAATAAGAGTCGGGGCATAATTGGGTTATCACCAAAGCTCATGATATTTACTAATATGTTTCATATTTATTAAAGTCAAAATTACATCCTCAATATTCCAAACATGTTCATACAATACAAAGAAAGATAATCAACTAATCAATCCAAAGTCTAATCCAGTTTATTCTTCTAAACCATCCTATGTGTTTCTTGCTGCAGCTGGATCACCTATATCATGTGTAAAAATGGGGGTTTTTGGGTCAACATAAGTTGGCGAGTGAACCTTGTTAGAAAAACATTTATTATTTATCTCTGGTTATCTTTATCAGGAAAAATTATGCAATAATCATATGTGAGCAAACGTAACTAAATCATACAATAACAATAACATCAACAAACAATAACTTATAATAACATACAATAACAAACCAACTTGCATGAATATAACACATGAATGAAACTGTATATGTTGGCAACGTCACGTTCACGCTCATAATGTAATGGGGAACGGGCGGCCTATGATGAATGTCTGTGCGATCAAGGCTCAATCAAACGGAGCCGATCGTATGTTGGCAACGCCTGGTTCACGCTCATAATGTAATGGGGAACAGCTCAACGCTCATAATGTAATGGGGAGCGGCGGCCTATGATAATGTATGTACTGAAAATGATAAATTAAATCTAAACAATAACCACACAAACAGTTGATACAAGTTGAATACACATTTGTTCATGAATATGACGGATGCACAATAAATAGTTTAAATGTGATAAATAATAAGACATATGATACACCCCAAAAACGTGATTAAAACGGGAAATTTGTAGAGATTCACTCACATTGGGTGCGTTCGGTTGAAGATGATGAAATGCGCACGAGTTAAGAGGATTGATCGACGGGATTTAACTAACCTAAACAATAACGAAAAATAACGAAAAGGTATGGTAAATGAGTGGATTTTATTAATAATTTTAATAATATTTCTAGATATATTTTTGTGAGTTTAAGGCTGTTTTCTATCTTTAAAAACATTATTTTTAAGTATTTTTAATTGATTTTTAAATTAAATAAATAAATAAAAATATAAAAAAAATGTTGACTTTTTTGCGTTGACCATTGACCGTTTGACCGCTGACTGTTTGACTGTTGACTGTTTTACCGGTTCAATCGTGTGTATGTACGCGCTGGGTGAGGCTCGAACCCGAGACCTCCCGTACGCGTGCACGCAGCTCTACCAACTGAGCTACGTGTCTAACCCGAAATAATTCTGTTTTTAATTATATTTATATACTGTTTTAATTTATTCAAAATTCTTTTATTTTCAAAAAGGATTTTAATCAACGAACCGGAGTGTGTAACAGGTCTCGAACCCGGGACCTGTGGGTTAGTATTGCACACAGTCCACCGCTGGACTGTGTGTCTAACCTAGTTAATATACCGATTTTTATTATACTTAACATCTTCCGTGAGTTAATCCGGTTCAGTTAAAAAGGAAAACATCTTTATTACAGAGCATACGATTTTGTCAAGGATCAAACTCGCGGCGTGTGATATATGTGCGCACACAGTCCACCGCTGGACTGTGTGTCTAACCCGAGATAATATCCAATTTATATTAAACTTATAAACAAACTACTTCATCTTCTTCGTTACAAAATCACAGACAACGATTACCCTACTGTTTCTTGTTTAATTCGATTGACAAACATTCAAATGATTAAAAATGAAATGGCAGAGAAGATTTTGGAAGTAAACATACCGGAGAAATGATCTTTCTCAGAATTCCGGCGAAGTCGTCGGCTCTGTTTTTATGGACTTTGTCTGAGCGGACCAATTAACAATTTTGATTAGATGGATGCGGAATTGAAGTACTGAACAAGAGTTATCAGAATTTTTAAAGGTTTATACCGTTTAACAGCGAGTTCTAGAAATTCTCAGAGATTTTCCGGCGAATGATAATTAACCGATATCGTCGCCTGGAACTGATTCTGATTGAAGGGTTTGAGTTAGCCAAAGCTTAACAACTGATAGACGATGAAAGAATTTAGAAACTTACTGATTTGATGGAAGACACGGTTTTCCAGCGAAAGTCCGGCGAGTTCAAAAAGCTTT
This sequence comes from Scalesia atractyloides, assembly GCA_947069175.1. Taxonomy (NCBI): domain Eukaryota; kingdom Viridiplantae; phylum Streptophyta; class Magnoliopsida; order Asterales; family Asteraceae; genus Scalesia; species Scalesia atractyloides. The sequence goes on along the minus strand of CAMTDV010000004.1, from coordinate 48,210,919 downwards.
TCCGACGAACTGAAAGTAGGGCGAAAGTGAAATTGAAGGTTCTGCGGATGAGTTTGAGTCGCGAGAGGGGGCTATGGTTGGAGTAATTCAGGAAGTGCAGATTTTCGGTTATTAAAACCGATCACCACATGAATTCAAGTCCATTCAAGACTAAATTGATTAAAATTGTCGGTTTATCGATTATAATCCGAATTCCGTGATCACTCAAACGTCCTGGACGTTTGGAAGCCGATAACGGTTTCAGTTAGCGTAAACAGATCGATTCATGGTTGAACATAAGATTTAATTGTTTCCTAGAACTCACAAAAACATCAAGTGGCGGAGTGGTTATATGAGCGCGAGTTAAGTCGTTGAGCCTTTCCGGCTGACCCGGGTTCGAGTCCCGGCAGCCTCTTTTTCATTTTATTTATTTTATTTTTACTTTTTATCAAGTATAGCTTTTATATTCTAGTTTGTTTATTAATTATGCATCGTTCAAAATTTAAATCAACATAAATACGCAACGAAACATTTATAACTTGATATCCGATTACAAACAAAGCGGGTTTGGAAAACCCGTTTTTGACAAATGTTACAGTATCCCCTACTTTTAGGAATTTCGTCCCGAAATTTAAGTAGCAGTAGTAGGAAAAAGATGCGGGTATTTTTCGCGCATTAAGTCTTCACGTTCCCAAGTAAACTCAGGTCCCCGTTTCGACTCCCAGCGTACCCTAACAATTGGAATACGACTCCGTCTTAAACGTTTTTCTCCGAAGTCCATGATCTCTACTGGTCTTTCAATAAAATGCATAGATTCGTCAATCTGAATATCTTCCAGAGGAATATGGAGGTTCTCATCAGCGAGGCACTTCTTCAAGTTTGATACATGGAACGTGGGGTGAATTCTGTTGAGTTCTTCTGGTAGATCAAGCTTGTATGCTACAGGTCCTACTCTTTCGAGTATCTTGAAAGGTCCTACGTAGCGTGGTGCTAGCTTGCCTTTTTGGCCAAAACGAACTACTCCCTTCCACGGTGATACTTTTAAAAGTACATGATCACCAATGTTAAACTCCAAAGGCTTTCGTCGTTTATCTGCATAACTCTTTTGACGACTTTGAGCCGCTAGAAGATTGTTTCGAATTTGATGGATCTTGTCTGTGGTTTCTTGAATCAATTCTGGACCAGTGATTTGAGCTTCCCCAATTTCGTGCCAACATACAGGAGATCGACACTTACGACCATATAAAGCTTCAAAAGGTGCCATGCCGATACTTGAATGATAGCTGTTGTTGTACGAAAATTCAACTAATGGTAGATGAGCGTCCCAATTTCCCTTGAAGTCTATGACACATGCTCGAAGCATATCTTCAAGAGTTTGAATGCTGCGTTCAGATTGTCCATCAGTTTGAGGATGATAAGCGGTCCTGAGGTCTAATCGTGTACCCAAAGCGGCTTGTACGGCCTGCCATGTTCGTGAAGTGAAACGACCATCACGATCTGAAATAATGCTTAACGGTACACCATGTCGGCTTACGATTTCGCTGATGTAGATACGAGCTAGCTTCTCGTTCTTGAAATCTTCGCGGATTGGAATAAAGTGAGCTGATTTTGTAAGACGATCAATGATTACCCATATAGTGTCATACCCACCAGAAGTGCGAGGTAACCCGGTAATGAAGTCCATGGTTATGTTTTCCCACTTCCAAACAGGTATTTCAGGTTGGACCAGAAGTCCTGAGGGTCTTTGATGTTCAGCTTTTACCTTGGAACATGTAAGGCACTTGGAAACAAAAACAACAATATCCTTTTTCATTCCAGGCCACCAGTAGGTGTATCGAAGGTCTTGATACATCTTGTCGGCTCCTGGGTGTATAGAGTATCATGTTTTGTGTGCCTCATTCATAAGGAATTCACGGAGGTTCTTGTGGTCAGGAATCCATATGCGATCTAGATAGTACAGAATACCGTCAGCTTTAGTCTCAATTTTAAGTTCAGCTCCACAGGACAGCTCCTTTCATACGTCGTCTTCTGTTATTGAAACATGTTGGGCTTCTCGAATTTGATCTTTGATGTCGGTTATAATTTGCGAACATAGAAGACGAATGGAGTTCGCATAACCCTTTCGACTGAGTGCATCGGCCACCACATTTGCCTTGCCAGGGTGATACCGAATTTCACAGTCGTAGTCATTAAGAAGTTTGACCCATCTTCGTTGCCTCATGTTTAACTCCTTTTGGTTGAAGATATGTTGAAGACTCTTGTGGTCAGTGTATATTTCACACTTAGTACCGTAGAGATGATGTCTCCATATCTTAAGAGCGAACACAACGGCTCCAAGTTCTAGGTCGTGGTGGTGCAGTTCTTCTCATGAGTTTTTAGTTGTCTAGAAGCATAAGCTATCACCTTTCCTCTTTGCATTAGAACACAGCCTAGTCCTTGCCCTGACGCGTCGCAATAAACTACGAAGTCATCACAATCTTCAGGAAGAGTGAGGATAGGTGCATCACAGAGTTTTTGTTTAAGGGTCTGGAAGGCTTCTTCTTGTTTAGGTCCCCATATGAAGGGTTTCCCTTTATGGGTTAACGCCGTGAGTGGTACAGCAATGCGGGAGAAATTTGAAATGAAACGGCGATAATAACCAGCCAAACCAAGGAATAATCTTACTTCGGTTGGTGTACGTGGCGCTTGCCATTCTTGTACTGCTTTGATCTTTGAGGGGTCGACATGTATTCCCTTGTCATTGACGACATGTCCAAGGAATTGTACCTCTTTTAACCAGAATTCGCATTTGGAGAATTTGGCGTAGAGATTTTCATTCTCTAAGAGTGTAAGTAGGAGTCGAAGGTGCCGTTCATGATCAGACTTAGACTTTGAGTAAATGAGGATGTCGTCGATGAAAACTATAACAAATCGATCGAGATAGGGTTTGCAGACTCTGTTCATTAGATCCATGAAGACAGCGGGAGCGTTGGTTAAACCAAATGGCATGACCATGAATTCATAATGACCATAATGAGTTCGGAAGGCGGTCTTTGGGACGTCTTCTTCATGTACTCTGAGTTGATGATAACCTGAACGAAGGTCGATTTTTGAAAAACAGCTGGCGCCTTGAAGTTGGTCAAGAAGATCATCAATGCGAGGTAATGGATAGCGGTTCTTGACCGTTAACTTGTTGAGTTCTCTGTAGTCGATGCACATGCGAAACGTTCCATCTTTCTTCTTCACAAAAAGGACAGGTGCACCCCAACGCGAGGAGTTAGGACGTATGAATCCTTTGTCAGTCAACTCTTGCAATTGACTGGCTAGCTCTTGCATTTCGGAGGGGGCTAACCTGTAAGGAGACTTTGCAACTGGTGTAGAACCAGGTATAAGATCGATGCGAAATTCGACTTCTCTCACGGGAGGAAGTCCTGAAATGTCGTCAGGAAAAACTTGCGGAAAATCTTTTACTACCGGGATGTCTTCAAGTTTCTTCTCCATGGTTCCCTTTTTGACGACATGAGTTAAGAATGCGACATAATTCTTGCGGAGATATTTTCGAGCTTGAAGACAGGATATTAATCTGAGTCCTTTCGATGGAGTTTCTCCAAAGATTCGTAGGGTCTGACCGTTTGTAAGAGGAATGCGTATAAACTTTTCGCGGCATACAACTTCAGCCTGATGTTGGCTGAGCCAGTCCATACCAATTATAATGTCAAAGCTTCCCAACTTCATAGGAATGAGGTCAACTGGAAAATCGTGATCGTTTAAGGTGAGAGTACAATTGCGTATAATAGAGTTTAATGAGACCGGTTTTCCGTCAGCAACTTCTACTGTTATGGATTCCATGAGCTTATCACGGGTTTGGTTGAGGATGGGTTCAAATTCTAAGGACACAAAACTTTTATCCGCGCCAGTATCAAACAACATGGATGCATAACTACCATTGATAAGAAACGTACCGTTAACCACATTGCTGTCAGCTCTAGCCTGATTAGCGTTGATGTTGAAAGCCCTTCCTCTTGCAGGTGGATGAGCTTGGTTAGCCTGATTCACCGGATTTGCTTGGGCTTGAGCATGTATAATGTTTACCAAACGTGGACAAGTGTTTCTAAAGTGGCTTGGGTCTCCACAATTGTAGCAAGCCCGCATAGGTTGCACCATGGGATAGTTGGGTTGGTAGTAGGATTGGACTAAATGTTGGGTAGGTGGTAGTAGTAGAGGTTGTTGGGCTTGACCCATTATTTGATGGTGGGTTTGGGTTGAGGGCTGGTGGCGGTTCGTCCGCTGAGGTATGCGACAGGTTTGAACAGTGTGACCTGCGCCACCACAGCCGGTGCAATGTTGGTAGGGATGATCAGGGAAGTGATGGTATTGGCAACGGTTGCATTTTGGGAGTGGGCCAGAGTATGGCCTTTTATATGGTGCAGGTGAGGGGGCAACTTGGGTAATGGGTGTAGCAGGGATAGGGAAATTCGTTTGTGTGACAACAAAGTTTCTGGTGTTACGCTTCCTCTTGTTAGCAAACTTAGAGGAGGAGGTGGAATGGTTTGAAGTTTGGCCCTCAACGGGGGCTTTCTTTTTCTCATCTTTAAATTTACCGTTGCGAATTCGATTCTCGGTAAGCTCAGTAGCTAGTTCCATAGCAGCTTCAAGTGTTGCTGGCGAAGTGCTGAGAACTGAGTCTTGAATTTTCGAGGGAAGACCTCGAATATAGTGCTCGACCAAGCGGTAAACTGGGGTGAACAAGTTAGGGACCATTTGGTTCAACTCTAAAAACTTCTTGTTGTAGGAAGTATGATCTCCCTCCTTTTGCTTCAATGAATGAAATTCATCCTCTAACTTTTTAATCTCACTTCTAGGACAGAAGCGTCTCGTCATGATTTCCCTTAACTCCTCCCACGTTAAGGCCATTGCATCCTCGATTCCTCTCTTTCCCTTTTCAGTATTCCACCAGGTAAGAGCTACCCCAAATAGTCTCCCGGTTGCGTATCGTACCTTGCGATCCTCGGGACAATCGCAGTTGAGGAAGGTGTTTTCCATTTCCTCAAACCGGTGGAGGAGAGCAGTGACACCTTCGGTCCCTTCAAATTTCGGAGGATCGCAAGACTTGAAATGTTTATATGAGCACTTGTTGGTAGGAGGGTTGTTGATGTTCTGGTCTTCTTGCTGGGGAGGATTGGTGGGATTTGTGGCGAGAGCTTGTTGTACTTGAACCACAATGTCAGGAAGCATCGCGGCCATTTGTTTTGCGATTTGAGTAGCCAAGAGTTCGTGTGACCTTCCTGATCTTCTACCCCCTCGTTGTTGCCTAGCCGACATCTACAGGAACATACATAAGAAGATTGTGAGTTTATGCAGTCTTTTTAGGTGTCATGTGTCTTTAAAGAAAATAAAAACAACATAAATATCAATAATGCAACTACATCCATAGGATGTCTTGGGTTTGCTCATGTTGAGCCTCAAATGTCCCCCATACCTTCACCTGTATAGTCATGTGGGCCCCCATGACTATTGGCTTGGTAGGATTCACATTAGTATTGGTGGTTTAACACTCGCATCACCCGAATGAAAACCATGAAATATGTTCACGAGATGTATGGTCGGAAGGTGTGCAGGTGTAGACACAATGACAACTCAAAGTGGGGTTAGCTCACACGACGTTTGGTATAGCATGCTTTGGCCTAATAGGTACTTCGTACTCTCATCGTTAGTCCCCAGGTAGGCAAACTGGTCCTTTATTTTGGATTTATACGAATGCCAAGCCTAGACAGGACGTTCCGACTACCGGTACTTGTACCCTTCCAGTTACTACATGTCCGTCATGAGAACTCACTTTGATGTGATTTGAAAATACAAAAATCATTGTAAAAACAATCATGAAAATGATGTGGTGTGTGCTCTCATAGATATGATATGTTATGAGAATATGATTCATGATAGGCATTATATAATAGTATGTACTTATGAACATTCTTGCATAACATTGAATGTAACATTAAACATAAAACATATAAACATCATGAAATTTGGCATGTAACACACAAAAATTTTAAAAATTCTAATCAACTATAGTATAGGCTCTAAGGGTCTAATAACCTATCCTATATCCCTATAGTCATGGCTCTGATACCAATCTGTCACACCCCGACCCGCAGCGGAATAAGAGTCGGGGCATAATTGGGTTATCACCAAAGCTCATGATATTTACTAATATGTTTCATATTTATTAAAGTCAAAATTACATCCTCAATATTCCAAACATGTTCATACAAATACAAAGAAAGATAATCAACTAAACAATCCAAAGTCTAATCCAATTTATTCTTCTAAACCATCCTATGTGTTTCTTGCTGCAGCTGGATCACCTGTACCATGTGTAAAAATGGGGGTTTTGGGTCAACATAAGTTGGCGAGTGAACCTTGTTAGAAAAACATTTATTATTTATCTCTGGTTATCTTTATCAGGAAAAATTGTGCAATAATCATATGTGAGCAAACGTAACTAAATCATACAATAACAATAACATCAACAAACAATAACTTACAATAACATACAATAACAAACCAACTTGCATGAATATAACACATGAATGAAACTGTATATGTTGGCAACGTCACGTTCACGCTTATAATGTAATGGGGAACGGGCGGCCTATGATGAATGTCTGTGCGATCAAGGCTCAATCAAACGGAGCCGATCGTATGTTGGCAACGCCTGGTTCACGCTCATAATGTAATGGGGAACAGCTCAACGCTCATAATGTAATGGGGAGCGGCGGCCTATGATAATGTATGTACTGAAAATGATAAATTAAATCTAAACAATAACCACACAAACAGTTGATACAAGTTGAATACACATTTGTTCATGAATATGACGGATGCACAATAAATAGTTTAAATGTGATAAATAATAAGACACATGATACACCCCAAAAACGTGATTAAAACGGGGAATTTGTAGAGATTCACTCACATTGGGTGCGTTCGGTTGAAGATGATGAAATGCGCACGAGTTAAGAGGATTGATCGACGGGAATTAACTAACCTAAACAATAACGAAAAATAACGAAAAGGTATGGTAAATGAGTGGATTTTATTAATAATTTTAATAATATTTCTAGATATATTTTTGTGAGTTTAAGGCTGTTTTCTATCTTTAAAAACATTATTTTTAAGTATTTTTAATTGATTTTTAAATTAAATAAATAAATAAAAATATAAAAAAAATGTTGACTTTTTTTGCGTTGACCATTGACCGTTTGACCGCTGACTGTTTGACTGTTGACTGTTTGACCGGTTCAATCGTGTGTATGTACGCGCTGGGTGAGGCTCGAACCCGAGACCTCCCGTACGCGTGCACACAGCTCTACCAACTGAGCTACGTGTCTAACCCGAAATAATTCTGTTTTTAATTATATTTATATACTGTTTTAATTTATTCAAAATTCTTTTATTTTCAAAAAGGATTTTAATCAACGAACCGGAGTGTGTACAGGTCTCGAACCCGGGACCTGTGGGTTAGTATTGCACACAGTCCACCGCTGGACTGTGTGTCTAACCTGGTTAATATACCGATTTTTATTATACTTAACATCTTCCGTGAGTTAATCCGATTCAGTTAAAAAGGAAAACATCTTTATTACAGAGCATACGATTTTGTCAAGGATCGAACTCGCGGCGTGTGATATATGTGCGCACACAGTCCACCGCTGGACTGTGTGTCTAACCCGAGATAATATCCAATTTATATTAAACTTATAAACAAACTACTTCATCTTCTTCGTTACAAAATCACAGACAACGATTACCCTACTGTTTCTTGTTTAATTCGATTGACAAACATTCAAATGATTAAAAATGAAATGGCAGAGAAGATTTTGGAAGTAAACATACCGGAGAAATGATCTTTCTCAGAATTCCGGCGAAGTCGTCGGCTCTGTTTTTAAGGACTTTGTCTGAGCGGACCAATTAACAATTTTGATTAGCTGGATGCGGAATGTAACATCCGTCAAAAACCGGATTTACCAAACCCGCTTCGTTTATTAACCGAACAACCAGTTAAAAATTTCGTTGCGTATTTAATGCTCAAATTAATTTTAAACGATACATAATTAATAAGTATATTAGAATATAAAAGTTATATTTGAAAAAGTATTAAAAATGATGATTTAAAAATAAAATGCTGAAGCCGGGTTTCGAACCCGGGTCAGCCGAGAATCATGCAAAGTTTTAACTCACATCCTTCCAACCGCTCCGCCACTTGTGTTGTTTGTTAACATATTGACACAATTAATACATAAAATGAATCTGGAAAACAAACCCAGTTACACAGCGCGCCCAAATCCGCTGACGCCGGAAATCCTGACAAATTCGTCAAACGTTGCCGTTTCTTTTGGTCATAACGTTTACATTAACAGCCATATCGGTTATAACCGAAAAGCTTAATCAATTTCATTCATTACCTTAATTTCCGACGAAACCAAAAGTCTAATTCAAATCCGGGATTATACTTTGTTCATCAGTTGAGCTCACGAATCTATTCAACTTACATTCTTCATTTCGCTCAGAAAAACCTCGCCGCGGTCACCGGAATTCTCTGCAAATTTACCGGAAATTATCGCCGGAAAACCGAATTTATTCCATCCTTTCTTCTTACTCTAAAATAATATCTTAGAGCTCATACTGACATCACCCCCACTCACCTTAAACCCCTGAAGAATCTCTGTCGCAAGAAATTTCACTCGCCGGAATTCTCTGCAAGTTGCCGGAAAACCGGGACTTTCATCTACACGGTAAATACCTCGACTTTTCTGTTTCATTCCATTATTAGACAAATTCTAACATCACTCAATCACCCAGAATCAACCCCAGACGACATTGCCGGATTTTCTGTTTTCGCCGGAAAACTTTTGAAAGTTTCAGAATCTCGCTGTTAACCGGTATGATCATGTAACCTACTGATAATCGTCACTTAGTAGTTCAATTTCACATCTAATTCATCCAAACTGATTATTGAATCCGAACAGAGGGAGTTCCCAAAACAGAGCCGACGATCTTTGCCGGACTTCTGAAGAAAGACGATCCGTTCGATACAATCAATCCCCAAACCTTTTTCTGTTCATTACATTACGATTGCTCATAATGTTCGTTAAATTAATTTAACAAATAACAGTTAGTTAACCGTTGTCTGTGTTTTGAACGAAGAAGACGAAGTAGTGTATGTTATAAGATTAATTAAAATCGGTATTATAAACGGGTTAGACACACAGTCCAGCAGTGGACTGTGTGCAAACAATATGCATACGTCCCGAGTTCGATCCTTGACTCACACACATTCGCTGTAATAAAAGTCTTTTTTTTAAACTGAACCGGATCCACAACAGTATGATGTTAAGTATATTAAAAACCAGAATATTTACAAAGTTAGACACACAGTCCAGCGGTGGACTGTGTGCCAAACTAAACCACAGGTCCCGGGTTCGAGACCTGTGGAGAGCACCGAGTCGATACATTAAAATCTTTTTAAAATAAATGATTTTCGGATTAACTTAATTAGGTTATAAATATAATTAAAAACAGAAATATTTCGGGTTAGACACGTAGCTCAGTTGGTAGAGCTGCGTGCACGCGTACGGGAGGTCTCGGGTTCGAGTCCTGCCCGGTGCATACATACACACAATAAAACCGGTCAAACAGACAACGCTTATGGTCAAACAGTCAACGCTTATGGTCAACGGTCAAAAGTCAACATTTTTTTTATTATTTTTATTTATTTACTTAAATTAAAAATCAATTAAAAATACTTAAAAATAACATTTTTAAAGTTAGAAAATAGCCTTAAACTCACAAAAATATATCCAAAAATACTATTAAAATTGTTAATAACATCCATTTATTTACATTACTTTTTCGTTATTAATTAGGTTAGTTTTTCCTCGTCGATCAATTCTCTAAACTCGTGCGCATTCAACATCATCAACCGAACGCACCCAATGTGAGTGAATCTTACAATTCCCCATTTTAATTACGTTTTTGGGGTGTATCATGTGTCTTACCATTTATTATATTTAAATCATTGTGCATACATCATATCATGAACAAATGTGTATTCAGCTTGATCAACTGGTTGTGTGGTTATTGTTTAGATTTAATTTATTATTTTCAGTACATGCAATATCATAGGCCGCCGCTCCCCATTACATTATGAGCGTTGAGCAGTTCCCCATTACATTATGAGCGTGAACCTGGCGTTGCCAACATACGATCGGCTCCGTTTGATTGAGCCTTGATCGCACAGACATTTATCATTTCCAGTACATGCAATATCATAGGCCGCCGCTCCCCATTACATTATGAGCGTTGAGCAGTTCCCCATTACATTATGAGCGTGAACCAGGCATTGCCAACATACGATCGGCTCTGTTTGATTGAGCCGTGATCGCATAGACATTTATCATTTTCAGTACATACATTTATCATAGGCCGTCCGTTCCCCATTACATTATGAGCGTGAACGTGACGTTGCCAACATATACAGTTTCATTCATGTTATATCTTCATGCAAGTTGATATGTTATTGTATGCTATTGGTTTGTTATTGTATGTTATTATTTGTTGTTGTTTGTTATTGTATGCTATTTGTTTGTTATGGTATGTTTATTTACGTTTGTCCATATATGAATATTGCACAATTTTTCCATATTAAACATAATAAGAAATAAATAATAAATGTTTACTAACAAGGTTCACTCGCCAACTTTTGTTGATCCAAAAACCATTTTTACACATGATACAGGTGAACAGGATGAAGCAAGGAAAACATAGGAAATTGCCTTAGAAGAAAAATAATGAAGTTTAGAAGGAGGAATAGAACATGTTGTATTTGTTTGATTTGATTGTAGAATTCCTTGTAAATTGTAATAATAAATATGAAACCTTACAATAAATGTCATGAGCTTTGATGAAAACCCAATCATGCCCCGATCACCTTTTCCGCTGCGGGTCGGGGTGTGACAGATTGGTATCAGAGCTTTTGACTATAGGGATATATGATAGGTTATTAGACCCTTAGAGCCTATACTATAGTTGATTAGATTTTAATTGTTTATGTGGTTACATGCAAACTCATGATGTTTATTTCTTTCATATTTATTTCATATACAAATGCATGCAAACACTTCTAATATTACATTTTGTGATACATAATGAATTAACTTACAGTCAAACATACATACTTACATACATATTCATCATACATATTTCAATGTTCACATATTCAATTCATCTTCATACTTCCGTTATTCAAGATTTTGTCGCATTTTTCATTTTTCAAATCTCATCAAAGTGAGTTCTGCGACGGGCATGTAGTAACTGTAAGGGTACAAGTACCGGTAGTCGGAACGTCCTGTCTAGGTTGGCATTCGTATAAATCCAATATAACGGACCAGTTTGCCTACCTGGGGACTAACGATGAGAGTACGAAGGACCTATTAGGCCAAAGCATGCCACACCAAACGTCGTTCGAACTAACCCCACTTTGAGGTATCACCGTGTCCACACCTGGATACATTCCGAATATCATACGTTACATACTTATTTCTCGATTTTCTCCGGGTTTTAGTGTACGTAACCAGGCTAACACATGCGAACCATATGAAAAACCCGGTAATCATGGGGGCCCACGTGATTACGAAGGTGAAGTATGGCGGCATGCAAGGTCCAATTACGAGTAAAGCCCAAGACATCCTATGGATGTAGTAGATTTATTATGCTATGTTTATTTTATGAATGTTCATTCCTAAATACGACACATGATCCCAAAAACATCCAACTCATACTCTTGATATGTATTCCTTGTAGATGTCTTCTAATTCCGCTCGTAGGAAGATGAGAGCAGGAAAAGCTCGCGAGCGTATGGCAGCCCAAATCGCTCAACAAATGGCTGCAGTAATACCCAACATTGTAGTTCAAGTCCAACAAGCCGTTACCGCTAACCCCGTCAATCAAGAAAATCAAAACATTGTCAATCCTCCCCCAAAAACCACTAAATGCACCTACAAGCATTTCAAATCCTACGATCCTCCAAAATACAAAGGAACGGAAGGTGTCACCGCTCTCCTCCATTGGTTTGAAGAAATGGAAAACACATTTCTAAATTGCGATTGCCCCGATGATCGCAAAGTGCGATATGCTACCAGTCGTTTACTTGGAATAGCACTTACATGGTGGAACACAGAGAAGGCCAAACGAGGTGTTGAAGATGCTATGACTTTGACTTGGGAAGAGTTGAAGGAAATCATGACAAGACGATTTTGCCCAAGGAGCGAAATCAAGAAATTGGAGGATGAGTTCTATTCTTTGAAACAAAAGGAAGGCGACCACACCACATACAACAAGAGATTCCTCGAGTTAAATCAAATAGTTCCCAACTTGTTCACTCCCCTCTACCGTTTGATCGAGCACTACATTCGAGGTCTTCCTTCAAAAATTCAAGACTCTGTAATAAGTGCCACACCTGCAACTTTGGAAGCGGCAATGGAGTTAGCTACAGAGCTCACCGAGAACCGTATACGGAATAAAGACTTCAAGGGGGAGAAGAAGAAGGATAAAGCATCAACTGAAATTTCAAACTCCACCCAAACCGAATCCCCTTTTCAACCCATTTCCAAGAGAAAACGAGATGGGCAACTTTTCGCTGTCACCCAACGCAATCAACCAGCCTCACAAGCCGTACCCCTCCAAGCTATCCCAATCACTCAAGTAGCACCCAACTCAACTTACCCAAATAAGAAACCTTACCTTGGACCTCACCCTCAATGTAAACACTGTTTTTATCACCATCCATCTACCTTACTTTGTCGACTATGTGCGAATTGTGGACGCTATGGTCATTTGAGCAAGGTTTGCCGCACCCCTCAAAACCAAACCTCACCCCCTACTCAAAACATGATCCAAACATATCAACAACCCCAATACCCCATGTTACCTTATGTTCGAGCTTGTTTTAATTGTGGCGACTCTACCCATTATAGAAACACGTGCCCTCGATTAGTTAACATCATACACGCCCAAGCTCAAGCAAACCCAGTTAACCAAGCAAATCAAGAAAACCCAACCACTAGGTCACCAGCAAGAGGAAGAGTTTTCAACATCAACTCCAATCCTATTGAAGATAATGACGGCCCAAATGAACCATCCAACTAGTCTCCTTCGCCAAAAATCAAGATTCAACTCCAACCGCTTAGTTTTATGTTTTTCTTTATGATATCTCAATTTTCACATGTCTCAATTATAAATTGGAAATTTATCCAAGGATCTTAATGCGAATTACTATTCCAGTTTTGTTTTTATACTCATTGATTTAACATTCATATCATCATACATCTCAACGTATTACAATCTCAACATTTAAAGAAGTTGAGCTGTGCCTTACTTCTACATAGACTAACCTCTCCATCATAACAATCGAGAGAGGTACTGTCATCATTCAAACATGTATACTATCAGAATTAAGACTCAAGCTTTGGTTGTTGTGTTTGTTTATGTTTTAGAGTCACATAGGACTAATCATAACTTACTGATAAAACCGATGAAAATTTGACGAGAATATGGTGGATACGCCGCTGGTACTTCCTATATATAAGTATTCTTGTCAAAGGATCAGAGGCATTGTCAGGCGGTTATGAGAAGTTCCATGTAGGATTTAGTAATGTCTTGGTTGAAGTTTGTTTTATACTCACAGATTTAGCGTTCATATCATCTCATCATTTAAAGAAATTGGATTGTGTCACCATTCAAACATGTATACTATCAGAATTATGACTCGGACATTGGTTGTTGTGTTTATTTATGTTCTAGAGTCATACCATAGAACTAACCATAACTTACTGATAAAACCAATGAAAATTTGACAAAGAATATGGTGAATACGCCGTTGGTACTTCCTATATATAAGTATTCTTGCCAAAGGATCAGAGGCATTGTCAGGCGGTTATGAGAAGTTCCATGTAGGTTTTAGTATTAGAAGTTTTGTTTTAGGATATAACCTTATCTTTCCAAACATATCAAAACTCTTGCGCATGAAATCATATTTAGTCAATCAACTCTGTTTATCAATATTCATTATCTTAGGCATCAAAAAGCGATTCCTGTAGCAGGGTACTCAACCCTTACAAGGAACGTTACCGCCTCAAACAAAAATTTAGACTCTTACTCCTTTCTAAGTATGTAACTGTCAAATTAAACACCATCCTTTTTAGACAAATATGTCACTACTTAAATTTCGGGACGAAATTTCTAAAAAGTAGGGGATACTGTAACATCCGTCAAAAACCGGATTTACCAAACCCGCTTCGTTTATTAACCGAACAACCAGTTAAAAATTTCGTTGCGTATTTAATGCTCAAATTAATTTTAAACGATACATAATTAATAAGTATATTAGAATATAAAAGTTATATTTGAAAAAGTATTAAAAAAAGTGATTTAAAAATAAAATGCTGAAGCCGGGTTTCGAACCCGGGTCAGCCGAGAATCATGCAAAGTTTTAACTCACATCCTTCCAACCGCTCCGCCACTTGTGTTCTTTGTTAACATATTGACACAATTAATACATAAAATGAATCTGGAAAATAAACCCAGTTACACAGCGCGCCCAAATCCGTTGACGCCGGAAATCCCGACATATTCGTCAAACGTTGTCGTTTCTTTTGGTCATAACATTTACATTAACAGCCATATCGGTTATAACCGAAAAACTTAATCAATTTCATTCATTACCTTAATTTCCGTCGAAACCGAAAGTCTAATTCAAATCCGGGATTATACTTTGTTCATCAGTTGAGCTCACGAATCTATTCAACTTACACTCTTCATTTCGCTCAGAAAAACCTCGCCGCGGTCGCCGGAATTCTCTGCAAATTTACCGGAAATTATCGCCGGAAAACCGAATTTATTCCATCCTTTCTTCTTACTCTAAAATAATATCTTAGAGCTCATACTGACATCACCCCCACTCACCTTAAACCTCTGAAGAATCTCTGTCGGAAGAAATTTCACTCGCCGGAATTCTCTGCAAGTCGCCGGAAAACCGGGACTTTCATCTACACGGTAAATACCTCGACTTTTCTGTTTCATTCCATTATTAGACAAATTCTAACATCACTCCATCACCCAGAATCAACCCCAGACGACATTGCCGGATTTTCTGTTTTCGCCGGAAAACTTTTGAAAGTTTCAGAATCTCGCTGTTAACCGGTATGATCATGTAACCAACTGATAATCGTTACTTAGTAGTTCAATTTCACATCTAATTCATCCAAACTGATTATTGAATCCGAACAGAGGGAGTTCCCAAAACAGAGCCGACGATATTTGCCGGACTTCTGAAGAAAGACGATCCGTTCGATACAATCAATCCCCAAACCTTTTTCTGTTCATTACATTACGATTGCTCATAATGTTCGTTAAATTAATTTAACAAATAACAGTTAGTTAACCGTTGTCTGTGTTTTGAACGAAGAAGACGAAGTAGTGTATGTTATAAGATTAATTAAAATCGGTATTATAAACGGGTTAGACACACAGTCCAGCGGTGGACTGTGTGCAAACAATATGCATACGTCCCGAGTTCGATCCTTGACTCACACATATTCACTGTAATAAAAAGTCTTTTTTTTTAAACTGAACCGGATCCACAACAGTATGATGTTAAGTATATTAAAAACCAGAATATTTACCAAGTTAGACACACAGTCCAGCGGTGGACTGTGTGCCAAACTAAACCACAGGTCCCGGGTTCGAGACCTGTGGAGAGCACCGAGTCGATACATTAAAATCTTTTTAAAATAAATGATTTTCGGATTAACTTAATTAGGGTATAAATATAATTAAAAACAGAAATATTTCGGGTTAGACACGTAGCTCAGTTGGTAGAGCTGCGTGCACGCGTACGGGAGGTCTCGGGTTCGAGTCCTGCCCGGTGCATACATACACACAATAAAACCGGTCAAACAGTCAACGCTTATGGTCAACGGTCAAAAGTCAACATTTTTTTATTATTTTTATTTATTTACTTATATTAAAAATCAATTAAAAATACTTAAAAATAACATTTTTAAAGTTAGAAAATAGCCTTAAACTCACAAAAATATATCCAAAAATACTATTAAAATTGTTAATAAAATCCAATTATTTACATTACTTTTTCGTTATTAATTAGGTTAGTTTTTCCTCGTCGATCAATTCTCTAAACTCGTGCGCATTCAACATCATCAACCGAACGCACCCAATGTGAGTGAATCTTACAATTCCCCATTTTAATCACGTTTTTGGGGTATCATGTGTCTTACCATTTATTATATTTAATCATTGTGCATAATCATATCATGAACAAATGTGTATTCAGCTTGATCAACTGGTTGTGTGGTTATTGTTTAGATTTAATTTATTATTTTCAGTACATGCAATATCATAGGCCGCCGCTCCCATTACATTATGAGCATTGAGCAGTTCCCATTACATTATGACGTGAACCTGGCGTTGCCAACATACGATCGGCTCCGTTTGATTGAGCATTGATCGCACAGACATTTATCAATTTCAGTACATGCAATATCATAGGCCGCCGCTCCCCATTACATTATGAGCGTTGAGCAGTTCCCCATTACATTATGAGCGTGAACCAGGCGTTGCCAACATACGATCGGCTCTGTTTGATTGAGCCTTGATCGCACAGACATTTATCATAGGCCGTCCGTTCCCCATTACATTATGAGCGTGAATGTGACGTTGCCAACATATACAGTTTCATTCATGTTATATATTCATGCAAGTTGATATGTTTTTATATGCTATTGGTTTGTTATTATATGTTATTGTTTGTTGTTGTTTGTTATTGTATGCTATTTGTTTGTTATGGTATGTTTATTTACATTTGTCCATATATGAATATTGCACAATTTTTCCATATTAAACACAATAAGAAATAAATAATAAATGTTTACTAACAAGGTTCACTCGCCAACTTTTGTTGATCCAAAAACCAATTTTACACATGATACAGGTGAACAGGATGAAGCAAGGAAAACATAGGAAATTGCCTTAGAAGAAAAATAATGAAGTTTAGAAGGAGGAATAGAACATGTTGTATTTGTTTGATTTGATTGTAGGATTCCTTGTAAATTGTAACAATAAATATGAAACCTTACAATAAATGTCATGAGCTTTGATGAAAACCCAATCATGCCCCGATCACCTTTTCCGCTGCGGGTCGGGGTGTGACACGGAATTGAAGTACTGAACAAGAGTTATCAGAATGTTTAAAGGTTTATACCGTTTAACAGCGAGTTCTAGAAATTCTCAGAGATTTTCCGGCGAATGATGATTATCCGATATCGTCGCCTGGAACTGATTCTGATTGAAGGGTTTGAGTTAGCCAAAGCTTAACAACTGATAGACGATGAAAGAATTTAGAAACTTACTGATTTGATGGAAGACACGGTTTTCCGGCGAAAGTCCGGCGAGTTCAAAAAGCTTTTCCGACGAACTGAAAGTAGGGTGAAAGTGAAATTGAAGGTTCTGCGGATGAGTTTGAGTCGCGAGATGGGGCTATGGTTGGAGTAATTCAGGAAGTGCAGATTTTCGGTTATTAAAACTGATCACCACATGAATTCAAGTCCATTCAAGACTAAATTGATTAAAATTGTCGGTTTATCGGTTATAATCCGAATTCCGTGATCACTCAAACGTCCTGGACGCTTGGAAGCCGATAACAGTTTCAGTTAGCGTAAACAGATCGATTCATGGTTAAACATAAGATTTAATTGTTTCCTAGAACTCACAAAAACATCAAGTGGCGGAGTGGTTATATGAGCGCGAGTTAAGTCGTTGAGCCTTTCCGGCTGACCCGGGTTCGAGTCCCGGCAGCCTGTTTTTCATTTTATTTATTTTATTTTTACTTTTTATCAATTATAGTTTTATATTCTAGTTTGTTTATTAATTATGCATCGTTCAAAATTAAAATCAACATAAATACGCAACGAAACATTTATAACTTGATATCCGATTACAAACGAAGCGGGTTTGGGAAAACCCGTTTTTGACAAATGTTACAAGTCTCCCCTACTTTGGAAATTTCGTCCCGAAATTTAACTAGAGGAAACTTATGGGAATAGATGTGGATATTTCGCCTTCATTTGGTCCTCTCGTTCCCAAGTAAACTCAGGGCCACGTTTGGACTCCCAGCGAACTTTAACAATCGGTATACGTCTGCGCTTAAGCTTTTTGAATTCACGATCCAAAATTTCCACAGGTTTCTCGACAAAGTGTAACGTGTCATCAACACGGTCAAGAGGGATGTGGAGGTTTTCATCAGCTAAACACTTTTTCAAATTGGACACGTGGAAGGTTGGATGAACATTTCCAAGTTCAGGAGGTAGCTCAAGTTTGTAGGCCACCTTTTCGATTTTCTTAGTGATCTTGAATGGTCCAACATATCTAGGTGCAAGTTTTCCTTTCTTTCCAAATCTAACCACGCCTTTCCAAGGGGATACCTTGAGTAGGACATGATCACCGACTTGGAATTCCAAGGGCTTGCGTCGTTTGTCCGTGTAACTCTTTTGACGGCTTCTACCTGTCAAGAGATTATCGCGAATTGTTTTGACTTTGTCTGTTGTGTCTTGAATGAGTTCAGGTCTAGTGAATTGAGATTCACCGATTTCATTCCAACAGACAGGTGAACGACATTTTCGACCATAAAGAGCTTCGAAAGGAGCCATGTTAATGCTGGTATGATAACTGTTGTTGTAGGAGAATTCAATCAAAGGTAGATGCGAATCCCAACTACCACCAAAGTCAATCACACATGCTCTAAGCATATCCTCTAGTGTCTGGATTGTTCTTTCGGACTGTCCATCCGTTTAAGGATGATAAGCAGTGCTCAGGTTAAGTTTGGTTCCCACGGCAGATTGCATGGTCCTCCAAAAATGAGATGAAAATCGAGCATCACGATCAGATATGATGTCCAAAGGGACACCATGACGAGATACGATTTCATCCACATAGATCTTAGCAAGTTTTTCAGCAGGGAAATCCTCACGGATTGCTATAAAGTATGCTGACTTGGTTAGACGATCAACGATTACCCAAATGGCATCATGACCACTAGATGTACGTGGTAATTTTGTAATGAGATCCATTACAATGCTTACCCATTTCCAAACCGGAATTCTGGTTGTTCAAGCAAACCAGAAGGACATTGATGCTCTGCCTTAACTTTGAGACAAGTAAGACATTTAGATACATACAAGGCAATGTCTTTCTTCATACCCGGCCACCAATACTGGGTACGAAGATCCTTGTACATTTTGTCTGCACCTGGATGAATTGAATAACGAGATTTATGAGCTTCATCCATCATCAAGGTGCGGAGATTGTCTTGACTTGGAACCCACAAACAGTTCAGATAATAAAATAACCCATTATCTTTCGTTTCAAGTTGAAGCTCAAGATGATGTGGTAATTCATCACCCATCATGCCTTGTGTAACACAAGTTCGTTGAGCTTGGGAGATATAGTTTTGAATATCAGATCGAACTTGAACACAATGTAGCTTGACTCGTTCTTTACGACTTGAACACAATGTGCTGGAGACTTTTGTGGTCCGTGAAAACCACGAATTTATACCGTATAGATAATGTCTCCAAATTTTCAGAGCAAAAACGACAACACCCAACTCAAGATCATGAGTGGTGTAGTTCTTTTCGTGAATTTCTAACTGTCTTGATTCATAGGCTATAACTTTTTTCCTTCGCATGAGAACGCAGCCAAGGCCTAAGTTCGATGCATCACAATATACGACAAAGTCGTCGTTACCTTCAGGTAAGGATAAAATAGAGCATTACAAAGTTTCTGTTTCAAGGTCTGAAAAGCTTCTTCTTGTTTGGGTCCCCACTCAAAAGGTTTATTCTTTTGAGTCAAAGCAGTGAGGTGAAACCCAATCTTTGAGAAGTTTGCGATAAAGCGACGTAGTAACCCGCGAGTCCAAGAAATGAACGAACTTCGGTAGGAGTAGTAGGCATATCCCATTCCTTAATCGCACTGATTTTGGTGGGATCTACATGAATACCTTGTTCGTTGACAATATGACCCAAGAACTGAACTTCCTTAAGCTAAAATTCACACTTGGAGAACTTGGCATAGAGTTGTTCTTTCTTTAGGAGTTCCATCGTTAGACGGAGATGTTGCTCGTGATCGGCTCGAGACTTTGAATAAATCAAAATGTCATCAATGAAAACAATGATGATCTTGTCCAAATAAGGCTTACAAACCCTATTCATCAAGTCCATGAAAACAGCAGGAGCATTTGTCAGACCAAAAGGCATAACAGTGAACTCATAATGTTGTATCGAGTGCGGAAAGCAGTTTTGGGATATCTTCTTCGAGAACACGAAGCTGATGATACTAAAACGTAGATCAATCTTTGAGAAGCAAGTAGCACCCTGTAGCTGGTCAAAGAGATCATCAATACGGGGTAGGGGATATCGATTCTTGATTGTGAGTTTGTTGAGCTCACGATAATCGATACACATGCAGAAGGATCCATCTTTCTTTTTCACAAATAGGACTGGAGCGATCCAAGGTGAAAAGCTTGGACGAATGAATCCTTTGTCAAACAACTCTTGAAGATGTTTAGATAACTCTCGCATCTCAGACAGTGCAAGACGGTATGGGGATTTGGCTATAGGGTTGGCACCAGGTACAAGATCTATTCAAAACACGACTTGTCGTGCTGGGGGTAAACCAGGTAGCTCGTCAGGAAACACCTCAGGATAATCCCGAACAACAGGGATGTCCTAAATAGATTTGCCCTTGCCTTTCTCCTCTACGATATGTGCCAAGAAAGCAACATAATTCTTTCGTAGGTATTTATAGGCTTGGGTGCATGTCATGAGTTTAAGGCACTGACGGGTTTTTCTGCACGAACATCTACGGTTTCACCAGACGGAAGGGGTATACGAACGATCTTATCAAAGCAAATCACCTCAGCATGGTGTTTAGATAACCAGTCCATCCTTACTATGATATCAAAGCTCCTGAGTTGCGTTGGCATGAGGCAATGGCAAAAAGATGGTTATTAAGGTTCAATTGGCAATCACGGATGACAGAATCAAGAACAAGGGGTTCACCACTAGCTATTTTGACTGTCAAGGATTTTCCTAGTTTGGTTCTAGGCATGGAAAGCAAAGGTTCAAAAGCTAGGGATACAAAACTCTTATCGGCACCCAAAGAATTGAAGCATGATGGTTGTTAACGAAGAACATATCGTTGACTACTTCATTGTCAGCCCGAGTCTTGTTAGCATTGATGTTAAATGCTCGTCCACGAGCCGGGTTTGCATTTGCCAACTTCGGGCAGTTATTTCGGTAGTGGGTAAGATCCCCACCATTGTAGCAAGAACCAGGTGTATAGTGAGGTCGTGCAGGCTGTTGAGCTAAGTTTTGGGCTACAGGATTCTTGGTAGGAGCGAAACGAAATGTGTTGGCAAGATGACCAGATTTCCCACAGTTAGTGCAAACGCGGCACTGTAAATGTGGTTGATGGTGACTGTTACACTTGTTGCACAGAGGTGCATTGCCAACATATTGTTTCTTGGCCGGTGGTTGAGCAGGCTGATTGGGAGTAGTTTGGTTAGGTTGTGTAGTGAAAAAGAAGTTCTTGGAAGCCTTGTGTTTCCTTGACTTTTTGGAGGTTTCAGCTTTGTTACCCTTTTGCTTCTCAGGTTTAACAGACAGTTTCTTGTCATCCTTTCGGTGAAGCTTACCCTTTTAACTTGTGATTCAGTAAAGGTTGCAGCTAGCTCAATGGCTTGACCGACAGATGTAGGGTTACTGCCAGTGACGATGTCCTGGACAGGATCTAGCAGACCATCTATGTACTTTTCAATCGCCTTATCCAAAGGCATCACCATCTCAGGACATAATAGGCTCAACTCCTCATACCAATCGGTATACGCACGGTGCTCACCACTGTCCTGCTTTAGGTCGTGGAACTCAATCTCAAACGCCCTTTTTTCATGATGGGGGCATAACTCTTTCATCATTAGAGCTCTAAGTTCCTCCCAAGTTTGACCCATAACAACATCTGCACCCCTATCTCTCACCACTCTGTTCCACCACGTGAGCACCCTCTTATGAAATACACTTGAAGCAAACTCGACTTTACGATTATCAGGACACTGAACATGGTGAAAAGTACTCTCAAGACTCTCAAACCACTATAGGAGCCCAGTTGCTCCTTCAGAACAACTAAACTTGAGTGGTTTAGCCGAGTTAAATTGTTTAAAGTTGCACGTAGTAGGTGCATTGTTATTGTTGTTGGCTTGGTTGATTTGAGTAATGACTTTTGGTAGCACAGCAGCCATCTGTTGTGCTATGATAGTTGCCAGTTCGGTGTTAGGTGGTGGTACGTTTCGTCGAGGAGGCATTCTAAAAGAGGAAAACATGAGAGAAAACGAGTGAGATGAATGTTCAGGTAATCAATATGGGATGTCATAAAATCAACGCAATGAAAGGATGGTGGTCATTCGTTCGTTTACTTGCAACAAGCAAACGACACACAGTGGCTAATCAAAGTAAATGGGTTTTTATAATGTATCGCAAAGACATGCTTTAGCCTACAGGTGAACACTCACCCCAAGAGTTCCCAGGTAAGAGTGACTGGTCCGATTAAGTGGATTTGTACGAACACTCTAGCCTTAGACAGCAAACTCAGGGTACGGGCACCCACCCTTCCAGATTGCGTGTGTTCACATTATTAAAACCCAAACTTTGACGAGATTTTGAAAACTTTGGAAGGCTAAAAGAGATTGATGATTCATTTTTGACTTTACGCCTTCCATTTTGTTTTGTTTTTGGCATCCACCTAAGGATAGGTGATGGTAGTGTTTTAGATTCTAAACACAAGATAACTTATGTTAAAGTCCTAGAAAAGTTATAGTTTGGGTCAAAGCTTTATTAATAACCTAATTCCCTATAACCATTGGCTCTGATACCAATCTTTCTGTCACACCCCGACCGCGTAAAACAATAAACCGCGGCGGAAACATCAGGGAGTGTCGTAACAGAAGTATTGTTTCAACAACCATGGTAATTAAAGTTTTGTATTATTGGATGAAATTTGATTACAATGTCTTGGAATAAAAGAAAATAAACAAAAATCTAATTGTCTTGTAGATTTTAAGTCACTAAAGCCCAAGTCCGTCCTAAGTGTCGCATGAATCAACCTTAAGCATTAGCTCCTGAAACACATGTGAAAATAGGTACGTCAGCATAAAATGCCTGTGAGATACATAGGTTTTGTTGATGAAGATTCATGACTTGAAGTTAAATTAAAAGTTTAACGAAAAGTAGTCATGAACCTCATAAAATGTTTTCTTTTTATAAAATCATATGAAAATCAAATGATATAAAAGAAGGATGTATGGTTAAATAATTAACCGGATGAAAATGAATTGTATAAAATATGTCATTTGAAAAACTATGTCTTGTGAAAAATATATGTTATTTGTACCAAATGTGTCATGTCTTTGTCTTTGTCGAAGTGGTTTAAATAACGCTACGATATGTAATATCATGAAAGCACTTATATATAGGAAGTACCAGCGGCGTATCCACCATGCTTTTATCATATTACACACATCTCGTTATTTAAATCACTTATCAAATAACCACCAAAAATGTCTTGTCTAACAAATGTCAAATGTCATGTATAACCAAATGTCGTGTACAAAACAATGTCGTGAATAAACCAAAGTTTAAATCAAAAGTCATGTTTTGCAAAACCAATGCTTTATTTGATATGAATATTTATGTAGTTATGTGTATCGCATACATTCAAGCCTTGAGACTGTCGGATAAACCCTTATCAAGTCAAAGGTTTATCAAAAAATGTATTCGGATTCTGTCATTCCCTACTTCCAAACAAACCTAGGAAGCGGGGAACGGGATTTGTCAAGTCCTATGGTACCATTACACACTACCGGGCGGCGTGATCAATGTTAATGAATGTATTATGTCCCGTTAAACAAACCAAATGTCATAGTCAATGTAAGCAATGTCATGAAAAATGTCTTTAAACCATGTACTAAGTATGCTAAGTCAACATACAAAGTAGAAATGTCCATAAAAATCAATGTGTTAGCATGCTCAGTCAACATACATAGCAAAAAGTAATGTAAATCAATGTGCTCATATGCTAAGTCAACATATGCCGCAAAAGATGTCTTTGAAATCAATGTGCTAGCATGCTCAGTCAACATACATAGCAAAACATAATTGAAATCATGTACTATATATTGTACTAGATGAACATAGCAAGTATATGTCGTGAAAGCGTGAAAACATGAAAGTATCGAGTAGGCACATGTGTTTCACCCCAAAATATTTGAAAGTATAAAAGAGGGGTCTATGTACTCACTTGGGATTGCAAAAGTATCCTTGTTCAAGAAGAATAATAAAGCTCAAGAGTATGAGGAATCAAATGGTTCCTAAGATCGAATAACTATGTTAATAAATCGGGACTTTCATCGGCGGATTGGATAGAATGATGTCTTATAAATCAAATGAGTGTTGGAACTCACATGGTATGATTTAATAAACTAAACATTCTGATTTGGAAGTGATCCTAAGTGCTTTTGACCCGTAATGACCCGTTAAGGTAGTTTATGCTACTTTAACGTGTCATTTGCGTGAACGCGATGTCGGATGGTTAAACATGTCCTATGATAAGTCTTAAATGCCCAAACATGTTTAATAATGTTGTAATATCAGTTTATATGTCAAAACTTTAGCCACATATGTTTAAATGAATTTAGGTTCAAAAAGGGCGTTTTGGTCATTTATAAAGGGCTAAATAACGACCTATCATAATACTAACCAAACGACGTGACCATAAGGTATAACCTCAGAGGGTTATTCCCTATATAACTATGGTCGCAAATATGAGTTTGGTCGGATCCTAAGATCGACCAAACGGGTCGGATTCGAAAGTTAGAGTGGTGGTCAAGACCGCTCGACTTACGACCCTAAACAAGCACTAAACTAAAAGTCACGAATTAGACATGTCAAAACATGTCTAACTAAGTTATAAAAATGTTTTGGTCTCAAAACTTGGTGTTTTGATACCCGAAAATAGTTTCCTCGCAAAATGCACATATGCGCATTTTGACCGAAACTTTGACTCGTCACTTCGACTAGTTAACGTGGTAATCAGTAGGTATAATCGCAAGGGATTATAACGCTCGTGATTACGATCACGTTGCAAAGTCCAATTGAACTTTGACCTTGACCAAAATGGTCAAAACCTTCGCTTTGTGTTGAAGGTCCGGCTCCCTTGGATATCAACTTTGACGGTTCCCCAACATCTGTAGCCGTATCTTTAACCTGCTCGCTAGCAGGATTCTCAGTATCAAAATTTTTGGGCTTTTCTTCTAGAACCACTTTCTCAATATGTTCCGGGACGATGGGGTTGGCTTCAGGAACAGGAGTTTCTTGCCCCGCATCTCCCTCAACATTCTCAGGCCTACGCGGCGATGGTATAGCAGATGAGGTGGCCTGCCCCCAGCCTTCACCATTTTCTCTGCAAAGCATATCAACAAATACCAAGTATAAGATTCAGTGCAACTTTTATGACAGAAGTGCGCAACAAATTAAACGTACCAGGTGAGAACTTCTTTGCAAAGGCATCCAGATTGCCCTTCTTACCAATGCGCGGGCGCGCAACTTTGGTTGGCGCAGGAATTTTCGTCTCCGCCTCCTTCCTCTTCTTAGAAGTACGCTTCAACGCCTCTTCCGGGCTAGAAGGTATTTCCAAAGGATCATCTGGGTTCGCAGCAGGAAGAGATGAGGTGTCAACAGGTTCTGGCTTCGGTTTCTTCAAACCTACAGGCGCAAGACCCTCCAGTGAATCCGACACCACCACATAATTGCACCAAGAGTCAGATACGGGAAGTATACCTTTCTTGCCTCAGCTTTCACAGCAACTGATGGCTTGGTTTTTTGCTCTGGGTTGGAAGGAGGAGGCGCAGCAGCTGCAACAGCAGTTGGTTTCTTCTTATTCCTCGAATCAGGGCCTACGGCCAAGTTTAGCAAATCACCTACATAATCAATCATATTGAGTAAAGGTTGCGCCATTAAGTTATATTGCAATATTACTTAGAAAAAATATTCAAGAGTAATATTGCAATATCAACTTAGGCTTTGTAAGGACTGATTTACCAGTCTTCGAATATGGTTGCGCCTCCAGATCTTCCTGCTTGGGCAACTCAAAGTTCCCCAAGATTTGTGAGAACCAAGTGTCCTCACCACCAGCAATAGGCACGACAACCATTTTTTCCTTCTCTCTCTTGAAAGACACTAAGTAGAGAGGCGCAGCTACATAACAAACATTTTTGCATCAGTACATACCTATTGAAAGATATTGCTAAGAAGTTAAAGGGTTACATACCAGTTCCATCTTCTGTATACACCGGTTTTTCCCGGCGTTCCTTCTTCAAGAAAATACTCATCCCAGCAGCGATGGGGGCCCTCTCCGGCAAAACAATATTGGGCACATCTTTAATATCTTGATACCATACCTCGTTAGCAGGTATGGGAAGGGTCTCCAGCTCGATCTCATCACTGCCCCGGAATGTCATCTTCATCGGGATCACCGCCGCCTTGATAAAGAAGAACTTCTGCTTCCAATCATGGTAGGACTTCGGCGGCACCAACAACAATCGTTTGGCTTGCACACGCTGTTGGAACGAATAAAAACCCAACGAGTAGTGCAGCTGGTAGAAAACTCTAAACTTCTCGATCGACGGCACGATCTGCATCGATCGGCAAACGAACTCAAAATGCCGGATCCTCACCATTCCCATCGGGCTCAACTGAGAAATGTGAATCTTGTAAAAACCAAGAATTTCCAGCAAGAAATGGGTCACCGGCAGCCGGAAGTTCCCTTCGGCAAAATAATCGTAAAATAATGTAATGTAACCGGCTGACGCATCAGCCGCCGTGGCATTCGCCTCAGGAAAAAAACGCTTTCCAGGACGGAGCGAAAAGTAAGTTGGTGGCAAGATTATCAAAATCTTTCTTCCACCACTTTAGCGGTGGCAAACTTGATGACGACATCTCAGCAGAACTTGCACCGGTGGCCATAACTCGAACTTTGAAGAAAACTTAGAAAACTTTGAAGGTCGCTGGAATTTTTGAACACAAATTTCTCTCAAGTTATAATTGGTGAGGAAGCAAATGGATCGTTAATCCCTTTATATACTAACCGCAAGTAATGCACGATTTGACTGCAGCGACTTTTGCGACTCTCACGTATCCCCAAGTAACCGCATGAGCGAGTGGGGAACAGTAACCGTCCCACGCGCGCGAGTGTCGCTAAAAAGCATTAAATACGGTAAGACATGTACTATTGACAGCCTGTCAACAATACCACCACATCTCAAGAACGTGCGACGTCACCAACTACACCATCCAGATAAGTGACACGTGTCTAAGCATATTTGAAATTCAAATACTTTTTCAAAATTCACTTATGACACGTCATCAAGATGCATAAAGCAACAAAAAGCTAGTCCTTACCTAGCGCAGCACATTTATCTTAAGTCCAGTGCTCCACCTACTTTTTATTCTTACATAGGAGCAACATTGGACTGGGGGACTTGAAGGGGTATGGTCCCAAAAACCTTGCGCCAATCAAGAAAACCATACCCATTAATAACTTCTAAAGAAAACTGCGCGCATACTTCTTTGCCAAAATAAGATTTATTAGATCCCTGCGCCAAATATCCAAGAAAGGAAAGCGTCATTTAACTACCTTGCGCGGGCTCGCGCAAGGTTCAAAGTTAACCTTGAACACTCTCTTTGGATAAATGCTTCATTTAACTACCTTGCGCGGGCTCGCGTAAGGTTTAAAGTTAACCTTGAACATTCTTGTTTGATAATGCTTCATTTAACTACCTTGCGCGGGCTCGCGCAAGGTTCAAAGTTAACCTTTAACATTCTTGTTTGATAATGATTTATTTAACTACATTGCGCGGGTTCGCGCAAGGTTCAAAGTTAACCTTGAACATTCTTGTTTGATAATGCTCCATGCATAAACCTTGCGCATATATTTATATCAAAGCAAGCATCCGCCAAACGTTGCGCTAAGCAATAAGGAGAAGAAGGAAGATCAGTTAACTAACTTGCGCTTCTCGTGCAAGGAAACAGTAAATCCTGATAAACTTTCCCTTAGCAAAATCCTTGACTTGGTGCAAAAGCAAAGGGAATCTTTTCTATTGTAACAGAATGTATACGTGGCGAATAATAGATGGGTAACAACTGTGAAACCTTCTAGAAGTCATTAACACCCAATCGTGCAAGCATCTTTTCGGTTATAACCAATTGCCACATGGCAGCATCTGGACGGCTGAGGAAGATCATGGTGATGGTATGCTCACATTTATAAGATGTAGTGATCTCATGTTGACACGTGGCACCTCCCTAACCGCTGATGAGCTCACGATCCGTGTGCACTAACGGATTGCCAACAAACGTTAACGGAATATCAAAAGATTCCGTTAAAGTTAACAATCTCTCTTTTTGGCGCCAAACACCGGCTATAAATAAGTAACTTGGAGTTCAAGGAAAGATATTCACTCTCAATTACTCTCTCACTTACAATACTTACTTCCGACTACCTGTACTTATTCTCACGCCGGAGGGTGGTCACGGAGAGAACCTCCTTCTCCCCGTGGCGAGCTAACAGTGTTCTGTTTTGCAGGATCAGCCGGAATATTGTTCTATTCATCATCCATCGTGAATTCATCAAGTGAGCGCAGATTTCGCGTGTCATAATGGTTGGTATTCTAGAAGATCTGAGTTTGTCGACGAGAATAAAAGACCTTCGCGAAGCTCCGTTAAACGCAGACGACACAAAATGAAGCTCTGTCAAATCCTCACTACATGTACACTACTGTTTTCAGATCTAACATCCATTTCCGTTCCTCACCTGTTCAAGTTACAAAAACAATTGTCTAGAAGATGCATCAAAAGTCAATTTGATACCTTGAATCAGAAACTAAAAACCAGATTTAGTGTTGCTGCGATGGAACAATAGAAAAGCAAAATCTCTAAAGAAAAGTTTGGATTTAGTGCCTTTAAATCAAATATGGTAACTGCAGATT
Source organism: Scalesia atractyloides (assembly GCA_947069175.1). Lineage (NCBI taxonomy): Eukaryota > Viridiplantae > Streptophyta > Magnoliopsida > Asterales > Asteraceae > Scalesia > Scalesia atractyloides. Next base: position 48,181,737 of record CAMTDV010000004.1, on the reverse strand, counting down.
AGGTTTCCGACCACCACGTCGATGAGGCAATCGGTGGTTCCGATGTCAGTGCTTGTTCCGATGGGTCGGTTATGAGTTGAGGCCAAATAACAGTTTCAATTGTGTGTTTCAATGGGTGGTTCCTTTGTTTTTTAAAGAAGATGAAGAAAGGGAGATTTTAGATGAGAGAGGAAAGTATAATGTTTGTTTTTATTTAAATAGATATCTATACATCTAATTAAGTTCATACTTAGAGGACACATGTCTCCATCTAGGGCCTTTAAACCTTATTTTCCCGTCAAAAGTCTTCCCATTTCCTATGGTGCAATGCTATGATCCATATTATGAAACGGATTAGGTATAAATACTCATGACCCGTCTATAGTTTTCATTATTTCCTATCGATTAGGGTTTCTTCAACTCAATCCGCCGTTCTTTCTTCATACGTTGTTCTCTCTCACAAAACTCTATGAATCAAATACTGACGATTGTTTCTTTTCACAGACACATAATCTGTAGTAGGCGATTCTCATGGAATAAACCCTAGAACCGGAAGAGATATGCGATTTCTGTTCGTTCACATCGTTCCTCATCTTCTTGGTTTTTGTCTAATCACAACAGGTTTTGTATCAATTTCTCTCCAAAATTAAGGTCAACTTCTCTCTAAAATTAAGTTTAATTTGTTAATTATTGCGATTTTAGAGCCATTTCAGTTCGGAATCATGTTGTTATGAACGCCACTATGTTTTGATATTGTGAATATTTTATTGATTAGGTTAATTTTGGTTTCTCTTGTGAGTTTCAGCGAGACTAGGCTTTCAGATCTACGATTTAGGTTAACAGATCTACGATTATGGATTTTAGAAACAAAAATCGTTCTAGGGTTTTGATTTTTATTTGAATGTAGCTGTTATTTAATTCATGTTAGTTCTTTCCCCATCTTATTTACACTAATTTCTAATTTCTATACATATAATATGTCTCTGTATCTGGTCTATGGCCTTTATAAACTACATTGGTGAAAATGGAAATTGGCTCTGGCAAAGAGGAGTGCTTTATAAGCCGGAAAAGGTATGGTGGATCATGCTACAAAGAAAAGTGAAGGTTGGTTGCAGATATGTTTAAATTTTTATTTTTGAGAATTTTAATAGACATGTATTTATAGCTCAGCAATATTTTTTGAATCATAATACGAAGGTTTATGTTTCTGATTTTGGGTTAGGCGACACTCATGGATCAAGATAAGACCCATGTATCCACTTTATTAGCTGGGACTTTTGATTAATTAGCCCCTGGTATGGTCTCACTACACGTATTATGAAAATAAGGATACTATCTTTCTATACGAGTAAAGGTTGTAAAAATGGTTGGGTCAAGGAGGTTGAAAAGCTATCCAATTGAGTTAAGGGTTAAACTATGTAATATTTTTAATATCACTAGAAACATAGCGGATCAGGTTGGTTGATAGAAAAACATACTTTATTATTTTTATATAAGAACTATTGATATTGATTGGAGGTGAAGGAATCTATACACAGACATATATCAAAATTACCATTTTTCCTAGGCTGTAAATCTCTAAGACAACACGAACCTAATACAAAATTTCCCGGCTTGGGTTTAATTTGAACGGGTTCTGGTCAGTTTTGGTTCTGTTAGGATCTGAGTTTAACTTGATTGCATTGTTTTAAACAAATAGATAATGAAAAAGATAAAAACGTACAATACTTTGCAGTGGAATGAGATTTAAAACTTTGTAACACAATCAAGGAGAGATTAGCTTTCATCATACACTGTTTTCATTACTCAAAAGATTGAATATTACAAGCAAATACAGACACTAACTCCCCCTCAGACCGAGCTCACACAGATTGGAGTATACAACAGGTGTGTGTATGAGCTGCATAGAACAATACATGCACTGTCTATTTATACTATGAATCCCTAACCTCTGTGGCATCTTTGCTGACATCATCAAGACAATGACATCTAGGAACCTTAACAAACTCTAACCTCTGCTAATGCAATCCTCTGTTATAATACTAGAAACACTGATTACAAGACACTGATGATGCTATCCTCTGATGAGCTCAACCACTGATGAAGCTTTATCAAATGTTCTTCAAAAGGATGATCTGATCTTTGACTTCCAGCAGACTTTTGACTTTATCAGTGGTTTGGTCTTCAACAGTCTTTACAACTCAGTCAGAGCTTAGCATTGGGCAGATGTTAAAACCATCAGAAGTTAGATATCTTGTCTTTGTGAGGAGAAGTGAATCAAAGTACTGTTTGTTCTGGATCATTTTGTACAGACCTGTTTTGGCTTTCTATCATCTGTTCTTTTGTAGGGTTCAATCCCAACAGGTTCGATCCATGAATATTGGTTTATATATATCAATAGTAATGAAATTACATTTCTGTATGAATAAAACAAGACGATAAGAAGAAGAGGTTGTGGTTCTCTTCAATATAGTTCAGCGGCAAGAGAAGGTATTTTTTCATTTTTTTCATTCTTTCAAATGCATTTATTTTTTTGATTGATGTTATATAACTAAATGTATGTGGTTTGGTATTTTGTGTTATTGTTGATGGATCAGTAAGAAGAATAAGAGGCTGGCATCTTCAACATATAAGAAGAGAAAGGTAAGAATACTTTTTGAGTAGTTATACATTAATTGCCATTTTTTAATTAGTTATTTGTACATTATTTTTTTATAGGGGAGGTTCAATGTTGAGTTAAAGGACATGAGGAAGGTTAGTAGTAACGATGAGGTATATGTATAGATTTTCTTCCATATCAGCATGTTATTGTGTACAGTAAAGTGGTTATGTGGTTGTTTGAATACTTAAGACATGTTGGTTTGAACCATGGCTCTGCAAAAACACATATTAAGTTAAGGCGGCACACTCGAGTGGTTCATGGCTGCAAATACATATCATAAACAAGGCGGCATGCTCAAGTGGTTCAGGGCTGAACTATGGTGTACAAACCGTGAGTTCGTAAAGTATTCTTAGGGAACATCAAAGGTGAGTTTTATACACCCCCAGTATGATATTTTTAATGGGTTTTGGGGCTGTTCACATGCTCTTTTGATAAATGGTTTTACAAAAGTGATTTTATAAGGTTTTGATGATTAATAAACTAAAACATGATTTTTGATGAAGTTTGGGGCCGCTGTGGATTAAAATTTTAGAAACAAGTTTAGATGTATAACTAAATGTAATATAAGTTAGAATTTGTTTCATTGTAATATCAAAGTTAATTACAATTATTGGTTGTAGAGATGGATTTTTTGTCAGAGTTTAAGGATTTAGGTTTGAGTTTTTGTTTTGTTTGAGTTTACATCAGGTATATGTGTTTTTAGGAGAAATCATATCTGCGGATTATCATTGAGCATCTTTCAAAACCATTAGGTTTGTGTCTATATGGAGCTTTTAAGTATTTTGGTCTATATTATCAATTAATAATATTAATAATTGTAGTGTTAATTTTTTAGTATTCATAAATGATGTTGAAAATAAATAATTGCAAATTTTGAATAATATTTATTATAGTCGTAATCTAGAAATGGGGTTTTGTGGTTTGTTGAAGTTATTGGTTTGAGTTTGCGAAAAAAGATTCAAGCTTTGGGTTTTGATTTTGATTTTCACTTTGGTCAACTTTCTTGAATTCTCATTGTTATTGGCCTGAATGTGCTTGGTGGCCTCTGATTTAGTAATCATGCATGTGTTTTATAGTAATTAATTTTATAAAACATTTGGTATTCTTTTATGTGAGACCTGGCAGTGGACCTTGCTGAAGGTGTTATCCCAAGCACTTGGGCAGGTATTGCCCCACTTTTCTTTTCTACTTATAGAGCTTTGACATCCATCAAATCGTCTATTGTATTTTGTTCTAGAGGTTGCACTTTTCGACCGTTTCCTTAATGAATTGGTCAATTTAGGTTGTGTTTTATTTCAAACGGGTCAAAGGTTTTGTGTAATGTACATGTATTTTTGAAAATGTCAAAAGTAGTTTTATTAAAGATAGGCTGACATGCTCAAAGCCTTGAATCTGTGCCGTTCTGAACATCCTATATATAGTGGTAATATCAATGGGTCAGGTAATGGGTTAAAATAGGTAACTATTAGCGTGAGTCAAAACAGGTTTGGTCGAGTAAGTTTACAAATATTGGCAGGAAATGGGAAAGTTGGTTATGTAAATCAAGCAAACAACATGTATCTATTCCCTAGGTATGCGCTTATTTTGTGCTACCTTTTTATTGTTAAGTTGTAATAATTTATCTAATATTATTTGCTTAACCAGGATCGCTTTGGGAGCTATGCTTTCTGGGGCGTTTATAGTATCCGATGGAATGTTGCAAGCAGCAGCTGAACGGTATGAACTAAACAAAAACATATCGAATTAAATTAAGATACTAGCTAATTATTTTTCATCTATTCAGTCTTACCTCATATGACATTAGAAGAGATCCTGAAGGGTAAATTCTATCCATTTTACTTCAAATTCCAAGATTTTTTAAGATGTCATAACTAGCATTAAGTTAGTTGCACCATTTTTTTTGTTTGTTAGTTAGGATATGTCTGCAATCTAAGCTACATTCATGGAAAACATTATAATGAAAATATGAAAAGATGAATGGGTAAAGGGTTGAGTATTATGTCAAAACATGTTGAGGTGATTTAATTTTTTGAATAAAATGATTTGAGGCTTTATGCATTAATGTTACACTTCGGCTAATTTTGAATCTTTCATTCCATGACCCAACTCATTAATACATATCTGACTAGGATTCATTCGTCTCCATTGTGGATTCTGATATATGTTTCCAAGTTATAAAAGGATAGATCAGACTCAATAGTTGCTATTATGTTATGCTTCTTTAATATTAATTTTAGGATGATTTAAATAGTTATAAGCATACACATAGCTCATAATTAATTTACATTTAGTAATGTATGTATCTCTTTGTATATTCTCCTTATTCTGTTATGAGTCAGAGTAACATAATAAGTTCTTTAGCACGATTTCTATATTTTTTTCTAATCTGCTGCTCTTAGAAATTTCAAATTAGAAACCATAGTCTAACAGAGCAAATGCCATGATTATATGTCATGCTTGAATCATTACTTGAACAATTCTAGATTTCTGTTGCTTGAATTATATGCATATATATATGCATAGTGTGACTTTCAAAAGTCAAAGGAAATGTGGTAGAATTTTTGCAAGACATATCCAGTGTTTGTGGATTCACGTCAATTTACTCGAACGCACTTGCTATCAGATCTTTGGGAGCTCTTTTCCTTCCACATCTCCTTCATCTCAAATTATGGTACAACAAACAAACCGAAAATCTTTTGAATGTATTTGGAAACTACACCTTTTTCTTTCAACTTATGGAATAAACTGTTGTAACTTTTCGGTTTACATGATTACATTTAATAATAATATTCTATTTTAGTATTTACAAGTTACAATTATATTAATTTTATTGTTTTATCTTTCAAGGCCTTTTGTCAAAAGTTTTTATGTGCGAGTAAAGTCGGAAAGCAAAGCTGGCAAGATCTCCGGTGGCGATTTGGTCAATTTTAGGTGATGGTTTGTTAAAGGGGCAAAGTCGTATGGAATTCCTAGTATCCGAATAGAATAGACGGTAATGATGCTTTTTTTTACTTGAAACATATCTTAGTCTTTTTAAACATAAATGATAAGTTTTGATATATAAATGGATAATATAGTCGTACACTTTACACCTATAATTATAATTGTTATGTTTTTCTTACATTTATAATTGTTTAATAGTTCTAATCCGGAGATTACTCAAACAGACGTTGCAGAGAGGCGCAAACTAAGAAAATTATATTTGGTCAGTCGGATATCTAACATCATGCCAAGAATACCAGTCTCAAAACAGCTTAAAATCGTCTAATAACGAACTTGTGATTTCCTTAATTGTTTTTTTTTTTCAGTTCAACGTATTTTAATATTTACATAAGTAATAGAACGTTTCTTTCATTTCAAGGTTCATGTCAACGCTGTAAAATGATATAACTCTCTTACGTTTGTAATATTTCCATAATGTTATAAAATTCTCTCAATTGACGTTATTTATCCCGCCAAAAAGAGAGACTAAGCTTAACCCAAATATTCTATTATAGATGTATCACACTTCACTACATGTGGACATTTCGACCCATTTACTATTTACTGTTACCCGTTTACTATTTACTGTTGGACGGGTTGATTCGGGCAGATTTAAAAAGATACTTTACAATGAAAAAAGCCCAATGAGTGGAATCAGTCGCAAGTTGTCAAAGCCTGAATTTAAATGGAAGCCTGATTTGGAAAAGGTCAGTACAAGGTAGTACTTAACTTTATAAAGGTGAGAAATTAATATGCCATATTTTTCTTTGTTTTTATTATATTTTATGATTTATACAACTTAAATGAGTGTATCACATTGGTAGATAGCCTAACCCCTAAATCTTACCCATACACCCTTTTACACTCTATCTCTCTTATATATATTATACATATACACACATATAGAGAGATAGAGGGGAAAGACAATATTAACACCCTATATATAATACCTATTTAATCTTTTGTTTGGTATGTTGTTGATACTTATGTTAATACTATTAAATAATATATTTTATTATGAGGCCACCCCATGGAAAAAAATAGTGTTATTTTTCATATATTTTGTTTACGATAGATACGGTGTTGTTGGATGATATGATATAACTGAAACCGAACATATTTCGTTAGGTGATGATTGTTTTTTCAATTGGTCAAAAACGAATTCGAGAATATTGGTTACGAAGCTCCATCAAGTAGAAGTATTAGAGTAATAGGCTTTCATTTATATTTCAAACTAGAAGAACGTATTTCATTCATTTACTTATCTTTTCGGTTTTGTTTGATCTATAGTACGATGCTTCGTTCTATTTTAATCTTCAACTTCATTTTTCCATAATAAGTCCATGCGTATAGTTTCTTTATTTTTCTAAAAATAAGAAACATATCATTTCTTAACGCTGTAAAATTCGCGGGTATTAGCACTAGTATTTTATAAAAGAAAATATAAAAGGCTAAATTGCCCTCACATGACTCGCACGTGAGAGAAGTTAACAAGAAAACTTAACTGGGTTTGCTTTAAAGGAAACCACTTATAATCATGTGCAAACTTAAAGGACAGCCAATGTACTTTTTAAACTTAAAGGACACCGACTGCATAAACACTAAAATGTAAAGGATGAAAAATGCAATTTTATCTAGAATAATTTGATACCATTGAATAAAAAGGTTCCTTTCACATTTTAAATGAGGGAATTTCCATCAGCTATAGGTTTAGAGATGACAAGTAACAAAAGCCAAGGATAATCACTATCTAGGTTTGGTTTGTACTTGAAACACTCCGTTTTCACTCATGTTCATTGTACGTCGCTTTATCAAAAGTAAAAACCAGAGATGGAGTCATTTCTTTAAATTCAAAGTAATTTATTATTTACGTTAGTAATTGAACATTTCTTTCATTAAAATAATTATGTCAATGGTGTTAAATAATATATTTATTGTGAGATCATCCGTGTAACACACAAGAACCTAAACTTGTTTTGGTTAAATGAGGTTACAAAAAAATCGATAAACATTTTTTTTATTGAGGTTTGGGTTAATCGATTTTTTTGTTAATTTCGGTTCAGTTTTCATTTCGGTTAATGATTTAGTTATTACTCAACCTTAACATATCAATATTTAATTAAAAAATTATAGTAACACTATACTCAAATTAAAGAGAATAAAATACTCGTTTATATGGTGTAATAAAAAAAATTAACATACTAAATAGTTATGACTGTTTAAAAATCGAAGGAAGGGGAGTCAGTTTCTCTTAAGGGAATAAAGTTTAACTACAAACTAATTATCTATAATTTTGTTAAAGATGACAGATTAAAGTGTAATCTAGATGAGATGATGATTATGTTGACGGTATTTAATCACTTTACATTCTATAGCTATTAAACATTCTGAGATAATGACTAAGTACGTTGGACTTTATTCACTTGTACACTAAGGCATCATCTACTTGTGCCTTTTAATCCACACGTCAAAATCGACCAAGACAACTATTGAAACACCAAAAATAAGTAGGTAATCACTATACTTTTGGATTTTTTTTAAACATTATAGTGTACAAGATATGACAATAATATGTAAAAGAATTATAAGTTTGTTGTGCATAGGGGAAAGTATAATTAATTACCTATAATTATGTTAAAGTCATGGATTTAAGTGTAAGAAGATGGATGATCAAAATATAATTATTGTTTAAAAGAGCAATTTACCTCCATTTTAGGGGTTTATCTATAAATTATGATGGAATAAGTTTTTGATTTTTGAGTATTTTAAATTACCTCTCTCTTATGCATTAAAATATAGTATAAATATTTTATAACTCAAGAAAACTAAAACAATTTGTTGCTTTTACGATGAATTTTCAATATTTAGTTGGAACTTTATTTGACGGAATATCTTTGATTTATTTATTTGTTGGTTATTTATTTCATTGTTATAATCTTAGTTTGCTTGTACGAAGAGTTAGGAAATTAAAACATATATACACATTTAATTTTCAAAAGTTTTTAGTCAATTTATCCAACTATCCAGCTGTGATTTACAACTTTATTTATATTATTATATTATTTTAAATTTTCGTAAATCCCACATCGGTTGAGAGGAGAATGAATCATTTCATATAAGAGGGTGGAAACCTTCTCTACCAAGACGCGTTTTGTCTGGACAAGCAATTCGTCGGGTGAAAAAAAACCCGTAAGTTCCTGGATGGGCAATCCATCGAGGGGGAAACCAGACAATATCTTGACAAGGTTTACTTGGGCTGTTACAAATGGTATCAACGGCAGGGGTCAGGCCGGTGTGCCAGCGAGGACGCTGGGCTCCTTAAGGGGGATGGAGATGTAAGTCAACATCGGTTGAGGAGGAGAACGAAGCCTTCTCTACCAAGACGCGTTTTGCCTGGGCAAGCAACTCATCTGATGAAAACAAAACCGTGAGTTCCTGGATGAGCAACCTATGGGAGTAAAGTGGGCAATATCTTGGCATGGTTTACTTGGGTGTTAGAGTGTTTCCCACATATATTCACACACCAAAACACAAGTGTGTGACTACACATTTTTTCCATCACCCAGGAAACAATAATCAGGGATTTCATATTTTCCTTCTGGACACACCCACAAAAGGCATGAACCCTAAATTATGCATACACACTTACAAATACATCATTTAAAAAATTGCACTTTATATCCTTACACACCTTCACAATACAAACATTCAAACACATCGTCGGAAAAAATGCATAGAATATCAAAGCGGGGAAAGGTTTAGATCAAAATGGGAAACTATACTTACCTTTCCTTACAAACTCCAATGCTTTGTGACTGTGATCGATAGGATATAAACGCAATCAATCCGCAAGGAATCACTTCAATCTTGGACAAAAACCCTAGAATAAGCTTTTCCCTTGCATTTTCCCTTTATACTACATCCAACTAGAGAGAGAGAAGAAGAGTAAAATAATTTAGAGTAAACTTCTGTTTTGCTCCTTGTGGTTTGGTCGTTTTAACGGTTTTGCTCCAATCCTTTAAAAATATCCATTTTACTCCATGATCTATGAAGTTTATCTCTATTTCACTCCTCACCTCTAACGCCATCCAATTCAACTGTTAAATCCTGGTCACATTCCCCTCACATGAGGGGCATTTTTGTCTTTCCCCATCCCAGATATTTTTAACATATTTTTTATTGATATAAAAATAAAAAAAGATAAGTATTTAATTATTAAACCAAATAGTTACAATTCAACATCTAGGGTTTTACCCAGTTTTATCTAAATCATCTCTGTTCACCACTAAGTGCCTCGTCAATCATCAGCACCACCAACTCCTCCCTTGCAAGTGCCGCCGCCGGCAATCATCACCACCACCAAGAATCACCACCCTAGCCCTAAAAACGGCTATCAGATTTGGATTTACCTATCAGATTTTGATTTTGTTATTGGTGCTTCAGTTTGGGCATTAACGGTGAGGATGAAGGTGCCTTTGTTAGTGATGGATTCATTGAGGAATCTCGTTTAGTTTCTACTAACCCCTACACGATGACCCCCTTGAATTGATTTAGATCAGCCTCATAGTAGGTATCTTTGGCCCTAGGTTTTTCTGCAGTCAAATGGTGACTCTAGAAAGCCATTGTTACTTCGATCTCATCCCGCTTTCGCGATGTATTCTTTTTTTGATAGAAATTGAAACCCGGAAACTTGATTTTTTTGTTTATTGGTGGACCGAGCCACTGCCATTGACTTTTCAGTCTTTTCACTGCACATCCCACCCTCATATCTAAACAACGCAGTGGTTCGTATGTATCATTGTACAGGTTCTGAAGGGACAATTGGATTTTGAGGGGATTATTTTGAAAAAAAAAAAAAGCAAATCCACTAACAGGTGAGAATTAACTGGGTTTTCTTCACCACTAGGATAGTCATAGATTCTTAAAGAAAAGAATTTTCTTGTTATACAAAAACTAGATGCTGAATTGTAATTATTTGGTTTAATAATTAAATACTTATCTTTTTTTACATCAATAATTAAAAAAAAAAATATGTGGGATGGGAAAAGACTAAAATGCCCCTCATGTGAGGGGCATGTGACTAGAATTTAACAGTTGAATTGGATGGCGTTAGAGGCGGGGAGTGAAATAGAGATAAGCTTCATAGATCAGGGAGTAAAATGACTATTTTTAAAGGATTGAAACAAAACCATTAAAACGATTAAACCACAGGGAGTAAAACGGAAGTTTACTCAATAATTTATGTGATGAACAACTAGATAGTTTGAAAGGAAAGTGACAAGGTTGTCATTGATTGACGTCCGCACACGAATGGCAAGGACAAGGACATGGAGGTTGTAAAATTAACCTTACCCTCAGTTGTCTTTTGTCATTTAAAAAATATAAAAAGTACATGCAAGTACAACATAATTCAACAAACCCAATCTCCAACTTTGATCTATTGGTAATCAATGGCTAAGGATAGTTTCTATGGTTCTCACAGCTCACTTAAGTTATTATTTTAACCATTCCCTATATATAGGTGCAGGATTTAGGGAAAACGCCTATAAGTGTGAAAACGGTGAGAATGCTCCTCGTTCGTTGGATCAAAACAATATATGGATTAGATTGGCCTGGTGGAGTTTTCGTAAATAACATCAACTTTATTACATACACACACTTCATTAAGGGTAAAAGGGTCTTTTTATTTCTCTAATACAAAACGCCAAGTCCATGAGTAAAACGCCATTAAAATTCCCGCCTTAAATTACAAGCCATACAGTCCCCTTCCAGATGAAACACCATATTTATTACTGAAACTTTATTACTAACATTTATTATTAAAAAATTTTCCTCCTAAACTACGCGCCAAAAACATCATTATTGAGTTCAATCTAAAACGCCAGAAAGTTAAAAAACCACACATGGAAAACGTCGTTTATTGGAGATTCAGTTTTGTTCTCAATAAAGTTTCATTCAATGTGTTGGACAAAAATCTTATTGAGTTTATCCTCACTTAGTTTATTTACTAAAAAGTGTTCTTTTGATTTGGCGTTTAAAACACCATTTTCAAAAATTACTTTGAAAAACGCCATTGAAACTGAGGGCTCTGTTGTTTTAGCGTTTAATTCTATTATACTTGATCCATTATGATTCTCTCAATAATTGTATATGGACAAGTTATAGCCATTATAGGCTAAACTTCTTGTGTTGCTTGGGTTGAAGATGAAACTTGGTATGAATTAAATGTTTGATCTTTGGCAAAGATATGTATTGTGCCTTTAATAATTCCTTCTAGTCTTCTTCTTTCGTAATGAGTTTGTGATTTGTTTGGTCTTTGAGCTTATTAGTACACTCATGGTTTGTAACAACAATATACTAATAAGGGAAACCGATCTTATAGAAGTGGTTGACCCATTTGTTGAAACACATCTTGTGATAAGGTCATTTTATTCTATCTCCTTTCATCTTCTTTCTTTCTCTTTCCCTGTACAACCCACCATATTCAAATTTTCCTTCACATACTCTCTATAGAATCACTACATCATAGTGCAATTTTCTTCGTCAATCAATGCTTCAAACACTCAATCAACATGTTCTTCAAATTCTTTGAATAAACCAATTCAATTTCACACAATTTCTCACTTTTTCGTGTGATTTCCAAGCGGATCACTTGATTCATTCGTTGATCAGTGTTTCTATCATTCAAATTTTCAGCATTACGTTTTATAATAGCTTAGTTTCTGGGTGAATTGTATTTGTTTGAATTGGGTTTTACACTAGGAGAATTATGGAAGCCACGAGAGTGCAAAATCTTTGGTTTTTTTCAACATTACATTTTACAACAATTAGTTTTTGGGTGAATTGTATTTTACACTATCTTCGTTTTTTGGTGAATTGTGTTTTTATTTCAAAACTTTGTGTTTTTTGAATTAGGTTTTACACTTGGTGAATTGTGGAAGCCATGAGAGTTCAAAAGCTTTGGTTTTTTCTAGCACTATGTAAAGTTTTACAGTAGGTTAGTTTTAGGGGTGAATTGGGTTTTATGCTAGGTCAATTGAGGAAGTCATCGGGAGTGCAAAAGCTTTGGTTTTTTCAACATTAAGTTTTACAATAGGCTAGTTTTTAGATGAATTGCGTTTTACACTAGCTTAGTTTTTGGCTGAATTGTGTTTTTATTTCAGAATTGTGTATTTTTTTAATTGCGTTTTACATTAGGCCAATCGTGGAAACCATGGGAGTGCTAAAGCTTTGGCTTTTGCAGCATTACGTTTTACAATAGCTTAGTTTCTGGGTGAATCATGTTATTTGAATTGTGTTTTTGAACAAAATTGTGTTTTTATATATTTGAGTTATGTGAATCCCATTTTTACAAATTGATGTTCATTGAGTTATAGCGTGTTATGTTTTCCATTGTGTTTTACGCATCTGGGTTTTCGATTTTTTTTCAAAAGTTAGCAATAGTATACTCATTTTAAAAATTAGAAAAATTCTCTTTTTATGATACATTTTTAAATAAAGTTGTATGAAAGAGTTATTAACATATTTTAAAGGGGGGGGGGGGGGAAGAGAGGAAAAAAATTAGCTTGAGTGGACCAATATACACTTAAAAACCCACACGCCTCTTTTGCATTTGATAAATTCAACTTTATAAATCTTAACAATCAATTATCTAATCTAATGGCTATGAGGATTTCTTAACCTTACTATGCAATTACAACTTCGTATTATGTCCTCATCCATTCAAAGATAGTTCTTAAATTGGAGATGATTAGATACCATGTATAAATCTTTTGGAAGGTAAATAAGGAATTAATTTAATTAATTTATTTATATTTAATAAAAATCACATAGCTTTGATTAGTTTCGCATCTAAGGTTAGACGCCTAATACATTTAAAATTATGTTTCAACATGGTCAACAAAAGCCTCTTGATTCCAACATTTGAATACTTCAAACAACATTACATTAATGTTTTTTAACACCTCGTAAAATCGTGTCCAATAATGTATTGTAACGTGTCCCTTATCATAAAGATGTCTAACATTGACTAGGAGGGACTATTTTTGCCAAACAATGAAAGAATGATTGTGGAAGGACTAAAAGTGTCAACATGTTAATTTATACCTCTGAGTGACCTTATACGGTGTTCGTATTCTCTTAACGATCCACTTGTTGGATGAACGAAACCGTTTTTTAATAAATTCAAAAGTTTGTGTGGCTAAGGGTTAAAAGTATCAACATACTGAAACTATGCCTCTGAGTGACCTTTTAACGAACCAGGAGTTTTATGGTGTTGATTATACTCTTGGGAGTGCCTAATATTGGCTAATGAAGGCCTTGCGTGCTAATTATAACGTTATACGCAAGTTTGGAAGTCAAGGGGCCAAAACTAGCAAGCAAATGAAAGTTATGGGTGTGCTGGTCAAACCTCGACAGTAGCTTACGGTTCTGGGACCGTAGCTTATAGTTCAGGTCTGCCAGGTTTTTGTTTTTACCTTTTTGCCCACTCCTAGCTTCCAAAACCCATCCATTCGAAACCATGGGCTTGTTTGTCAGTTGTGCCACGTCCATGGACAATTGTAGCCTTCTCCTAACTCCCCATAACACCTGTAACCTCCTCCTTGATCATCTTCAAGTATAAATAGGTGCTAAAGTTCATTGCTTGCACCTTCTTGAATTCATTCTATCTTCTCCTCTGGAAGTTCCTAACTGAAAGGAGCATCCAAACTCAGTTCTTAATCATCTTAGGCTCACTTGTAAGTGTTCCTTTCTTTTACATTTTGTTTATTAGGCTTTTAAAAGCCAATAACCAAGTGTTTTCGTAAAAACGCTTTGACTTTCGGTTAAGACCTTTATGGTCCAGCCATTGTTCATAACGAACATGGCTACGTGATCGTAATTAGGTAGGTGTTAGTCTCTCAAGAGGGTACCTCCTAAGAATCACGTTTGCTTGGTCAATTGACGTGTCAACATATTATGTTTTAAAAAGTCAAACGAGTCAGTTTTGAAAATAATCATAAAGTGATAATGTCAGTGTTATAAGATATGTTTTAACACTTTAATAACTTGGTAATAATTATTAGAACATGAGTAAACATGTTCGGCTCGTCAATTCCAGATTTAAGGTCGGTTCGCAATCGAAAGTCGCAAAGTTTGACTTCTGCTTTGACTTTCGATTCTGACCCGAATTAGCAACTGATTCTAAGCTTCATTATGATCATAAATAAATGTAGTATAACCCTCTGGGGTCATACTACAAGATCATAATCACAATCTGAGTTTATGCACAAGTTCCGTTATTTTGCCATACTTTGACTATTATGTCCTTTTATTAAGAAATAAGGTTTTAAATACTAATGGACTTGCAAATTCAATTATATACTGATATGTTAACATATTTAACATATTTTGATGTTATTAATCTGATCATAAACCGAGTTTTGTTAAAATATCGTAAATTGTGTTTTTAAAGGGACAAAATGCGCTTTCGGCATCTAGAATGGTTTTAAACATAATTTCTTCACCAAAACTCATTACCTACTGATATGATGTCATAATTAGGATTATTTGGGATGCTAAGTCAGATTGTAAACTGAGTTTAACTTCAAGTTATGTACAATGTCGATAAATGACGATAATGCCCATGTGGCATTTAAAATGCTTTTTTGAACATAATAATCATGCAAAACCTTTTTCTCACTGATATGTTTTAATAAATGACATATGTTAACTATACAAAGCTGATCATAACATCAGTTTTCGTTAAACATCGCTTAAATCGTTATTTAGCGACTTTTGCGCCGTTTCGGCACATAGTATGGTTTAAAACCATATCTAACAATCAAGACTTGTTACCTATTGATTGTATAACACATTTTGAATATTTTTACAGTAGGTACATGTTCTAAACTCAAAATCCCAAATAAGCTATCGAAAATATGTGTGGAATGACCATTATGCCCTATGGTGCATAGTATGGTCTTAAACTATAAACCACACATATGTTTGATATCCTACTAATATTATATCACAAATTAAATTTTTTCCAGAAAGCTTATGATCATAACATCAGATTACATGCAAGTTCCTTTTATAAGTCACATAATGACCGAAACGCCCTTATGAGGCATAGTTTCATTTTAAAACCTTAACGGGCATATAACTTGATATCCTACTGATATCATAGCTTATTTAAAATATAACAACATATGGAACTTGTCCATGGCTCATTCGGTTACCTGGTATCGCTTATATGCGTACGGTTAAGATTATGTAACTAGTTTACGTAATTTAACCAAAACGGGTTTAACCCTATCATTTTATTTCAAATTCCAGAATGTAAATAGTTTACCTATATTATACAAGTCTTAGTACTTGTCGGGTTTAAATTCCCTTTTTTTTTCCGGTCACCGCTTAATCTAGCGTATCGTACCTAGTTCATTAATTTAAGCTAGCCGGTCCGAGTCTATGACTTAAATAGGACACGTGAGCATTCTAATTGGTTATTAATACCATCAATTTAGACTAGAGCCTTCCATCAGATTGCTACCTAAACTTATCAATTGATTAAACAGCTGAGGTAATAAAACTTTAAAGTGCTAGCTCTGGTAAATACCCTTAACCTATTTTCCCTATACGGGCTTGGGATACGGTATATTATTACCGCTTGGTCGGGTATGGGATCACTTAACCGAATTGTGGTTATAAAATCTTCATAACCCGTTTTAATCTGTATTGTCTGATAACTTATGTCACACCCTAACCGATGGCGGAAACATCGAGGCGGGATGAAATAGATTGCTCATTGCTCATAAAACTAAATGTGACAATAATTAATTTAATCCGAATTTCATTTCATAGAAAAATTCATTACAATACAAGTGAAAATCAAATAACAACATTATGTTGGCAAAATTTGATACAACAATATTAAACCTAAACGTCTAAATGTGTATCTATCGTCCTTGCTACTTTGATTTCATATCATCATCTCCATCAACCTGTAACATGTTTAAAAATAACAATTTAATGCAAAAGCAAAGGCGAGTACACAAGTTTAAGCATAGCATACGTATATGAATAAAGTTTAAACAAATCCTCATGGCAACTATGATTTTACAAGAGCATATACAAGGCATGCAATACTACTAGTCAAGCCCTTAACGAAAACACGATATTTTAACATGGCCTCTAGATTTCATGAGGAGGGGGATGCGTTACTTCCTATAGCGCTATACATGTCAAACGAAGGCTAAAATAGTTAATGACTAAGGTTTACATAAAGAATGTCCAAGATATAAGCATCAAGTAAACGGTTCAAGTATTCATGGATGTAGGATTGTTTGTGCATTTCATAAAGTTTAACTATTGTGACTTTTGTATATGGAAACATGTTACACCAAAAGTGTTATAAATGAAAAGTGGGTCGAGTGCACTCACGGTTTTGCTAAGTCTTCTAACTTGATAAGTCTGTGAAGGTAGTTGTTTTGATGGGATGAACGCCGAGTTATCATACAAGAGGAAAACAAAGGTGTATGAGTATTAAGGATGATGATGGAACATTCGGAATGGAGATTCAAAGTATGACAAATTATATTATACGAAAATAGTCGCTAAGGTATTAGCACTTGTCTTAGACACTATAATAATCCATGAGGATTGAATGTGATTTCATAGGTTCAAGCCCTATTAGAATCGTGACAAGGAACTATACACGTTAGTGAAAAACTTATTAACTTGATAGGTGACTACTTAGTCACTATCAAGGGTTCGGTTTTAAGGATTTATATTATAGTCCATAGATACATATATAGTTATAATATCATGTAGGAGGTGGGAGGATGAACCATCCACCTTAGAACCTCTTGGTGTCATGTAAGTCAAGTAGGAGGTGGGAGGATTAACCATCCACTTTGAAACCTCGTATGATGTTCACCACTACACAAGTCACCATATGTAACAAGGAGGGTCAATATTATGAACAAGAATGTAAATGACAAGAATGTAAAGTGTGTCACCATGATACCAAGTAGCCAAGAGAAATACAACCCGGTGAGCACACTTTGACACACGTCAAAGGCTAGACGGGGTTGTGACACTTTCAATCTAGCAAACTAATTTGGAATAATGATGAAAATCATCAAGTGATGTGTGGTCTCAAAGTTAGGTTAACCCAAACTAACCAAGGTGGACACACATGAACAAGTTCATGAACTTGCATCACTTGTGAGCTTAAAGCTCTTCAAAATCAGAAAGTTTAGGGTGTTAAAACATCCCTTAGTTCATGTTAACAAGCTTGGTTAGGCTTTACTAATCATAAGTTTTATTAGAAGCATAAGAACACAAGTTTGTTGAAGGTAAATCATAAGTTTTATAAAGATTTGAGCAAAACAGAAACTTTGGAGCCTTCTAGGTGAATATCCAGCTCTGGATTCTCCATGGAGAATCCTTCGACTCAAACCTAAGGTTAATCCAAGTATGTAGGAAAAAGAATGGGGCAATTTCGTTAAGTATTGAGTGGGTTATGCTCACTTTAGTATGAAGGTATGAATCTGCCCGAAATTCCGATTTGCAAGAGTTCTTGAGGTGATTTGAGAGTGATTTGGGAGAGATTAGGAGGTTGTGAAAGTGGAAAATGGCTTGGAGGAGTGTTGGTATTTATAAGGGTGAGTTAGGAGGTTGTTGGAGGTGTTAAATGGGGGTTTAGAGGTGATTGGAGGAAAGGAGAGTGTGTGGATATGTGCTAATTCGTGAGCAAAACAATTCTGTCCCGCCCAGGAGGCCATACAGACCGCATAGGGTTTCCCATACGGTTCGCAAGGACCGGGTCAGGAAACAATTTTTATTTTTTGTTGTGATTTTGTCACATGTGACGGGTTTAGGTGCTAATTCATGGTATTTTAGGAACTTGTAAAGTATTTTAAGCATAAGAGGCATGTCCCATGATGTGTGTAAGTGTAAAATGAATACTATTAAGTACGAATATCATGTTTAAGTCTCGAATAAGTACAATCATCAGGTTTTGCAAGTTTGTCACACGATTACGAGTATCACGAATATGTTTCACATGTTCAAGTGTATGCATAAGTATAAGTATAAAATGATTATGAATAAGCATTACAAGAATAAATGGGGGTTTAGAGGTGATTGGAGTAGAGGAGAGTGTGTGGATCCGTGCTAATTCGCGAGCCAAACAATTTTGTGCCGCCCAGGAGGCCATACGGACCGCATGGGGTTTCCCATACTGTCCGCAAGGACCGGGTCACGAAACAATTTTTATTTACTTTTTTTTGTTATTTTGTCACACGTGACGGGTTTAGGTGCTAATTCATGGTATTTTAGGAACTTGTAAAGTATTTTAAGCATAAGAGGCATGTCCCATGATGTGTGTAAGTGTAAAATGAATACGATTAAGTACAAATATCACGTTTAAGTCTCAAATAAGTACAATCATCAGGTTTTGCAAGTTTGTCACACGATTACGAGTATCACGAATATGTTTCACATGTTCAAGTGTATGCATAAGTATAAGTATAAAATGATTATGAATAAGCATTACATACGTATATGAATAAAGTTTAAACAAATCTCATGGCAACTATGGTTTTACAAGAGCATATACAAGGCATGGAATACCACTAGTCAAACCCTTAACGCAAACACGATATTTTAACATGGCCTGTAGTTTTCATGAGGAGGGGGATGCGTTACTTCCTATAGCGCTATACATGTCAAACGAAGGCTAAAATAGTTAATGACTAAGGTATTACATAAAGAATGTCCAAGATATAGGCATCAAGTAAACGGTTCAAGTCTTCATAGATGTAGGATTGTTTGTGCATTTCATAAAGTTTAACTGTTGTGGTTTTTGTATATGGAAACATGTTACACCCAAAAGTGTTATAAACGAAAAGTGGGTCGAGTGTACTCACGGTTTTGCTAAGTCTTCTAACTTGACAAGTCTGTGAAGGTAGTTGTTTTGATGGGATGAACGCCGAGTTATCATACAAGAGGAAAACAAAGGCGTATGAGTATTAAGGATGATGATGGAACATTCGGAATGGAGATTCCAAGTATGACAAAGTATATTATACGACAATAGTCACTAAGGTATTAGCACTTGTCTTAGACACTGTAATAATCCATGAGGATTGAATGTGATTTCATAGGTTCAAGACCTATTAGAATCGTGACAAGGAACTATACACGTTAGTGAAAAACTTATTAACTTGATAGGTGACTACTTAGTCACTATCAAGGGTTCGGCTTTAAGGATCTATATTATAGTCCATAGATACATATATAGTTATAATATCATGTAGGAGGTGGGAGGATGAAACCATCCACCTTAGAACCTCTTGGTGTCATGTAAGTCAAGTAGGAGGTGGTAGGATTTATTGGTGCATAATGTCTATGTCTTAGTCTTATATCGAGTCTTTATAGTGTAGAGCTGAATAGGCTAGGTATATGAAGTATTTATGTTTGTATTAGCCAAGTTCGCCCATGATGTGTCATGTAAAGGCAAGTGCGACCGAACTTGCTATGGCAAGTTCAGGCGAACTTACTCCTATCCTCGGGCGAACTTGAGGCTCTATAAATACTTAGCTAGTGCTCCTCATTTGTAACTTTGGCATTTTGGAGGCGAAGCTCTGTCAGTTTGTAATCTCAATGTTTAATCAATGACTGATGATTAACTGATTAATTCTTGTCTATTGGTAAACACGACGTAATATTTCCGCTATTATGGACGTTAGATATCTAATTTAGGTTCCTTAGCATCGAGGATCGGTCCTACAAGTGGTATTAGAGCTAGAACAACCTGATTTGATAGTATCAAGACAAGAACACTTCATTTCATCTCCATTCTTCTATTTTTCTTAACTTTTTCATCAAAAATGAAGAATTCACGGTCAAAATCTTTTCAATTTTGAATATATCATGTAAAATACATCAAAGATAAACCCTTGAAAGATTGGAGACCAAAATCAACAGAATTGATGTCAAAATTTTGAAAAAACCATGTTTTCCAAAACTTGTCCATCGAACTTGTTTAACCAAGTTCGACCGAACTTGTGTTAAAAACTCACTTTTTCAGTGATTTTTTACCAAGTTCGCCCGAACTTGAGTTGTTTTTGAGAAAATTTTGCCAAGTTCACTCGAACCTGAGTGATTTTTTGAAGAAAATTGGTTAAGTTCGCTCGAAGTTGCTAGAATTTTATTGAACTTTTGTCAAGTTCGACCGAACTTGATAAACTTCAAAATTTTTTAGCTAAGTTCGCCCGAACTTGCTAGTTTTTCATCAAAGTCTGTTTCTAAGTTTGCTCGAACTTACAAAATCTTTAGAAGATCCATCAACAAGTTCAACAGAGGTTGATTAAAAGGAATTTTTCAAAACAAAATCACAAGTTCGACCGAACTTGTGATAAACTCAAAAACTTCTTCATTTCAACTACAAGTTCGACCGAACTTGTAGTAGATCTAACATTAAAAGTTTTTAAGTATTTTCAGCGTACACATCTCGTTATTAACGATGGATGATATTCAAAAAGCTTTTATGTCCGGAGCTCGTTCGTCAAATGCCAACGTGATTCATCAAGTCAATCTTGATAACGAAATGGAACGAATGTTAAACTGCCCAAGCTAATGAGCATGGATGAGTATGAAGCATGGAGAGAGAAATTTACGTATTGGGTTCAAGCCATGCATTTTGCAGGCTGGGTGTCTATTGAAAGAGGTTACACTGTTCCGGTGGATGAACATCAGCAAGTTCTTGAGATGTACAATTACTCGACGGTACAAAAAGAGGAATACATTGCTAAGGAAAAAGATGATCAGTCTTCTCCAACAATCTGTCAAAGAAGATATTCTCGTCTTGCTACCGGAATACACAACATCAAGAGATCTCTGGCTCTCACTTCAAAAGAAGTATCAAGGAAGCGCGGAGATGATCAAAAGCAAGAAAACTCTCATTATGAAAGAATTCGATATCTTCAACATGCTGAAGGGTGAGACCATGAAGCAGATGATTGAACACTTCTGTCGTCTTAAAGTTCAAATGCGAAGACACGATCTCGAGAAGACGGAACAAGAGTACATCAACAAGCTTGCAGACGCTCTACCAGATGGAGAGTGGACTACTTATCTAATGGTTCTGAAGGAAAGCGATAAATGGGAATTCTTCAAGCTGTCATCATTTATCGATAAACTCGAAGGCCATGAAATGGAACTATTGAAGATTGCAAAGTCAAAGAACGCTAATGTAGTTCAAGACGTTGGGTTGTACTACAAAAGTGGAATGCAAGACAACATTTCAAGTCCGAAAATTGGGACAGCGTTTAGTGCAAACATGAATGCTTCTCCACAAAACCAGAGTCAATCACAGCCTCATTATGATCAGAGTCCACAGAGTTCGTTCTCAAGCACTGGTTCAAATTCATCTTATCAAAGTCAAGCAAATCAGAATCAACAATCAAATTCTGATTCGAATGTATACAAGTGCAACATCGCAGTAAATTTGATTAATGTTGTTTCGGAACAAGTCGCTAAACAACATATATCTCTTCTAGCCACTGTTCTGGAGCCATACGTAAGTCTTGTAGCCGGTAAAATTGGAAATCCTAAAATGACGAAAGAAGATTATGACCAAGTGGATGAAGAGGAACTCGAGTTGATGGATATCAAGTGGTATTTAGCATCTATCATTCGAAGAGTCACAAAGTTCGTTGCTCTCACTGGCCGAGATATCGGAAACTCAAGCAACAAACTGGGTTTTGACAAGACAAAAGTGACGTGCTTCAGATGTCGCCAAAAGGGACATTTCAAGAGAGAGTGCAAAAATCCTAAAGCAACGGGAAATCAAAGTCCATTCGGAGGAGGCAATGAGTATTACAAGAAGTCACTTCAGTACAAGCCATTTCCGAAGAAGACTCAGGTTGAAATCCAAGAGAAACCAAATAACAGCAGCAATGAGAAAGCTATGGTTGCATCAAATGAAGATGATGGTTTCGACTGGAACTCATACATCGGTAAGAAGACCGGAGTTGCGTTGATGGCTGAGATAGTTGAAGATACAACTGCAGAAGAAGCAGCGGCTTTGGAGAATATTATGCTGGAACAATAT
Organism: Scalesia atractyloides; assembly: GCA_947069175.1. NCBI lineage: Eukaryota > Viridiplantae > Streptophyta > Magnoliopsida > Asterales > Asteraceae > Scalesia > Scalesia atractyloides. Next base: position 48,159,013 of record CAMTDV010000004.1, on the reverse strand, counting down.
TTGCAACAACAACGAGAAGAAGAGGAGTATATCCACATGCAGAAGCAAGGAATTTTATCTCCTAACTCTTGTGAAAGTTTTGCAGGCCATTTTGATGGAAGTTCTTAGGAACAAGTTCCTGAGAAGAAATCAACCGATGAAGTAGTCATTGATGTTACTCAAGAAGTGAATGCCGAATACCTCAAGGACATTGCCGACAAAGCATTGATGGCAAATCTAACAAAGGTAGGTCCAGAGGTAAATGAAGTTGTCAAAGTACAAGTTGTAGAGGTTGAGAAACCTTGTACAAAATGTACCGAACCATGTTTTGAGTGTGCCGAAAAATCAAAGATCATCGCTGAAAACAATGTGCATAATGAACTTTTGAAATACGATTATCGCACAATGAAGGAAGCGTATGATAAAATGAAAAATGACTATGGCAGGCTCGATAGAAATAACATCGAACAACATGATACCATAAGGATGTTAAAAGGAACAGTAATGGATAAGAAAAAAGAGATTAATTTCTATATTAACACCATTGCTGAAACTAAGCAACAACTCCAGGACATGACAATTGAAACAGAGCGTGTACAACAACTTTTGAGAAGTTACACATGTAATGCATATGTCATTGATCACATCCTTCCGACAATTCCATCGTAAGAGAAACCTAAAAAGAAAATTGGTAAAGAATACAGCAATGTTCTTCCACCCCTTTGCGAGAAGTATTGTCGCAATCCGCTGATGGGATGGATAAGGTACTCAATATTGAATTGTTATCTGAAAAGAAACAGAGTTGCAAGAGAACATTTGTAACACCCTGGTCGTAGCGGAAGCGTAAACGTGTGACTATGAGGTAATCATTGCATCCAATCGCGTAAACACATAGTAATTAACAATCTGTCACACCCTGGTCGTAGCGGAAGCGCAAACGTGTGACTATGAGGTAATCATTGCATCCAATCGCGTAAACCCATAGTAATTAACAATGATGCATATCATATATTAAGTTGCAACAAACATTACAAGTTTTGTAAAAACAAGTTTGCATAAGTTCAACGCATTCAAGATGTTACCCCAAAAACATAGCTGTAGTTACATTACATCACAAAAAAAGTTTGTTATCAACATAAAGTAAACCAAGGTTTTGACCCCTATATACCCATACAAGGTTGGGATATAAGAGGCAAATCCGTCAAAAGTGGTATCCGTTGTTATATCATTCCCATTTCCCGAAGGCTATCACCGGCTCATGTCTTGTTCCCTGAAATACATGTAAGTTTGAAAAAATCAACAAAAGTTGAGCGAGTTCATGTAGTATTGTTTTCGTATAAATGTCATAAATGCCATCAGTATTAAAAACCATATATGTTATTGTCATTTACCATGGGTTTAAGGATCTATCAGTGGGTAGCTAGTCTGCTGACATTATGTGCCATAAGTAAGTAAATAACCAAACCGAGACAACTTTGTCATCAATTAGGGCTCACTTGGTCACTAAGTGATTAATGGTTACTAATCGCGTTTAACCACGTTAATCACCCTTTAATCCCAATTTTTAATCGCGATTAGATATTTAGTAAAATTTGCCATAGTTTCCCCCAAAATAGGACATTTTCCACGTTATAAAAAAGTATTTAAATCCTATTCAATCCACAAAGTCATCACTAATAAAAGTTTGTAATCTTCCAAAAATCACTTTTAAGTCCATTTAACCCTATTTAAACACTTGTTTCTTTCTGAAACCCAAAAATTATGAGTTTAGTTCATAAAAGTGAGTATGATGATTTTTCTTGATTTAAACATAATCATGTTTAAATCACATATTTATGTTTGTCATGGTAAGATGATCACAAATATAAAATACTACATGAAACTAACAACATAATCTTTAAATCACTAATATTAACAAGATCTTCATAAGATCATACAAACTAGCTACACTAATCTACACTAAACAACACATAATATAGTTATATTTAGTGTTCTTTAACTTTGAGATTAGGGTTTTTGATTATGTTCATCTTTGATATCAAGAATAACAACTTGTACTTCCATAAACTACTAATAATATGGAGCTTAAAAATGGTGGTTAGAGATCTTACAAGATTGCACAAGTTAGACAAGAAAATAAGAAGATATTAAGCTCCAAAAGTGCTCCTAGTGGTGCTCCATGTTTACCCCATGTTTAGATGATCTTGTAAGGCTTTTTAATGTGTGAAATATGGTGCTTAATGGTGGTTGAATGGTGGTGTATTGGCTGCCCTTTTCCAGCCGTGAGCAAGAGAAGGAACACAAGAGTTTTTGGTTACAACTTGTGATAAGAAATGAAGGTAAATTTATCTTATAATAATCATGTTTCCTTTAGTCAAAGTTTCATGTCACAAGGCCATACCCAAGGACTTACATTCTTGAAATATTGAACAACATGGTGAGGCCACATGGGGCCCACCATGACCGAATTCTAGGAGAGTGGGGGGTAGAGTGTAAAATTTTGGTGATTAAGTGCTTAAACTCTAGATATTTTGGTAATTAGGAGATGTAGGATGTTTAGGGTTTTAATCACACAATTAATAAGTAATTATATATTTGAACCAAATATATTATTAACTAGTTCACTGGACTAGTCAAAATAATATTCACTAGTTCAGGTGGTGTCCAGTTAAGCGTCGGTGCACTAACGAAGCTTTCGTGTCGTAGCGGTAAGAACTTTCCGCAAGATATGAAATTATATCTTAGAGTTGTATGAAGTATTTTGGAGTCCCAAAATAAGCTTAACTGGTTCACTAGCTTTGTCGTTTAGTTGTTATGGTGTCGGAATTGTCGTTTACTAGTCAGTCGGGTCGATATCGGACTAATTAGTGTATAGCGATATAACTTTGGAAGCCTATTGTTTTGAATATTCCAATGATATCCTTTAGATGTTATAGTGTGTTTTTCATCACTTAACATACTTCCGGAGGTCCAGAATTGCCGAATTATTACTACGTACGGACTAAAAGTTATTGTATTTTTTAGCCGATCGGACGATTTATTATTTAGGGCGTTGCACCGGAAGGTTGTGTAATATTATAAGACTCATTCCCACATTAGTGTTTTATATGTATGGACTCAGTTTTGTTATTCGTGTGCCTTGATTTCATTTTCTGTAGCGGTTGCTGGCATGAATAGTGCAACCGTGAATAGTGCGCCCAACACTCTCTACCAACACTTTTAGGACATAGTTTTGTTTGTTTCGCGTCGTAACGGAAACCAATAGATGTTATATCATGATTTGCTTGTCCTAATACTTTTTATATGCCATACGACTCAGTTATGCAGATAAATTGCGTTTAAATGCATGAGATTAGTAAATAAAATAGGTGATTAGATTGTGCGGAATTACCAGTTATTTGCCATTTGTCAAAACATTGATGTAATCTATACTAAAACAGATGATGACAATGATGTGGTTAAAAAGGTTATTGAAAATGTTTTGAACGATTCTGATGAGGGCACTTTAAAAGCGCCGACTCGAGTTCAAAGAATTCGGATTCACAGTCTGAAGATGACGATAAGTCATCAGATGACAATCTAAGTGATGATCCTAATATTATGATGTACAAGATTAAGGATTCTGATAGATTGTACTTTGATGATAGTTTTCCGATTCAGAACGTGAAGGAAGAATTGTTAGACAAATTCTTTAAACTCGTGGAAGTCACATCAGATGATCTGGAGATTAATGAAAAGAAATTATATTCCAAACCTAAAAGAAAAAACTACCGAAGGAATGGTGGTGATCATCCGGAAAACCGGAGAGCTGGGTTGGGATTAGAGGAATCAGATGAATCTAAAAAGAAAGTGTCACCATTTCATGAATACAAGAATAAAAATATGAATTTTGTATATGGGATGAACACGGTTCATGAGGAAAGTTTGATCGGGAAACAATCAAACGATGAGTTTAAGAAACAGAAAGAACTTCGAGATAAAGCCAAAATTGAAAGTAGTTCTAAAACAAGTGGTATAAAACCCACTAAAGGTCATCCACATGATTCTCGGACTTGTTTCAAGTGCAATGAAATTGGTCATATTGCACGTTACTGTCCGAAATCAAAGCCGACTTATCTTCGAAGGAAAGAAAGTTCAAATGTTGTGAAACCGAAGCAACCATCATTTGTAAAACCTGTAAAGATTTTGAAAAGAAACGGAACAAAAGCTGAAGTTAAACCTAAGTTTGAAAATTCAATTTTTGAAAAAGGTGAAACTTCAAAGGCTAATGAAAACAATTTTTACATCAAGAAGGCTAATATAAAATCTCAAGCCTGGATTGTAAAGAAACGGTCAACAACATCTGAAATTACTAAGTCTGATCTTGTTAAGACTAGTGATAGCATGAAAGAATCAAAATCTGAAATCATAATTGAAACCACATCTGAAAATTTCAAAACTACAAGTGGTAACAATTCAAAAGATAAAAAGACAGTTAAGTTTTTAAACATAAACATCACAAAAAATCCAGATGATGAATATGAATTTGATTATGCAGATGAGTGTGGATTTGATTATGCTGATAAGTGTGAGTTTGATTTTGACGATGGTTATCCAATTCAACCCAAGACTAAAAAGGCTTGGATCTCGCTTTTTAAATAGATTGTTGAAATGTGCAGGGGCTCAAGAGATCCGTACTTTCTAAGTGGATTTTGGATAGTGGAGCATCCAGGCATATGACGGAAATGAAAGCGTTGTTGTTCGACATTAAAGCTATCAATAGTGGATATGTTGGATTTGCGGTAACAAGGGTGGAAGGATAGTCACCGAAGGAAAACTCTCCAATGGCATCGTTTCATTCGATCGCGTGAATTATATTGCAGAGTTGGAAAATAATCTTCTGAGCATATCGCAGATTTGTGACAAGAGGTTCACAGTGCATTTCAATGACAAAGAGTGTATTATCTTGAAGCCGGGTTTCATAATACCAGATGAGTGGATTTTGATGCGAGCCCTCGTGAGAATGATTTATATGTTCTTGATATGGGCATCGCTACCACTTCATCAAAATCAGCACAACGTTTTGTGACAAAAGCTACTGAAAAGGATTCTATTCTTTGGCATCGTAAAATGGGGCATATTCATTTGCGAAAAATGAATTTGTTGGTTCATAATGATCTTGTAGAAGGTGTAAATCTTCGGAGCTTTAATATGTCTGATCACTGCTTAGAGTGTAAAAAGGGAAAGCAGATCAAGAAATCTCATCCGAAGAAAATTCTGAACTCAATCAAGTTGTCATTAGAACGTCTCCACATGGATTTATTTGGTCCTGTAAATGTTCGAAGCATCTCAGGAGACTTATATTGCTTGGTCGTGACAGATGACTATTCGAGATATTCGTGGGTATTCTTTCAAGAATGAAAAGACGAAACGTTCGAGAACTTGATTATTCTATTCAAGAAACTCGAGAACCTTTATCATTTGCCGGTCAGACAAATCAGAAGTGACAACGGCACAGAGTTTAAGAATAACAAAATGAAGGAATTCTGCAACGCAAAAGGGATTCTGCACGAGTTTAGTGCTTCTATACTCCACAGCAAAACGGAGTAGCTAAACGGAAGAACAGAACTTTGATTGAAACTGCGAGAACCATGCTTGCAGATTCTAAACTTCCAATTAGCTTCTGGAGTGAAGCGGTTGCTGCGGCTTGCTACACGCTAAACAGAGTTCTTATTGTCAAACCAACAAAGAAAACATGTTTTGAGATGATAAACCGACGGAAGCCAAATTTGAAGTTCTTAGAGCCATTCGGTACGCCATGTACCGTAATAGACCAAGATGGCAAATTCAGAGCTAAATCTCTTGAAGGTTTCTTTGTCGGATATGCGAGTCCGTTGAGAAGAGTATATGTTCCTTCGTTAAGAAAGGTTATTGAAGCACAACACGTGGATTGTTTTAACTATACGGATCCTATTCAAAGGAGAGGTGACGCATGGCTGTTTAACTATCAAGACCTTTGGAAGTCATTTTACTTGCCCGAAGAACCGTCTGACGAAGAAGTTGCAGCGTTATATTATCTTCACCAGTCGGAGAATCAAGAACAAATTGTTCGACCAATTGTGGTTAATCAACCCACGTTGGATCCATCTTCTTCTGGCGCAAGTTCAAGTTATAGTGGTGTTCTGGCTGAAAATGTTTCTGAAACATTAGTAACACCTACTACTCCTCCAACAAATGCCTCTACTGAACCAGTGAATACAACAACGGAGCCCAGTATGCCTAAGAATCAGAATTCTGATTCAGATGAAGCACCAACATTTGATGCTGATGGGGAATCATCTTCTTCAGATGAGGAAGTGGAGTAGATAACAAGTCTTCTTAATCAATCTGCAGTCCCGAGCAACAGAAATGAAGCTTCATCAAGCTCTCCAAACGTTGAATTGGTCGTTGATCTCAACATCACGAATCAGCAAAACTTAGTAGATGTTCCAAGCGAAGAATTGCCGCGATCATATTCCTACCATCCTTCAACAATTATAATCGGAGAACTTCAAACTGGTGTTAGAACTCGAAATCAAATTAACAAAGCACTCAGTTGTTTCTACACTCACGTTCCTCCAACCCAGAACTATTGCTTCTATTCATGTTTCATCTCTCAGATAGAGCCAAAGACAGTTAATGAAGCTTTAGCCGATGAAAACTTGGTACAAGCAATGCAAGAAGAACTATTGCAGTTTGAGAAGTTGGGAGTGTGGAAGCTTGAAGACCTACCAGAAAATCAGAAAGCGATTGATACGAAATGGGTCTTTAGTGTAAACGTGATGATAGAGGGGTTATTGTTCGTAACAAAGCTAGGCTTGTTGTCAAGGGATTTCACCAGCAGGAAGGAATAGATTACACGGAAGTCTATGCACCAGTAGCTCGCTTGGAATCCATTCGAATCTTTCTAGCTTTCGCATCATGGAAAGGATTTAAGATCTATCAATTGGATGTCAAATCAGCTTTTCTGTACGGAAAATTACACGAGAAGGTGTACGTTGGACAACCACCAGGGTTTGTCAATCCACTCAACAAGAAGAAAGCATACCTACTGGATAAAGCTCTTTATGGTCTACACCAAGCCCCGAGAGCTTGGTACAAGACGTTATCGCAACATCTCGTCGGCAACGGCTTTATCATAGGAACTGTGGATAGTACTCTTTTCACCAGAGTCGTTGATGGTCATCTGATTATAGTTCAAATCTACGTCGACGTCATCATCTTTGGATCTACAAACGATAGTCTCTGCAAGGAGTTTGAGGGAATCAGGAAAAAGAAATTCGAAATGTCCTCGATGGGCGAAATGAAGTTCTTTCTTGGTTTGCAAGTAGATCAGCTTCCAGATGGTATTTTCATTCATCAGACTAAGTATTTTCATGACATCTTGAAGAAGTTTGGAATGGAAAGCTTGAAGCCTCTATCTACGCCTCTTGCTCTAAATCAAGGGATTTGCATTGACGAGACTGGAGCCAAAGTTGATGAGACATTATACAGATCGATGATTGGATCGCTGATGTATCTGACGGCATCGCGCCCAGATATTATGTATCCAACCTGCCTCTGCGCCAGATATCAGTCAAGCCCAAGGATCTTACACATGCAGATCGTGAAACAAATCTTCAGATACCTGAAAGGATGCCCAAGCACCGGCTTGTGGTACCCGAAGAACGATAATTTCGACCTCACAGGCTATACTGATTCTGATATTGGTGTAGATAAGTTGAATTCAAAATCAACTACAGCGGGATGCCAGTTCTTCGGAACAAGAATGGTAACATGGCAGTGTAAAAAACAGACTACGGTCGCTCTCTATACCTGTGAAGTTGAGTATATTCCGGCCTCCAGCTGTTGTTCACAGATTCTGTGGATTCAACAACAGATGAGAGACTATGGTCTGGAATTTCAAGACACTCCGCTGTTTGTTGATACAAGGCAGCCATAGATATAACTAAAAATCCGGTTCATCACTCACGCACAAAACACCTTGAAATTCGTTATCATTTCATTCGTGATTGCTATGAAAAGAAATTGGTGCGAATAGAAAAAATCCACACCGACGAACAAAAGACTGATTTTTATACCAAACCATTTCCTTTGTCACAGTTTAAATACTTGCTGAGAATTAATGGTATGAAAAATTTGCTGACAGGTGCGGACGCTGAGGTTGAATACGGATCGGACGACGAGTTCGCGTGATCCACATTGGTTTGTAAATATCTTTCTAGTTTAGAATTTTGTTAAAAACTAAAATCCAAAAAGATGTTTTTGATTTTAGGGGGAGAAATGTTAGAGAAAATACAAAAACATTCGAAAAAATTTAAAATCCAAAAACATATGAAAATTTCAAAATGTACAAAAACATTGAAAAAGACAAAAAGAATTCAGTGTCATATAAGGAAATGATAGTACATCAGTGGACTATCACAGTATGCTAAAGAAATGGAAAGTTTAAAAGTGATAAACGAGTCTTACTGTGGATGTGTCGATAGGCTTAACACGTTTAGTAAACTATTTTCGATATGTAAACTAAATTTTACAACTGCTTAATCTTGTGGATTAATATATCTTGGATATATGGACTTAGTACTCCGAAATTTCGTTTGAAAGATTGCCTGATTCTGAGATACGAGGTCTTTATAGATAGTTGATATCTGGGGTATTATATAAGTTCTTCTGATTTTGCGGAAGCAATGGTCTAGAACTTCTATAATACTTTCGCCAAAAATCCCCAAACTACATGCAATATTGAAAAGAATCGAAAGATCTAATCATTTGCAGTGTTAAAAAGATTCCTTAAGTGGAACACACCTTAAAGACGAGCCTTCATCTCTTTGTCTGTATGGTAGTACTAACCTGAGCTCTCAAGGTCTCGCATAACCCAGATACAGATATCAATTACGCTATATTCACCTGTAAGATGAAATCTAGGAAATCTGGATACGGGAGTATATTCAAGAAGTGGGAACCACATATAAGTCAAGTTTCATAAATCTTACCTTAACATATCTTGAAACAGCTGAGAAACGTGGTAAAGTTTAAGTGGACAAACATATCGACAATCTAAGTAAACGAGTTTAAAGCTTAAAGTCATCAAAAGGTCAACGGTACTGGTGATATGTCTCAATTAACTGATATGATCCTTTAGACACGATTTCACAAAAATATGTCTGTAAATATGTTTGTACATAGTTTACTTTGTTCTGTACATAGTTTATTAGCTTTACAGATTAAAATCAAAAAGATTTTCAGTGTGTTTTAGCATAAACTTACAAAAATTCAAAAGTATTTTATTTCTACGTTGTTTTCAGCAAACCAATGTTGGAGAACGGGTCTTCAAAGCCTGGTAAGATGCTAGAACTGGTGGGGAATCTCTTTGACAACGGGCTGGGAGCTAATCTGTTAAAATTTGTAAAGTCAAAACGATAAAAAGTTCATTAATTTGAAACTTTGATTTTGAATATATCAACAATTTGTTCGTAACAGGTCAAACCGGGGTCATTAACTTGGACTCGGCAGACAAATCGGTTAACCAAGGTTATTAACTTGGACTTGGTCAACTGAGTGGATTTTCATAATTGGTATAAAGTTGGAAAGTTCAGGGGTTAAAAAGAAAAATTTGAAAAAGTTTTGTTTTTAGGGTTTGGCAAGTTCGGCCAAACTTGCTAAACAAATCATGTTTAACAAACAAGCAAGTTCGACCGAACTTGCAGATGGATTTAAAAGGTAAGTTCGCCCGAACTTCAATGGGCTTGTGTATGGGCCGGTAAGTTCGCCCGAACTTGACATGGTATAAATACCAATCAAGTTCGGCCGAACTCATTCAACAGCACACAAACTCTCCTGAGGGAACTTAAACATTTGAGAGCGAAGTTGTGATTTTGGCAATTTGACGTCGTTATTCTGCCCGATTTTCGTTTGTTTTTAGTGATTGGCACACTAATAACAATGGCTGAGGTATAATTTCAATGATTGATCTATGAATTGAACCGAATGAGATAAACTTAAATCTGGAACTTTAAAATATGTTAGATCTAGGTGTTGTTGGTCAAAATTGAACTGAAAATCGTAATCTACACATAAAATCGACCGTGTAAACATTTTTGATTGGATTGAAATGGTTATTTGAATATTTAACAGGTTTGGTATTGAAAGAGACGACAAGTTCAGCCGAACTTGTTGTCAAGTTCCACCTGATTTGTTAACAAAACTGAATAAAGAGATCCAGTAGTATGTTCGATCGAACTTGAGTATTGAAATGTGTTTGAAATTTCATGTTCGACCTAACTTATCTTTAATAAAAGTTGTTACTTGTTATAAGTTCGCCCGAACTTATGGTTATAATTGAACATGTTGATAAGGCATGTTCGGGCGAACTTACTCAAAACAATGTATTAACATTTAATCAAGTTCGCCCGAACTTGATAAAAGTGTTAGTAAAATTTTGTAATTTTTCTCGTAAAGTGTGCTAAGTATTTTGCCTCGTTTTTCATGAACAAGTTCCAGAGCGTGCCTTAGTGGAATTTTCTAAGACGCACAACACCTGTATTACGCTCGACAAATCAATATGTCCTTCGCTTAAGGAATACGACAGTATATTGAGGTTTTTGGAGGAAAGTCCTATTCACCGGGCTATCACAAAGCGCACAATATCATATAGATCTCATACTTTTCATTTCTGGATGAATGCGGAGTTGAGTGATGATCAGAAAACGATTAATTCTTCCGTGCAAGTCGGCAATGAAGTCAAACCGATCACTATTACAGAAGATGATATACGCAGAGTGTTACAATTCAACGATAAAGAAGACGATCCAATTTATCTCGATGAAAAGATGGTTCGTGGTTGTTTCTTCAGGATGGGTTACAAAGGAAGTGTGAATAAGCTGACGTTGAAGAAAGGGGAAGTGCCTAACCCCTACAAGCTCCTGATGTACGCTATTATCCGTACTTTTAGTCACCGCAAGGCAGGTCTCGACGACGTGCAAGATTATGTAGCCTGCATGGCAACGACACTTATTCTGAAGAAGCCATTCAACTTTTCTAAGCTTGTTTCACACACATGTCCAAGAATATGGAAGATTTAAGACTTTGTCTTTATCCAAGATTCGTGCAAATGTTGATTGATGAAAAGTTCAAGAATATAGCACGAGATCCGAACGATGTGTTGTATCTAGTTCATCTTGATGAAACAACAGTGAAGAAGCTCATAAAGTTTCAGAAGCAAGCTTCAGCTCCTGTTGCAAAACCAGTTTTCCGGGCTATCAAAGATCCAAACCATATCGCGCCGCCCGAAAACAAATGGAGAAAAATGGTAGTGATGACGATAAAGAGCTTAACGCTGAGAAGGAATGGTTCAAATACTTTAAACCGAAAGCAAGAAGCGAATGGTTTTTAAAGGTAGAAGATGATAAGCCAAAGAAAAAACGAGCTGTTAAAAAAGTTGATACTATGCTCGTAGATGAAGATGAACCAGAGAATGTGCAAACCGAAGCAGGTTCAAGTGCTGCAGTAGTGGTTGAGAGTCAAGAAATAGCGAAAACGACTCACGAAGATGTTATTTCTACTACTTTAGAGAATGATGATTCTCTTGAAAGAATTACAAAGAAGACTATAGCAGAGACTGAGACAGAAAAGACAAAAGAGACTAATGCTGATTTTGATCCGAATCAGGAAAAAGAGTCAGATGAGGAAAGACCAAAGAAGAAATCTAAACATGTAAAGTCTGTAATTGTTTCGTCGACAAAGACTACAGTGTCTCCTCAAACAAGAGGCAAAAGGAAAAAAGAAAGCTCAAAAAGCTGTTAGCAAAAGGTACAAAGGATCGTTGAAAAGCGTAGAAGTTACACAAGAACCTTCTGGCGCACATGAGAAAGAAGTCACACAAGAACCTTCTACACAAGAACCTCCTGTTGTTGATACAAATGAAGCTGAACGTCTAGAAGTCACACAAGAACCTCCTGTGATTGTCTCATCGGAAGCTGAAAGGCCAAGAGCTACACAAGAACCTCCTGTGTCTAGTTTTGTGGAAGTACCTATTATTCAATCGCCGGTTGCTCCAACGACTTCAAATTTAGAAAGTTCCAATCCAAGAAAGTAAACACCAAAGGCTGCGACTCTAAAGTCAACACCAAAAACTCCAGGAGGGCCTAATCTTTTTGGTGATATGCATACTGATCCGATAAGTCTGCAGGATTTAAACGATTTCTTTCCAGAGACTAATGTTGAACTTCTGGAAAAGCGTGTCAAGGCATTAGAAGATAAAGTGGTACATAATGAAGTTGAAAAAGCAGAGCTTATTCAGAAAATGAATCAAAGTGCGGTTAAGAAAGAGATTTTGGATGACAAGGTTAAAGTGTTAGAGAATGAAAGAGAGTACTTTAAAGCGTCGATCGAAAGTTTGCAGGATGCAAATGAAAAGATGCATGAGATAGCTGATCTGGAGTCTATCCAAGTCCTAAATGATCGAAGATTGTCCAGGATGCAGAAAGTGTTATCTAATGCACTGGGTATCGATTTCATCAAAGAATATGATCGTCTGGATCATCAAGAAGCTAAAGAACGATCAAAAGAATAATTAGCTGCGAGTGGTAAAGGAACAGGGATTGAAGATGAAGCTCCTACTTCTTCTGAAGCTGCAGAGAAGTCTGTTGATGTGGTTAAAGCTTTGAGTCCGATATTCCAAAGGTTTACGAATCTGTCAAGCCTTCTGATTCTATAGTTGCTTCTGAAGAAAAGGACGATGAAGAAGCTGAAAAGGAGGATAAAGATGATGAGGAAAAAGATGATTCGGAATATGAGGATTGGAATGTAGCTGACGACGATGATGATGACGATCAGGGTGGTGTTTGTATTAAAATCACTGAAGCCAAAGTGTCAAGTGAATTTGATTTTTCCTTGCTAATGGATGATGAATAAACAGAATGGATGATAAAAGTGAGGGGAGTCAGGACAGAAAGGGCCTTCAGAGGATATAGATTTGTCAAGTGTTGATCGATCTGCAAAGCCAGTTGCTGCAGTACCCACAAAGCCGTTAATGTTGATGTTGGAACATATTGTGGAAGAAGGTGAGTACGTGCACAATTACTCAAAAGAAGATTTGGCAAGATTGGTTGAAGTTGAAGCTGAAAGTTTAGAGTTTGATTTCGAGGAAGTGTTGAACGTTAACACGTTTGAGCCAAACAATTACCAGTATACTAGAAGATTTGAGGCTGATGAGTATAACAGGGTGATCATAGAGGATTGGTCTTCTGATGATGAAACAGATCATACTGCGAAGTATGTTGGTCCTAATTCTGATAGTTTTCCTACTTTCAAGGAGATGTACAAGTAACTCGATGAAGACATGCTTAAGGAAAAGATTGAAGAATCTCTACGAGAGGGAAAAGTTCCTAAACCTATGACGAAGGAGGAAATCGCTCAAGCGAAAAAGTCCTGGTTTAAAGAGATGCCTCGCGAACGTAAGTTTCGACGTCCTCTAGCATTCTTTACGAGAGACAAAGATGTTTCTTTGGGGGATATTTTGAGTTGGGGTTGGTTCAAAGAGCTGAATGTTTATGCAATCAAAAGAGAACTTGGAGTGCAATACTTCAAATATCTTTTTGATTTCAAGACCTTACCTTATTGGGATGTGGAAGAGTTAGTGCAGACTGTGAATGTTCCATAACACATGAAGTATATTGATCAGTTATTGTGAAAATGATCAAGTATGAAGCGGTGAAAGGATTCAACTACTGGAAGCCTTTTATTCCTAGCCGCATAATCAAGATAAACAAGAAAACGTGAGAAAAAGACTTAACGTTGATCATGAAACGTCCAAGAGCCATGAGGAATATGCCGCTAATGCCGATTGAACAAAACTTCAATCCTTTGTTCAAGTGGTGGCAAATAGATCCAGCTACTTGTGAAGCAGTTATTGTTCTGAAAGGGTTGAGGTGATGGGTCATCAGGGCATAAGGGGTTTATGGAGGACGATTAGGATTCTAGATCCTATGTAGTTGGTTAACTGCTCGAGAGAAGACATCAAAACCTTGTTCTATTGCAAGATTGTTTTTGAATCAACTAGAAAAGGTACAAGCGATGCAGTTTCAGAAAGTTGTAAATGTTTGTTATGCACGCGAAGTCAATTCTGGAAAGATGTGGAAAATGAAGTAGAGAGATTTAGAAAGGGTTGAGTTTCTAAAGGAGGAGAAGCATCTTGAAGCAGTTAATGAAAGAACTAGGAAGGCAAGTGTTAAAAGATTTCAGCATTTGAACAAAGTGCCTCGTACATACCAGACGCCGGATCCGAAACAAGAAAGACGAAGGAAACCGTACAAGAACTTCTTCGGTCGTGTGCATTAACGTTTATATGAAGACATAGTTTCAAAGACTGATACAAGACGAAGACGATATCCAAGGGGGAGTCTGTTGGTGCATAATGTCTATGTCTTAGTCTTATATCGAGTCTGTATAGTATAGAGTTGAATAGGCTAGGTATATGAAGTATTTATGTTTGTATTAGCCAAGTTCGCCCATGATGTGTCATGTAAAGGCAAGTTCGGGCGAACTTACTCCTATCCTCAGGCGAACTTGAGGCTCTATAAATACCTAGCTAGTGCTCCTCATTTGTAGCTTTGGCATTTTGGAGGCGAAGCTCTGTCAGTTTGTAATCGCAATGTTTAGTCAATGAAACTGATGATTAAATGATTAATTCTTGTCTATTGGTAAACACGACGTAATATTTTCGCTATTATGGACGTTAGGTATCAAATTTAGGTTCCTTAGCATCGAGGATCGGTCCTACAGGATTAACCATCCACTTTGGAACCTCGTATGATGTTCACCACTACACAAGTCACCATAGGTAACAAGGAGGGTCTTAGAACAATATTATGAACAAGAATGTAAATGACAAGAATGTAAAGTGTGTCACCATGATACCAAGTAGCCAAGTGAAATACAACCCGGTGAGCACACTTTAACACACGTCAAAGGCTAGACGGGGTTGTGACACTTTCAATCTAGCAAACTAACTTGGAATAATGATGAAAATCATCAAGTGATGTGTGGTCTCAAAGTTAGGATAACCCAAACTAACCAAGGTGGACACACATGAACAAGTTCATGAACTTGCATCACTTGTGAGCTTAAAGCTCTTCAAAAACATAAAGTTTAGGGTGTTAAAACAACCCTTAGTTCATGTTAACAAGCTTGGTTAGGCTTTACTAATCATAAGTTTGATTAGAAGCATAAGAACACAAGTTTGTTTAAGGTAAATCATAAGTTTTATAAAGATTTGAGCAAAATACAAACTTTGGAGCCTTATAGGTGAATATCCACGTCTAGATTCTCCATGGAGAATCCTTCGACTCAAACCTAAGGTTAATCCAAGTATGTAGGAAAAAGAATGGGGCAATTTCGTTAAGTATTGAGTGGGTTATACTCACTTTAGTATGAAGGTATGAATCTGCCCGAAATTCCGATTTGCAAGAGTTCTTGAGGTGATTTGAGAGTGATTTGGGAGATTAGGAGGTTGTGAAAGTGGAAAATGGCTTGGAGGAGTGTTGGTATTTATAAGGGTGAGTTAGGAGGTTGTTGGAGGTGTTAAATGGGGGTTTAGAGGTGATTGGAGGAAAGGAGAGTGTGTGGATATGTGCTAATTCGTGAGCAAAACAATTCTGTCCCGCCCAGGAGGCCATACAGACCGCATAGGGTTTCCCATACGGTTCGCAAGGACCGGGTCAGGAAACAATTTTTATTTTTTGTTGTGATTTTGTCACATGTGACGGGTTTAGGTGCTAATTCATGGTATTTTAGGAACTTGTAAAGTATTTTAAGCATAAGAGGCATGTCCCATGATGTGTGTAAGTGTAAAATGAATACTATTAAGTACGAATATCATGTTTAAGTCTCGAATAAGTACAATCATCAGGTTTTGCAAGTTTGTCACACGATTACGAGTATCACGAATATGTTTCACATGTTCAAGTGTATGCATAAGTATAAGTATAAAATGATTATGAATAAGCATTACATGAATAAAATTGTTGATGCATAATGTCTATGTCTTAGTCTTATATCAAGTCTGTATAGATTAGGGTTGAATAGGCTAGCGAAACGAAGTATTTATGTATGTTTAGGTCAAGTTCGCTCATGGTGACATTGTGAAGTCAAGTTCGGCCGAACTTGACATAGTCAAGTTCACCCGAACTTACCTACCCACCAGCGAACTTGTGACCTTATAAATAGCTAGCTTGTCATTATCATTTGTAACTTTGGCATCTTTGAGGCAGAGCTCTGTCAATTTGGAGACTCGACGTTATATCAATAAACTTTACGATTAATTGACTAATTCTTGTTATTTGGTAATCGTGTCATAATATTTCCGCTATTATGGACATTAGAGATCAAATCTAGGTTCCTATGCATTGAGGATCGGTCCTACAAGTGGTATCAGAGCTAGAATAGCCTGATTTGATTGATACAAGACAAGAACACTTCTAATTCTACTCCATTCTTCTATTTTTCTTAACTTTTACACTAAAATGAAGAATTCACGGGCAAATTCTGTCCAATTTTGAATATGACATGTTAAATCATCATAGATAAACCACTGAGAGTTTGGAGACTAAAATCAAACGAATTGGTGTCAAATTGTTGCAAAAACCGTGTATTCAAAACTCATGAAAATCGAACTTGTTAGCCAAGTTCGACCGAACTTGACTTAAAAAGTCACTTTTGGAGTGAGTTTTTATCAAGTTCAACCCAATTTAAAGGTTTTTAAGAGAATTTGAGCTAAGTTCGCTCGAACTTACTAAGGAATCTTTGATATTTTATCAAGTTCGACCGAACTTGATAAAAATCAGGAAATCTTAGGCTAAGTTCGTCCGTACTTGTGTGTTTCTTATAAATTCCACACTGCAAGTTCGCTCGAAGTTAAAACTCAGGGAAATTTTCAAAACAAGTCACAAGTTCGACTTAACTTGTGAATTAACTTGAAATTCTTCATTCTCAAACTACAAGTTTGACCGAACTTGTAGTAAAATTAACTTTTTCAAAAGTTTGAACGTGTTTTCAGAGTACTATACTCGATACTCGCGATGGATGATATTTAAAGAGCGTTTATGTCAAGAGTGGGTACATCCGATGCCAATGTAATACAGCAAGTCAACCTCGACAATGAAATGGGCACGTCCGTTAAACCACCGAAGTTAATGAGCATGGACGAGTACGAAGGATGGAAGGAGAAATTCACTTATTGGGTTCAGGCCATGGATTTCCAAGGCTGGGTGTCGATTGAGAGAGGTTATACTGTTCCGTTAGACGAAAATCAGCAAGTTCTAGAGAAGTACAAGTACTCCACAATTCAAAAAGATGAGTACATTGCTGAGAAAAAGATGATTAGCCTCATTCAACAATCTGTTAAAGAGGATATTCTGGTCTTGTTGCCCGAATATACGACTGCGAGAGATCTATGGCTATCACTACAAAAGAAATACCAAGGAAGCACAGAGATGATCAAGAGTAAGAAAGCTCTCATCCTAAAGGAGTTCGATATCTTTAACATGTTGAAGGGAGAGACAATGAAACAGATGGTTGAGCGTTTCTGTCATCTGAAAGTCCAAATGAGGAGAAACGGTGTCGAGAAGACAGAAACAGAGTACATCGATAAGCTTGCAGATGCGTTACCTGACAGAGAGTGAACTACGTACCTCATGGTCTTGAAAGAAAGTCATAACTGGGAATTCTTTAAGCTGTCTACATTCATCGACAAACTAGAAGGTCACGAGATGGAACTTCTAAAGATCGCAAAGTCGAAGAATGCTAACATTGTTCAAGATGTTGGTCTGTATTACAAGAACGGAATGCAAGACAACATTTCAAGTCCGAAGATTCAGACATCATTCAGTGCAAATATGAACTCTTCGCCACAAAATCAGAATCAATCATATCCATAATATGATCAAAGTCCACATATTTCTTCGTTTTCAAGTGCAAGTTCAAATTCATCATATCAGAGTCAAACAAATCAGAATCAACAAGTTGCAAAGCAACACATGGCACTTCTCGCCACTGTTCTAGAATCATATGAAAGTCTTGTAGCTGGAAAGATTGGCAATCCCGAAATGACAGCCGAAGACTATGATAAGGTGGACGAAGAAGAGCTTGAACCGATGGATATTAAGTGGTCACTAGCTTCTATCATTTGAAGGGTCACAAAGTTTGTTGCACTCACAGGCCGAGTGTAGGAACGTCCACGATTAGCACGGGAACCTAAATTTGTTATCTATTGTCTGATTAGGCGGAAACTAATGACAAGTTAACCAAATAACAAGAATTACTCATTTAAATGTTGTTTTATTGATCTAAAGTTCAATACATTCGAGAACCTGATCCGACAGAGCTTCAACGTCTCTGTGCCAACATCTCTCCCCATTACAAATGAAATCCCAAGGCACATATTTATAGCAACTCAAGTTCGTTGGTTAGGGGATGAGTTCGGGTGAACTTGACTTAGTCAAGTTCGGCCGAACTTGACAACTCAATATCCTTCACCAGCGAACTTGTCCTAGATTTCACTTAAATACGCCTCGTTTCTAACATATTAAGCCCTTTTCACTCAAAATCAATACATAATGACATAGGCAACATGCATATGCACAACAGACTCCCCCTTAGATGTTGCCGTAGTCATTGACTTTTAAAATCTTATGAGTCTTCTGATCTTAAGTTCTTGAATAAACTTTAACATCTTGATCTTCTTATACTCTTCCTTTTTCTTGAGCTTTGACTTGATAAAACTTTTAATCAACATGCTCCCCCTTGCTTTAAGCTTTGCTCCCCTAGCTTTAAGCTTTCTAGATATTTTCAATCTTTGCTTTATCAACTCCCCCTCAATCTTTCATTCCTATCTAAATTTTTTCTGACATTAAAATAAACATTTCAGATTCAAAAGCCTGTTATAAAATCTCAAAGTTTGAATCTTCTTTTTAATCTTTTCAAAATTTTAGATATTCAAGTTCAAATTAATGACCTTGAACACTTTTTACATTTAAGCCTTTGTTTACTTAAAATTTCCACTTATGAAATCCACTTGGTTGACCAAGTCCAAGTTAATGACCTTGGTTAACCAATTTCATTTACCAAGTCCAAATTAATGACCTTGAATTGAAACCGTTATGAACAATCTGATTTTAAAGTCTCAAATTAATGAACTTCTAAACATTCATCAGATTTTCTTACAAGACTTCAAAGATCCGTTCTTCATCATTGGCTCGTTGAAAACAATGTAGAAACAAAATCTTTTTGTATTTTTGAAAATTTATGCTAAAACACACTGAAAATCTTTTTGATTTTTATCTGTAAAGAAATTAAGAAAGTAAACTATGTACAAACATATTTGCAGACATATTTTTGTGAATTCGTGTCTAAGGATCATATCAGTTGATTGAGACATATCACCAGTACCGTTGACTTTTTTATGACATTAAGTACTAAACTCGTTTACCTAGATTGTTGATATGTTTGTCCACTTAAACTTCATCACGTTTCTCAATTGTTCCAAGATATCTTAGGATATGAATTATTAAACTTGACTTAACTATGGTTCCCACTACTTGAATATACTCCCGAATCCAGATTCCCTAGATTTCATCTTA
This sequence comes from Scalesia atractyloides, assembly GCA_947069175.1. Taxonomy (NCBI): domain Eukaryota; kingdom Viridiplantae; phylum Streptophyta; class Magnoliopsida; order Asterales; family Asteraceae; genus Scalesia; species Scalesia atractyloides. Next base: position 48,139,379 of record CAMTDV010000004.1, on the reverse strand, counting down.
CAGGTGAATATAGCGTAATTGATATCTGTATTCGGGTTAATGCGAGGCCTTGAGAGCTCTGGTTAGTACTACCGTACAGATAAAGAGATGAAGGCTCGTATTTAAGGTTTGTTCCACTTAAGGAATCTTTTAAGCATTGCAAATGATTAGATCTTTTGATTTTTTTCAAATTTGCATGCTAATTTGGGGTTTTTAGCAAAAGCATCATAGAAGTTCTAGGCTATTGTTTTCGCAAAATCAGAAGAACTTGTATAATACCACAGATATCAATCATCTATAAAGACCTCGTATCTCAGAATCAGGCAACCCTTCAATAGAAATTTCAGAGTACTAAGTCCATATATCCAAGATGTGTTAATCCCCAAGATTAAGCAGTTGTAAAATTTAGTTTATATCTCGAAAACAGTTTACTGAACGTGTAAAGCCTATCGACACATCCACAGTAAGACTTGTTTATCACTTTTAAACTTTACAATTCTTTAGCATACTGTTATAGTCCATGATGTACTATCATTTCCTTTTTTACAACCAAATTCTTTTTGTCTTTTTCGATGTTTTTGAACATTTTGAATTTTTTAATGTCATTGAACTTTTTTGAATTTTCCAAATGTTTTTGGATTTTCAACCTTTTCAAATGTTTTTGATTTTTCTAAAAGTTTCTTACTCCCCCTAAAATCAAAAACATATTTTTGAATTTTTAGATTTAAAGAAATTCTTCTAAAACTGTAACAAACCAATGTGAATCACGAGAACTCGTCGTCCAATCCTTTTTCAACTTCTGCGTCTTCTCCTGTCTGCAGAACAATCCATTAAACTTTGATAACACCAACTTGTAGGAACCACTTGTAGGAAATCAATTTTTTTTAAATGAGTTTTTCAATATAACAATCAGTGTTTTGTTTAACGGTGTGGATTTTCTCAAATTTTTAACATTCTTTTCAAATTTTCTTTTTCAACCACTTGTAATTTCAAAAACGTCAAAGATTATGACTTTCAAGATAAGTTAAAACTTATGGAGTTCCGCTATCCTGTATCAACTTTGATAGAGTGGATCTTGGGACTCCTGCACAACAAAGCAACTATTTGAAAAATGAAACCCAAGCCTTTTTGGTCTTGGGTTGGAAAGAATAACGATCTTCGTATTCACTTTCCAAACCATCATCATAATCAAAATCATCATCAAGCATTTCTTCCAATGACAATTTTGAAACTTTTTCGACCTTTTCTTTCTTTATTTGTTTGATTACTGACTCATTTGTTTTGACATTTTTAGTTTTGTCAGCAACAGGCTTTAGTTTTTCAGATGATGAAGCTTTTTCTTAGCAACCCAAGATTGTAGCTTGTTTCTAGCTTTCTTTATATAGAATCTAGAATCTTTGTTTTCATTTAATTTGAAGTTTCACCTTTTTCAAAAATTGAGTTTTCAAACCTTGAACTGATTTTAGGTTTCACTTTCGTCTTTAGATTCATAGTTTCTATTTGATTCTGTGACAGGTTTCACAATATCTGGTTGTTTTTGCTTTTCATCTTTTGATTCGGTTTTTCTTCGTGGAAACACAGGCTTTAAATTAAGACACTTGCGAGCAATATGACCAACAGTATCGCATTTAAAGCAAGTCCAATTATCAAAAACATTTCCACTAGTGGGTTTTACTTCACTTGTGGACATTGTTTTAGCCTTGTCCCGAAGTTCTTTTTCTTTCTTGAATTCATCATTCGATTTCTTACCGATCATACCTTCTTCTTGAACCGTATTTGTCCCATACATAAACTTCATGTGTTTACCTTTGTATTCATGAAATGGCGACTTCTGGTTCTTCTTGGTTCTTCTACACTTTCATCCAAACCCAATCCTGCTCTCCTGTTCTCAGGAAAATCACCACCAAACTCTCGATAATTGTTAGCATTCCTTTTGGGTTTCGAGTAAAATCTTTTCTCATTTTTGTCAAGATTATCTGATGAAACTTCTACAAGATTGAAAAATTTATCAAGTTGGTCCTCTTTCACGTTCCGAATCGGAAAACTATCATCGAAGTATAATCTATCAGATTCCTTAATCTTGTACATGACAATATTAGGATCATCACTTAGATCATGTTCTGATGATGTATCGTCATCTTTAAAATGTGATTCTGAGTTTTTCGAACTTGTTTTGGCGCTTTCAGAGCTGCCTTCATCAGAATCATTTCCTAACACATTTTTAACCACATTTTTTTACCACTGCTTCATTGTCATCATTTGATAAGAGTAAAAGTTTACTTCCGTATTCTTTACGCTTTGATTTATCACCATTTTCCTCGGACTTAATCGTAGGAAGAATGTGATCACTGACATACGCATTTGTGGTGTAACTTTTCAGCAATTGTCTTACCCGTTCCGTTTCTATTTTAATATCATGAAGTTCACGCTTTGTTTCGGCAATAGTATTAATGTACATGTTAATTGCTTTTTGTTTTTCAATTACTGTAGCATTTAACATTTTTACATTAGCATTAAGCTCACTATTAGCTTTTTTGAGATTTTTATATTTGCTTGATATTTTGTCATAAGCTTCTTTTATGGTTCTGTAATCATGACGAAAGTTTTTGTTTTGTATAGTCAATTCTCTTATGACTTTGACTTTATAAAGACATGGTTCACAAGGACTTGCGCACTTTGTGCAAGGTTTTTCAACCTCCACAACTTTCACAACTTCCTTTTCAGACACACTTAACTTAGCTTTTACCTTTTCTGCCTCCAATTTCAATGCTTCTTGTTTTTGCATCTCAAGATAAGCTAACTCTTCTTCCTCAGCTCTCTGCATATAACCTTCCACAATAGCATTCTCTAGAACAACATCAATATACGATGTATCAGATTCATCCACTAACTCTGCTATCATGGCAACACCAGTTTTCTTTCCGATGTATCTGTTCCAGTCGAAACCATCTTCTTCATGATTAGCAACAAGAGCTTGTTCGGTGTTCTTTGCAGGTTTATCTTCAACTTTGACTTGTGTTCTCTTTGGATATGATTTATACTGAAGAGCTTTCTTGTAGTACTCATTGTTGCTGCCGAAAGGATTTTGATTTCCACTTGCTTCTTGATTGTTGCATTCCCGTTTGAAGTGTCCTTTATGTCGACACCTGAAGCATGTAACTTTTGACTTGTCAAATCCAAGCTTGTCGCTTGAATTACCAATATCCCTTCCAGTGAGCGCCACAAACTTGGAAACTCTTCTGATGATAGATGCCAGACTCCACTTAATATCCATCAGTTCCAACTCTTCTTTGTCCACCTGATCATAATCTTCGGCGGTCATTTCCGGATTACTGATCTTTCCAGCAACAAGACTTTCATAAGATTCGAGGACAGTAGCAAGAAGTGCTATGTGCTGTTTGGCCATTTTTTCAGGAAATACATCCTTCAAATCGACTACTATGTTGCACTGGAAAACATTTGAATCAGAACTGGTTTGGCTTGTCTGATTTGGAATGACGAGCTTGAACTAGCACTAATATATCCAGCATATGTAGAACTTTGATTTGGAGAAGAATTTGTATTTGCACTGAATGTTGTTTGAATTTTTGGGCTTTGATTCAGAGTATCTTGAACACCTCCTTTGTAATAAACACCGACATCTTGAACAACATTAGCATTCTTTGATTTTGAAATCTTCATCAACTCCATTCCATGACCTTCCAATTTGTCGAAGAAGGATGACAACTTGAAATGTCTCCAAGATGGACGATTCTTCAGAATCATAAGATAAGTTGTCCATTCTCCTTCTGGAAGTGCGGCCAACTTCTCGATTTGCACTTCATTAGATATTTTGATATCATGTCTCTGCATCAGGACCATGAGGTGACAGTATCTATCGATCATCTGTTTCATTGTTTCACCTTTAATCATCGTGAAGAACTCGAACTCTTTCTTGATCAAGGCTTTTTTGCTTTTGATCATTTCATCACTTCCTTTGAAATTGTCGCGAAGAGTGTGCCATAGAATCAAGAATCAAGATATCTTCTTTTACTGATTGTTGTATCAAGCTAATCATTTTCTTCTCAGCAACATAATTTTCTTTGTCAGTCGATGAGAACTTGTTCAACGGAAGATCTTGATCACGCTCATCCTTTGGCCATTTGTATCCATCCTTAACTGCTACCCAACTGTTAAATTGATTCGCTTGTATCCAATTAACAAACTTTTTCTTCCATCCTTCAAACTCGTCCATACTCATTAGCTTTGGCGGTTTCGACGTAGTACCCATTTCGTTGTCGATATTCATCTGATTCGCCGCAAGAGTATTAGCATTTGATGAAGAAGCCATTTGTGAAACGAAAACGTTGTGGAAATCTTCCATTTTGATAATCTGAAGATGTATCTGAAAATACAATCAGAAACACTCGAAATTGATCAGAAACAGACAAGTTCGGTCGAACTTGTGTGAAGATCAGATTTTGATTTCAGTTTTTCACAAGTTCAGTCGAACTTAGATGACACATTTTCAAGTTTTATCACACCAGCAAATTCGGTCGAACTTAGTTATAGGTTTTTTGTTTTGAACTGATCTTGGGCGGACTTGAGAAAAATTATCAAAGAATTGATAAGTTCGGTCGAACTTAAGTGGATTTTCAAGAGGTTTACCAAGTTCGGTCGAGCTTAGGTGAGAATTCCAATAAAACCTTACTCAAGTTCGGTCGAACTTGCGTAAAAATGTTGAATTATATCTCAAGTTCGGTCGAACTTGATGTCAAGTTCGGCCAAGACTTGTTTCCAAAACATGGTTTTTTGAACTTTTTGCTATCAATTCGGTTGAATTTGATGTCCAAACTCTCATGGGTTTATCACAAGTGTATTTAACATGACATCTTCAATTTTTAGCCAATTCTATCCATGAATTCTTCAAAAATGTGAAAATGTTAAGAAAAATGATAGAATGGAGATGAAATAGAGAAATTCTTGTCTTGATTCCAGCAAATTTAGGTATCCAGGCTCTGATACCACTTGGAGGAACGTCCACGATTAGCACGGGAACCTAAATTTTTTATCTATTGTCCGATTAGACGGAAACTAATGACAAGTTAACCAAATAACAAGAATTACTCATTTAAATGTTGTTTTCATTGATCTAAAGTTCAATACATTCGAGAACCGGATCCGACAGAGCTTCGTCGTCTCTGTGCCAATATCTCTCCCCGTTACAAATGAAATCCCAAGGCACCTATTTATAGCAACTCAAGTTCGTTGGTTAGGGGATGAGTTCGGGCGAACTTGACTTAGTCAAGTTCGGCCAAACTTGACAACTCAATATCCTTCACCAGCAAACTTGTCCTAGATTTCACTTAAATACGCCTCGTTTCCAACAGATTAAGCCCTATTCACTCAGACTCAATACATAATGACATAGGCAACAGACATATGCACCAACACCGAGATATCGGAAATTCAAGCAACAAGCTAGGGTTCGATAAATCAAAGGTCACTTGTTTTAGATGCCGGCAGAAAGGGCATTTCTAGAGAGAATGCAAAAACCCTGAAGCAACGGGAAATCAGGGTCCATTTGGAAGAGGCAACGAGTATTACAAGAAATCTCTTCAATACAAGCCTTTCCCAAAGAAGACACAAGTTGAGATCCAGGAAAAACCAAACAGCAGTAACACTGATAAGGCAATGGTTGCTACCAACGAAGTTGATGGTTTTGATTGGAACTCTTATATCGGTAAGAAGACAGGAGTTGCATTGATGGCTGAGATAGTTGAAGATACTTCTGTCGAAGAAGCAACAGCAATTGAAAATTCTCTACTGTGCAGGAAGAAGAAGAGATGTATCTTCACATGAAGACACATGGCATTTTAACTTCTAATTCATCTTCTAGTTTTGCAGGTAACTTTGATGGAAGTTCTCAAGAGTAAGTGATCAAGGAGAAGTCGATTGATGAAGAAATCATTGGTGTTGTTCAAGAAGTGAAGGCTGAAAACCTCACGGACATTGCCAATAAAGCTATGATAGCGAATCTAACCAAGGTAGGTCCAGAGGTAAAGAAAGTTGTCAAAGTGCAAATTGTAGAGGTTGTAAAACCTTGTACAAAATGTACCGAGCCATGTGCTAAATGCGCCAAAAAATCACAAATCATCGCTGAACTAATGTACATAATGAACATTTCAAATACGATTATCGTACAATGAAGGAAGCGCATGCCAAAATGAAAGATGATTATGGCAGGCTCGATAGAAATAATATTGAACAACATGATACTGTGAGGATGTTAAAAGGAACGGTGATGGATAAACAAAAAGCAATAAACATTTACATTAACACCATTGCCGAAACTAAACAACAACTCCAGGACATGAAAATTGAAACAGAACGTGTTCAACAACTTTTAAGAAGTTATACAACTAACGCATATGTCATTGATCACATTCTTCCCACAATTTCATCGGAAGAAAAACCTAAAAAGAAAATTGGAAAAGAATACAACAATGTTCCTCCACCCCTATGCGAGAAATATTGTCGCAAAACTATTGATGGGATGGATAAGGCACTCAATATTGATTTGTTATCTGAAAAGAAAAATGAGTTGCCGGAGAACATTGATGTAGTCTTTACTAAATCAGATGATGACAATGCAGTAGTGAAAAAGGTGGTTGAAAATGTTCTGAACGATTCTGATGATGGCAGCTTTGAGAGCGCCACCTCGAATTTGAACAGTTCTGAGACAAATTCTGTAGATGACGATACATCATCAGAAGATGATCTATGTAATGATCCCAACATTGTCATGTACAAGGTTAAGGAATCTGATAGATTATACTTTGATGACAGTTTTCCGATTCGCAATGTCAAAGAAGATCAATTGGATAAACTGTTCAAATTGGTTGAAGTTACATCAGAGGACCTGGAAAAAAATGAAAAGAAATTCTATTCTAAACCCAAAAGAAATTACAATAACTACCGGAGAAAAGGTGGTGATCATCCGGAAAATCGGAGAGTTGCGTTGGGTCTAGATGAGGAAGAAGAACCGTTTAAGAAAATGTCACCATTTCACGAGTACAAAGATAAAAACATGAAATTCGTTTATGGGACAAACACGGTTCATGAGGAGAGTTTGACTGGGAAGCAATTAAACGACGAGTTTAAGAAACAAAAAGAACTTCGAGATAAGGCAAAAGCCACAAGTGGTGTAAAATCCACTAGTGGACATTCACATGATAATCGGATTTGCTTCAAGTGCAATGAAGTCGGTCATATTGCACGGAAGTGTCCGAAGTCTAAACCGGCCTATCTTCAAAGAAAAGAAAGTTCAGATGTTGTTAAACTAAAGCAACCAGAGTTTGTAAAATCTATAACAATTTTGAAACGAAATGAATCAAAACCCGAAGTTAAACCTATAATTGAAAAGAAATTTGAAAAATCAACTTTCAAAAAGGGTGAAACTTCTAGGGCAAATGAAAACAAGTTTTACATCAAAAAGGCAAACATTAAATCACAAGCCTGGATTGCTAAGAAAAAAGACAACTGCATCTGATGTTATCAAGTCTGAGCTTGTTAAGACTGATAACAGGAAAGAATCAAAGTCAGAGACCAAATCCGAAACTGTCAAATCTACAAGTGGAAATAATTCAAAAGATAAAAAGAAAGTAAGTTTTGAAAATGTAAACAATAGTGGAGGCTCAGATGGAGAGTATGAAGATGATTACCAAGCTTTCTATCCAAAACCCAAGACCAAAAAGGCTTGGGTCGCGCTCTTTAACTTGATTTTAACATGTGCAGTGGCTCCAAAGATCCGTACTTTCAAAGTGGATTTTGGATAGTGGAGCGTCCAGGCATATGACGGGAATGAAAGTGTTGTTGTTCGACATAAAAGCTATCAATGGCGGATATGTTGGATTTGCTGGTAATCAGGGTGGAAGGATAGTCTCCGAAGGAAAACTTTCCAATGGTGTTGTTTCTTTTGATCGCGTAAACTACATTCCAGAACTAGAGAATAATCTTCTGAGCATATCGCAGATTTGTGACAAACAGTTCACGGTGCATTTCAACAACAAAGAATGTATGATCTTAAAGCCAAGTTTCAAAATACCTGTGAGTGGATTCTGATGCGAGCTCCGTGCGAGAACGACTTATTTGTCTTAGATATGGGTATCGCAACCACTTCATCAAAATCAGCACAATGTTTTGTGGCAAAGGCTACTGAGAAAGATTCTATTCTTTGGCATCGTAAGATGGGGCACATTCATTTGCGTAAAATAAATTTCTTGGTTCATAATGATCTGGTAGAGGGAGTAAATCTTCGGAGCTTTAATATGTCTGATCACTGCTTAGAATGTAAAAAGGGAAAGCAGATCAAGAAATCACATCCGAAGAAAATTCTGAACTCAATCAAGTTGCCGCTTGAGAGTCTTCACATGGATTTATTTGGTCCTGTCAACGTTCGAAGTATTTCAGGAGACTTATACTGCTTGGTCGTAACAGATGACTATTCACGTTATTCATGGGTATTCTTCCAAGAATCAAAAGATGAAACATTCGAAAACTTTATCATCTTCCTGTACGACGCATTCGCAGTGACAACGGCACAAAATTCAAGAATTATAAGATGAAGGAATTTTGCAACGCCAAGGGTATTTTGCACGAATTTAGTGCGCCCTACACTGCACAGCAAAACGGTGTCGCTGAAAGGAAGAAGAGAACTTTAATTGAAACTGCGAGACATGCTTGTAGACTCAAAGCTTCCAGTCAGCTTCTGGAGTGAAGCAGTTGCAGCGGCTTGCTACACACTAAACAAAGTTCTATCTGTCAAACCAACGAAGAAAACCTGTTTTGAAATGATTAATCGACGGAAGCCAAAATTGAAATTCTTAGAGCCATTTGGAGCGCCATGTACTGTAATAGATCAAGATGGTAAATTTAGGGCCAAATCGCTTGAAGGTTTCATTGTCGGATATGCGAGTCCTATACGAAGAGTGTAATTCCTACGTTGGAAAAGTTATTGAGGCACAGCATGTTGATTGCTTCAATTATGGGGATCCTATTCAAAGAAGAGGCGACGCATGGCTGTTTAACTATCAAGACCTTCGGAAGTCATTTGACTTGCCGGAAGAACCTTCTGAAGAAGAAGTCACAGCGTTATATTATCTTCAACAGTCGGTGAATCAGGAACAAATCATAAAACCAATTGTGGTTAATCAACCCACGTTGGATCCTTCGTTTTGCGGAGCAGGTCCTAGCAATAGCAGTGTTCAAGTTGAAAATATTTCTGAAGCAGAAGTAACACATGCTATTACTCCATCAAATGTGTCTTCCGAACCAGGAAATGAAACAACAGTGCCAAGCATGCCTTAGAATCAGAATTTTGACTCGGATGAAGCGCCAATATTTGATGCTGATGGTGAAACCTCATCAGATGAAGAAGTTGAGCAGATATCTAATATGTTGAATCAATCTGCTAGTCCGAGAAATCAGAACGAAGCATCATCTAGTGCTCCTAATGTTGAAGTGGCCGTTGAGCAGCATATCTCAAATCAGCAAAGCTCAGTTGATGTTACTAGCGAAGAAATGCCGCAATCATATTCTTACCATCCTTCAACGAATATCATTGGTGAATTACAAACTGTTGTGCGTACACGAAGCCCAATTAATAAAGCGCTTAGTTGTTTCTACACCCGAGTTGCTCCAACTCAGAATCTTGCTACTATTCTTGTTTCATTTCTCAAATAGAGCCAAAAACGGAAAATGAAGCTCTGGGTGATGAGAACTGGGTGATAGCAGTGCAAGAGGAACTGTTACAGTTTGAGAAGTTAGGAGTTTGGAAGCTTGTAGACTTGCCACCAAAGCAGAAAGCTATAGATACGAAGTGGGTCTTCAAGTGTAAAAGAGACGATCGGGGTGTAATAGTCAGAAACAAAGCTCGGCTGGTTGTCAAAGGTTTCCACCAGCAAGAAGGTATTAATTACACGGAGGTATATGCATCGGTTGCAAGATTAGAGTCTATACGCATTTTCCTCGCGTTCGCAGCTTGGAAAGGATTTAAGGTGTACCAGTTGGATGTAAAATCTGCGTTTCTCTACGGTAAACTTCGTGAACAAGTGTACTTCGGCCAACCACCGGGTTTTGTCGATCCACTGAACAAGAACAAAACGTATCTCCTAGACAAAGCCTTGTACGGATTACATCAAGCCCCGAGAGCTTGGTACGAGATGTTATCGCAACATCTCGTTGGAAACGGCTTTACGAGAGGAACAATCGACAACACTTTGTTTACCAGAGAAGTTGGATCGCATCTAATCATTGTACAAATCTATGTGGATGATATCATCTTCAGTTCTACGAATGACAGTCTTTGCAAAGAGTTCGAAAAGATCATGAAGAAGAAATTCGAGATGTCCTCCATTGGAGAAATGAAATTCTTCCTCGGATTACAGGTCGATCAATTACCAGACGGCATATTCATTCATCAGACAAAGTATGTTCACGGCATTCTCAAGAAGTTTAAAATGGATAGCTCGAAGGCGCTTTCGACTCCCCTGGCACTGAATCATGGGATTTGCATTGACGAGACGGGAACCAAAGTTGATGACACACTCTATCGATTGATGATAGGATCTCTGATGTATCTAACGGCATCTCGCCCATACATCATGTATCCTAACTGCTTATGTGCGAGATATCAGTCTAGTCCTCGAGTGTCACACATGCAGATAGTCAAGCGAATCTTCCGTTACTTGAAGGGATGTCCAAGAACCGGCTTGTGGTATCCAAAGAATGACAATTTTGATCTAACAGGATACACTGACTCAGTCTTCGGGGTGGACAAACTGAACTCGAAATCTACAACGGTAGGATGCCAGTTCTTTGGAACACGTTTGGTAACGTGGCAGTGCAAGAAACAGACCACGGTCTTTCTCTCTCTACCTGTGAGGCAGAATACATTTCTGCTTCCAATTGTTGTTCTCAAATCCTCTGGATTCAACAACAGATGAGGGCTTATGGTCTGCAGTTTCTTGATGCACCTTTATTTGTAGATAACAAAGCTGCCATCGATATAACCAAAAATTCAGTTCATCACTCACGTACTAAACATATTGAAATTCGTTACCATTTCATTCGTGACTGTTACGAAAAGAAATTGGTGCGAATAGAAAAAATCCACACCGATGAACAAACGGCTGATTTTTATACCAAAGCATTTCCTTTAACAAGATTTAAATATCTAATGAGGCCTAACGGTATTAAAAATTTGCTGACAGGTGCGGAAGCTAAGGTTGAATACGGATCGGACGACGAGTTCATGTAATCCGCATTAGTTTGTCATTTATCTTCTAGATTAGTATTTCTTAAAAATCTAAAATCCAAACATATGTTTTTTATTTTAGGGGGAGAAATATTTGGGAAAATACAAAACATATGAAAATTTTCAAAAATGTACAAAAACATTGAAAAAGACAAAAAGAATTCGGTGTCACAAAAAGGAAATGATAGTACATCAGTGGACTATCACAGTATGCTAAAGACATGTAAAGTTTAAAAGAGATAAACAAGTCTTACTGTGGATGTGTCGATAGACTTAACACGTTCAGTAAATTGTTTCTGAAAAATAAACTAAATTTTACAACTGCTTAATCTTGTGGATTAACACATCTTGGATATATGGACTTAGTACTCTGAAATTTTGTTTGAGAGATTGCCTGATTCTGAGATACGAGGTCTTTATAGATAGTTGATATCTGGGGTATTATACAAGTTCTTCTGATTTTGCAGAAGCAATAGCCTAGAACTTCTATAATACTTTCGCTATAAACCCCTAAATTGCATGCAATTTTGAAAAGTATCGAAAGATCTAATCATTTGCACTGCTGAAGAGATTCCTTAAATGGAACACACCTTAAAGTCGAGCCTTCATCTCTTTGTCTGTACGGTAGTACTAACCTGAGCTCTCAAGGCTTCGCATTAACCCAGATACATATATCAATGACACTATATTCACCTACAAGATGAAATCTAGGGAATCTTGATACGGGAGTATATTCAAGAAGTGGGAAACACAGTTAAGTCAAGTTTCATAAATCATACCTTAACATATCTTGGAACAGTTGAGAAACGTGGTAAAGTTTAAGTGGACAAACATATCAACAATCTAGGTAAACAAGTTTAAAACTTAGAGTCATCTAAAGGTCAACAGTACTGGTGACATGTCTCAATTAACTGATATGATCCTTAGACACGAATTCACAAAAATATGTCTGTAAATATGTTTGTACATAGTTTATATTGTTCTGTACATAGTTTATCACCTTTACAGTAAATCCAAAAAGATTTTTAGCGTGTTTTAGCATAAACTTACAAAAATAAAAAAAGATTTTGTTTCTACATTGTTTTCAGCAAACCAATGTTGGAGAACGGATCTTCGAAGTCTCATTGACAACGGGCTAGGAGCTATTTTGTAAAATCTGGTAAGTCAAAACAATGAAAAGTTCATTAATTTGAAACTTTGATTTTGAAAATATCAACAGTTTGTTCGTAACGGGTTAAACCGGGGTCATTAACTTGGACTCGGAAAACAAATCGGTAACCAAGGTCATTAGCTTGGACTTGGTCAACTGAGTGGACTTTTAAAACTGGTAAAGAGTGAAAAGTTCAGGGACTTAAATTGCAAAATATTGAAAATTTGATTTAGGGTTTAGGCAAGTTCGATCGAACTTACTAAACTTATTAAAATTTCATATTTGAAACAAGTTTGACCGAACTTGTGTTGATGCACTATTGTGTTCGTCACTTGTAGAATAGGCTAGATTGAGCGTGTGTTGAATATTGTATAGGTTAGAATCGAACACACGACCAAAATACAGAGTGTATAGTGTAAAAGGGAACAAGTTCGTCCGAACTTGATCTGTGGAGGTCAAGTTCGCTCGAACTTGATATGTTGATGTCAAGTTCGGCCGCACTTGCATATGCAAGTTCGCCCGAACTCATCTTCACTATCAGCGAACTTGTCTCCCTATATATAGGTGTGTTTTTGGCATCCCTACGGGGAGGTGCTGTCGGATTCTCTCCAGGAACTCCGGCAGCTGGACTTATAAAGATGTATACTCTTTCGGTATGCATGAAGACTTCCGCTGCGTTCTGTTTCTACTCCTTTCTGTAATAACATTTTACCGAATTGGTTTACGTTTATCCATTAACTTCCGTCTAGAACCGCCTGATCAAGGACCTTCAATTGGTATCAGAGCTACGATTATCACCTACGCTCATGAATTTGGACATTTATGGACATTAGGAGGGGTTTTAGACGTAAATCATGAAATAAACCTACAATCCACGGACAAAATCCAAAATTGAACGGATAGGATTGTTAGAAAACCAATTTCGACCAGATCTATGGTGAAATCATCTCAAAATTCGAAGAAATAAGGATTTTGGATCGAAAAATATGAAAATGGCTGATTTGGGAGACCAAGTTCGCCCGAACTTGACTTGTCGAGGTCAAGTTCGCCCGAACCTAACATGGTTTTTCAAGACTTTTCATCAAGTTCGCCCGAACTTGACAAAGTTTTTCATGAATTTTCATCAAGTTCGCCCGAACTTGACTGATTTTCATTGAAATTAAGCATATGTTCGCCCGAACTTGTCTCAAAACCGACTATGTTCGACCGAACTTGTCACATAGTGACCAAGTTCCCCTGAACTTGTCAAGGAGCCAAAAAAATTATTGTTCGGTTTGATGAGACGGGTGTCTAGAAAAAATTTGGTGATAGAAATTTTTTCGAAATTTTACGTCCGATACTGACTGTTCGGGGACACCGTCAGAGGCCTTAGAGATAGGCTGAGATGATGTGGTTAGAGATGGTTGAAGATGAGAGGGTAGTCGTTGATACCAAAGCAATTTGGTGATCATTACTGTTGAATACTACCGATGGGCCTAAAGTTAAATTCCGCATTTGATGAAAACTGAAAATTCTGGATTTGAGGGGGAATTTCAGTAAAAATTTAAGCATGGTCAAAATTTGCAAAAATGAGGGGGAATAAAAAATTTTCAATATTTGAAGATTCCGACATTTTTGAAATTTGTGACTACTGCAACAGTATCCGGGTGGTTACCGATTGCTGATTATCGGGAAATGCAGAGGATTGAGATTCATTGGGTATTTCAAATTGATGTCTATTTTGAAAGTGAGTGGTTACATAACTTAGTCTTGGAGGAGTTGTTTATCAGATTCTGAGGTCATGGTTGTGGATTGACACCTGAGTCGCGCGTATGATTTAGAAGCACACACGACTGCCTATCTTTAACTCTGCTTTGTACATGAACTATTGACTGGACTAACCGCCAGGAGATAGGGATGCTCTGTAGTTTCAGTTGCCCGGGTTGTACGCGTACCATGATTAAAGAAGATGATTTATGGGATCGGATCTTCTAGACAAAGCTATGTATATCAGTTGCTGACAAAAGAGGTTATACATTTGGGATTCCGTGATCACAGGAAGTTCAGATTTTTCAGTTCATGATACATAGTGATGCTTAAGGGTTAGAGTCGTGATCTCCGATGAAGGAACAGTTAGCTGGAATAGCAGTCGTTAGTACCAGTGAGGAAATGAGGACGTTTAAAATGTTCGGTGATGATCTTAGGAATTAATGACTAGCTCCGCAGACGGATGGTTTCAAAATTACCAAGGAAATCTGATGATAACCTTTGGTGGCCATTATTTTTAGTCTTGAAGCAGATGAATCATTCTTCTCTTTGGACTAACCGCCGTTGGATGATGATGTTTGGTGATTAAGTGGCGCTGGTCTACCGGAGATAGCTATATATCTGTCATTGTGACTGAAGAGGAAGTATGTGATTTTGGTCACGGACGTATGTTTCTCAGATTTGATGCATTACTAGATTATTTGTTTCCGATGAAGATTTGTTGATTGAGCAGATTACCGATTTGCTAATCAAATCTTTCTGAAGGGTGCTTAACTGCGATTCGGAAATCGGGATTTCGGATTTTCGAGGGTATTCGTTGATTTGAAGTTTTCTGATGCGGTAATTTGAAGTTTCTATCAATTGCCGGTTGAGTTTTTGATACTTTAGGAGTGTGCGGAATAAACTCTCGATGCTCAACGCTTATTCAAAAAACTAAACTCGGATGCGGTTATCGTCGAAATGGAGAAGTTGCTGCATTGATTAGCTTTGAGTTGATGGTTATTCGAGGAAATTTTCCAGTCAAGTAAATCAGAGGAGTCGGAAACCACGCAACCAAAGATCTGAACTGGAGATTTCAGCGGTATTGAAAGTTGTTGATGCAAACCCGGATCATCAATTAAGGGGCAATCTGTTGACGCATCTCGGCGACATTGACAGACACCTTGATTGAAGTTGCAGAGAATATTCAAACACGGCTCAAAGTTTTGAAGTTCAAGATCAAGCTTCGATAGTAATGAACAAGGGGGAATCTGTTGATGCACTATTGTGTTCGTCACTTGTCGAATAGGCTAGATTGAGTGTGTGTTGAATATTGTATAGGTTAGAATCAAACACACGGCCAAAATACAGAGTGTATAGTGTAAAAGGGAACAAGTTCACCCGAAATTGACCTGTGGAGGTCAAGTTCGCTCGAACTTGATATGTTGATGTAAAGTTCGGCCGAACTCATCTTCACTATCAGCGAACTTGTCTCCATATATATAGGTGTGTTGTTCATTTGTCATTTAAGTTTTCGGCATCCCTACGGGGAGGTGCTGCCGGATTCTCTCCATGAACTTCGGCAGCTGGACTTATAAAGATGTATACTCTTTCGGTATGAATGAAGACTTCCGCTGTATTCTGTTTCTACTCCTTTCTGTAATAACATTCTACCGAATCGGTTTACATTTATCCACTAACTTCCATCTAGAACCGCCTGATCACAGACCTTCAACTTGTCTGGATGGCTAGTTGAATGTTTAAGTTCGCTCGGACTTGAACTGGGCTTTATTCCATGGGCTTGCAAGTTCGCCCGAACTTGCCAAGGTATAAATACCTTGCAAGTTCAGCTGAATTTCATTATTCACAACCAACTGTCTCTGAGCGAACTTGATCTGTGAAGAGCGATTTGTGAAATTGGCAATTTAGGGCCGTTACTCTGTCAAAATTTGGGTTGCTTTAAGTGATTTACACACTTATTGCAATGGAAGAGGTGTGTAATCGATCTTTCATCCATGAAATTACACCTAATTGCTTAATCCAGATCTAAAACGGTTAAAAATGATAGATTTAGGATTCTTTCGGACAAATTGAACTTAAATAGGTGATTTACATCATAAATCGACCAAGGAATGGTTCGTAATTTGATCAGATTGTCAGTGAATGAAAATTGCTGTTTTGTGTTGAAGATGACAACTAGTTCGGCCGAACTTGCTGACATGTTCGACCGAACTTGTTAATAAATCATTGAATAAAATCATCAGAACCTAAGTCCGACCCAACTTGTGTATATATTGAAAAGATAAAAAAACAAATATAAGTTCGATCGAACTTATGAAATGATCTTGAAAGGTTAAGCGTAAGTTCACCCGAACTTACTAAAGTGTTATCTGAACATGAGTTGGACATGTTCGGGGGCGAACTTGGCAAAATCAGATTGTTATACACACATCAAAGTTTGCCCGAACTTGATGATAATGTGTTAAAAATTTTGTAATATTTTCTCGTAATGCGTGCTAAGTGTTTTGTGTCGTTTTTCAGGTTCAAGCACCAGCTCGGGTAATCACGATGGACTTTTCCAAGTTCCATAACACCTGTATCACTCTCGATAAGGCGTTATGTCCGTCGCTAAAGGAGTATGAAAGCATCTTAAAGTTTTTAAAGGATTGCCCTATTCATCGAGATATAACGGAGCGTAGAGTATCCTATCAATCGCATACATATCACTTCTGGATGAATGCAAGTCTGTTCAAGTCGGAAACAAGGACAAAGCGATCACTGTTACAGAGGATGATATTCACAGGATTCTACAATTCAATGAAGATAAAGATGATCCGATATTCTTAGACGAGAAGATGGTCTGAGGATGTTTCTATCAGATGGGTTACAAGGGTAGTGTGAATAAACCAATGTTGAAGAAAGGGGAAGTGCCTAACCCCTACAAGATCCTCATGCACGCGATCATTCACACTTTTAGCCACAGAAAGGCGGGCCTCGACGATGTGCAAGATTACATGGCCTGCATGGCAACGGCATTGATTTTGAAGAAGCCGTACAACTATTCTAAGCTTGTTTTCACACATATCACGAAGAATATGGAAGACTCGAGATTATGCTTATATCCAAGATTCGTGCAGATGCTAATCGATGAGAAATTTACAGACATTGCACGTGATCCAAACGATGTTTTATATCTCAGCTACCTTGACGATACTACAGTGAAAAAGTTGATCAAGTTCCAAAAATAAGACTCAGCACCAGTGGCAAAGCCAGTATTTGGGGCGATTAAAGATGAAAAATATATTGCGCCGTCCGATAACAAGTGGAGGAAAGGTGGAAGTGGTGACGGGAAAGAGTTAAACGCAGAGAAGGAATGGTTTAAAGCTTTCAAGCCTAAAGCTCGTAGTGATTGGTTTCTTAAAGCTGAAACTGAAAAGCCTAAAAAGAAGCGTGCAGCAAAGAAAGTAGATACGATGCTTGTTGATGAAGATGAACCTGTTAATGTTCAAGCCAAAGCTGGTTCTAGCGCAGCGGTTGTTATAGAAAGTCAGGAGACAGAAAAGGCTACGCAAGAAAATGATGTCATATCAGCTACTTCTGAAAATGATGATGATTCTGATGATACACCAGAGAAAGAACCAGAAAATTCAGAAGCTGAAAAAGAAGCTGAAAAGGAAAAAGAAACAGATGCTGATTTTGATCCTAATAAGGAAAAGGAGTCTGACGAGGAGAGACCCAAGAAAAGAACGAAAAATGCAAAGTCTGCAGTGGTTTCTACAGCAAAAATTACAGGTTCTCCAGAGACTAAGGGCAAAAAATAAAGAAAGCCTGAAACCAGCTAGTCGACGATACAAGGGAAAGCCAAAAAGCGCAGAAGTTACACAAGAACCTTCTGGCGCACAGGAGAAAGGAGTAACACAAGAACCTCCTACACAAGAACCTCCTGTTGTTATTTCTGCTGAAGCTGAACATCCAGGAGTTACACAAGAACCTCCTGAGACCGTATTGTTAGAGATTCTGGTGATGCAATCTCCAGATCCAAAGTCTGTTCAACCTGAAGGATCTACACCGAAAACAACACCAAAGGCTGCTAGTCCAAAGTCAACACCAAAAACTCCAAGATCAAATTTGTTTGGTGATATGCAGAATGAGCCAATTAGTCTTCAAGATCTGAATGATTTCTTTCCAGACACTAATGTTGATCTTCTTGAAAAGCTTGTGAAAATTTTAGAAGAAAAAGTTCAACAGAATGAAGCTAAAAAAGCCAAGCTGATAAAGAAAGTAAATCAAAGCTCAGTTGAGAAAGAGATGATGGATGACAAGGTTAAGGTGTTGGAAAGCAAGCGAGAATTCTTTAAAGCTCTAATTGAAAGCCTTCAAGATGCAAACGAAAAGCTGCAAATAGAGATTGCTGAGTTGAAAATGATACAAGCCCTAAACGATTGAAAATTTACAAGGATGCAGAAATTTTTATCTAACACTTTGGGTATTAATTTCATTGCCGAATACGATCGCCTGGATAGGCAAGAGGCGAAAGAAAGATCTGAAAAAGAACTTGCAGAAAGCGGCAAAGGCAAAGGTGTTGAAGGTGAAGCACCTAAATCTTCTGAAGCTGCAGAAAAGTTTGTTGAAGAGAATGTTGAAAAAGCTTCTGAGTCTGATATTGCTAAGGTTGACGAATCTGTCAAGCCTTCTGATCCTGTCATTGCTTCTGAAGAAAAGGACGATGAAGAAGCAGAATATGAGGATAAAGATGCTGACGATAATAAAGACGACTCTATTTATGAAGATTGGAATAATGCTGATGATGATGATGATCAGGGAGGAGTTGGTATGAAAATTTGTGAAGCAAAAGTCTCTGATGACTTTGATTTTTTTTCTCTGATGGATGATGAATCAAACAAGACGAATGATCAAATTGAGGGGGAGTCAGGGCAAACAGGGCCTACTGAAGATATTGAAATGTCTGATGCTATCACTTTTGCTAATCCTGTTGCTGCAGTTCCAACAAAACCGTTGATTCTTATGCTTGAACATAATGTTGAAGAGGGAGAGTATGTGCACAACTATACGAAGGAAGATCTGGCTAAGCTGACTGAGGTTGATGCAGAATCTCTGGATTTTGATTTTGAGGAGCAAGTGCTGAACTTAAACACATTCGAGCCGAATGAGTATCACTATCAGAGAAGGTTTGAGGCAGATGAGTATAATAGGGTGATAGTAGAAGATTGGTCTTCTAATGATGAAAAAAATGAAACTGCAAAGTACATCGGTCCTAACACTGATAGTTTTCCTACGTTTGAGGAGATGTACAAACAGTTAGATGAAGATATGTTGAAAGAGAAAATTGAAGAATCGATACGTGAAGGAAAAGTTCCAAAACCGATAACAAAAGAAGAGATCTTACAAGCGAAGAAATCCTGGTTTAAAGAAATTCCACGCGAACGTAAGTTTCGACGTCCTCTAGCATTCTTTACCAGAGATAAAGATGTGTCGTTGGGGGATATCCTAAGTTGGGGGGTTCAAGGAATTGAATGTGTATGCTATTAAATGTGAGTTCGGAGTGCAATACTTCAAAAGCAGACTTCAAGACACTACTGTACTGGGATGTGGAGGAGCTTGTTCAAACTGTGAATGTCACATATCATATGAAGTATATCGATCAGTTATTATGGAAGATGATCAAGTTTGAAGCAACAAAGGGATTTAGATATTGGAAGCCGTTTATTCCAGGCTGTCGCATCAAAATAAACAAAAAGACATGAGAAAAGGATATAACGTTGATTATGAAACGACCGAGAGCGATGAGGAACATGCCCTTAATGCAAATCGAACAGAATTTCTATCTGGTGTTTAAGTGGTGGCAGATTGATCCTACTACATGCGAAGCTGTTATAGTGTTACGATTTGAGGAAAATCTGGATATCTCAAAGGAAAGGGTTGAGATACTTGGGTTTCAGGGTATGAGAGGTTTGTGGAGAACAATCAGGATATTAGACCCAATGTGGTTGGTGAACTGCTCAAGAGAAGATATCAAATGGTTGTTCTACAGCAAGATTGTATTCAAAGAACGTGAGAAAGAACAAGCCATGTAGTATCAAAGGGTTGTGAATGTTTGCTATGCTCGTGAAGTGAATTCAGGAAAGATGTGGAAAACAAGTTAGAGGGAGCTAGAACGAGTTGAATTCTTAAAGGAAGAGAAGCGTCTTGAGAAAATACACGAGAAAGGTAGGGCGGCAAGGCTTAGAAGGTTTTAGTACATGAACAAAGTGCCTTCTACTGATCAGACGCCAGATCCGAAACAAGAACGACGTAAGAAGCCATTCAAGAACTTCTTCGGTCGTGTTCGTTAAAGTTTATTTGAAGACAGAGTTTTGAAGACTGATACAAGACGAAGACAATATCCAAGGGGGAGTCTGTTGGTGTAGAATGTCTATGTCTTAGTCTTATATCGAGTCTGTATAGATTAGAGTTGAATAGGCTAGCGAAAAGAAGTATTTATGTATGTTTAGGTCAAGTTCACTCATGGTGACATTGTGAAGTCAAGTTCGCCTGAACTTACCTATCCACCAGCGAACTTGTGACCTTATAAATAGCTAGCTTGTCATTCTCATTTGTAACTTTGGCATCTTTGAGGCGGAGCTCTGTCAATTTGGAGACTCGACGTTATATCAATAAAATTGATGATTAATTTCCTAATTCTTGTTATTTGGTAATCATGTCATAATATTTCCGTTCTTTTGGACATTAGAGATCAAATCTAGGTTCCTATGCTATCAGGATCGGTCCTACAAAAATACGAGTTTTCATTAAGATCCAAGTCTCAGATACAATGATTACAATGACAATTCGAATACGAGATACAATGCTTTCTGAAAATGGAAATACAATACGAGCAAGCTATAAATAGAAAGTATGGAAATGCGAGGCGTTACAGTCTCCCCTCCTTTAGGAAATTTCGTCCTGAAATTTAGGAAGATGCAACGAAGAGATGCAGATACTTAGTGTTCATATCATTCTTGAGTTCCCAAGTATACTCGGCACCACGTTTTCCTTCCCATCGAACCTTGACGATAGGGATTTGACTGCGCCTTAGTTGCTTAACTCCTCGGTCCATGATTTCGACCGGTTTTTCCACAAAGTGCAAAGTATCATTGATTTGAAGATCTTCGAGCGGAAATTGAAGTCCTTCTTCGGCTAGACATCTCTTTAGATTTGAAATGTGAAACACATGATGAACATTGTTGAGCGTTTGAGGTAGGTCTAGTCGATACGCTACCTTGCCAATCCTCTCGAGAATCTTGAAAGGACCTACATAGCGAGGAGCAAGTTTGCCTTTCTTACCAAAACGGACAACACCCTTCCAAGGGGATACCTTGAGAAGTACATGATCACCTACATTAAACTCCAAAGGCTTGTCTTTTGTCAGTGTAGCTCTTTTGTCGGCTTCGTGCTTTGAGGAGATTATCATGTATTTGTAAGATCTTGTCCGTTGTCTCTTGTGTTAGCTTGGGACAAGTGATTTGTGCGTCCCCAATCTCGTGCCAACAAATAGGCGAACGACACTTATGACCATACATTGCTTTAAGTGGAGCCATTTGAATACTAGTGTGATAACTATTGATGTATGAGAATTCAACCAAGGGTAAGTGTGAATCCCAGTTGCCGCTAAAATTGATTACGAATGACCGAAGCATATCCTCCAAGGTTTGGATTGTACGCTCGGTTTGACCATCAGACTGAGGATGAAAAGCGGTGCTAAGATTTAGCTGAGTGCCAAGGGAGGATTGAAAATTTTGCCAAAGGCGAGAGGTGAAACGAGCGTTGCAATCCGAGATAATATCGAGAGGTGTACCAGGACGACTAATGATTTCACTCGTGTAGATACGAGCCAATTTCTCAACTTTGTAATCTTCACGAATGGCGAGGAAGTGAGCGGATTTCGTCAAACGATCGATGATAACCCAAATGTTGTCATGACCAGAAGGAGTACGACGCAATTTCATGATGAAATCTATGGCTATGCTCTCCCATTTCCAGACAGGAACTTCTGGTTGTTCGAGCAAACCAGAGGGACGTTGATGTTCTGCCTTGACTTTGGAACACGTAAGGCATTTGGACACGTAAAGAGCGATATCAGGTTTCATTCCAGGCCATAAATAGGATCCACGCAAATCATGGTACATCTTATCAGCTCCAGGATGAACGGAGTATCGGGATTTGTGGGCTTCATCCATCAAAGTAGTCTGAAGTTTGAGATGATCGGGAATCCAAATGCGACTATGGTAATAAAGAATACCATCAGGCTTAGCTTCGAGTGGGTTTTCGACTCCACAATTCAATTCGCTATCGAGGTTACCCTCGTTAATGACTGTAAATTGTGCTTGTCGAATCAACACGTTGAGTGATCCCACGATTTGGTCGCAACAAACACTCTTAACATGAGTCTTACGACTAAGTGCATCGGCCACGACATTCGCCATACTAGGGTGGTAGCGAATATCACAGTCATAGTCGTTTAACAATTCTACCTAACTACGTTGACACATGTTGAGTTCCTTTTGATCAAAGATATGTTGGAGGCTCTTATGATCGGTGAATACCGTACACTTTGTACAATAAAGGTAGTGTCGCCAAATGTCTAATGCAAAAACAACTACACCAAGTTTAAGGTCGTGAGTAATATAGTTTTTCTCATGTATTTTGAGTTGTCTCGACGCGTAAGCGATAACTTTGTCTCGTTGCATGAGAACGCAACCAAGACCCTGGTTAGAGGCATCGAATACACGACAAAGCAGTCGTTCCCATCGGGGAGAGTAAGGATAGGAGCATTACAGAGCATGTCCTTGAGCATTTGGAAAGGTTTCCTTGTTCGAGACCCCAAACAAAAGGTTTATCTTTTTGAGTCAACAAAGTCAAAGGAATAGCAATCTTTGAGAAGTTCGAGATGAAACGGCGATAATACCCAGCTAGGCCAAGAAACGAACAAATTTCAAAGGGCGACTTAGGCGCAATACAATTCTTCACAGCTTCTATCTTTGCAAGGTCAACATGAATACCGTATCATTGACGTTGTGACCTAAGAATTGAACCTCTTTTAGCCAAAATTCACACTTGGAGAATTTGGCATAAAGACGTTCGGATTGCAAAATCTAAAGAATGAGACACAAATGTCGTCCATGCTCTTCTTTCGTCTTGGAGTAGATTAGGATATCGTCGATGAATACAATGACGAAATGATCGAGAAAAGGTTTACACACCCGATTCATGAGATCCATGGACACGGTGGGCGCGTTGGTCAAACCAAAAGGCATGACCACGAACTCGTAATGTCCATATCGAGTGCGGAAAGCGGTTTTAGGCACATCTTCTTTGTGAACTCGAAGTTGATGATAACCAAAGCGGAGATCAATCTTTGAAAAGCATGTAGCGCCTTGCAATTGATCGAAGAGATTGTCAATACGAGGAAGTGGATAGTGGTTCTTGACTGTAAGCTTGTTGAGCTCACGATAGTCAATGCACATGCAGAATGATCCATCTTTCTTTTTGACGAAGAGAACAGGAGCGCCCCAAGGAGAAGTACTAGGGCGTATAAAGCCTTTATCAAGAAGTTCTTGAAGCTGGCTCGATAGTTCTTGCATCTCCGAGGGTGCTAATCGATAGGGAGCTTTCGCAACAGGAGTTACGCCAGGGATAAGATCAATATGAAAATCGACCGCTCGAGGAGGCGGAGGACCAGGAAGATCCTCAGGAAAAACGGAAGGAAACTCACAAACGACACGAACATCACTTAAGCTAGGACCTTTGTCTTTCTTTTCCACAACGTGGGCGAGAAAGGCAAAGTACTCCTTACGCAAGTACTTGTTCGCTTTGATGCACGACATCAGCTTGAGACCTTTTGAAGGTTTTTCGCCATAGACGTGTAGAGAATCACCTAGAGGAAGAGGAAGACGGATGAACTTTTCGGAACAAACAACTTCGGAACGAACTCATATAAGCCAATCCATGCCTACTATGATGTCAAAAGTTCCCATTTGCATGGGGATGATCAATGGAGAACGTATGATCGTTAAGAATCAAAGAGCAACCAGAAAGAACAGAATCAACGGAGATGGTCTTACCATTTGCGACTTCGACAGCGAAAGGATTAGGAATTTTAGTTCGTTCACACTTAAGATAGGGTTCAAATTCTAAGGACACAAAGCTTCTATCGGCACCAGTATCAAATAGACATGTAGCATAAATATGGTTCGCAAGGAACGTACCAGTAATGACGTCGTTTGAGCTTTGGGCTTGAGCAGAGGTAAGCATGAAAGCTCGTCCTTTAGTAGGCTCAGGCTGTTGTTGCTGCTGTTGTTGGCGTGGTTGGTTAAAGAGAGGGCAAACATTGGCGAGATGATTTAAATCACCACATTAGAAACACGCTCGCACAGGGGCGTTTTGACGTTGCGGTTGAGCTTGGTTCGGTTTAGGGTTAGGATTTTGCATGATGGCTTGGGCTTGCTGGTTTTGGGGTGGAGGAAAGTTGCGGCAACAGTTAGCAAAATGCCCTAACCTTTGACATTAGGCACACTTGCGACTGGGCGTGCCAACGGGATGGTGGTAGGAGCAGTTAGCACACTGGGGATGAGGTCCAGTGTAGCCACGCTTGGGTTGTTCGGTGGTAGTGGGGGTGATGGCTGCAACGGTTTGGCAAGGTTGAGGGTTTTGCGGAGTCACAGCCGTATTATTTTGAACAGGAGCCTTCCGCTTCTTGTTCCGGTTGTTGTTGTTCTTCTTGGTTTGAAAGGGAGGAGATTTAGTAGTGGTGGTGGTACCGGTGATAGCTTGGTGTGCATGCTTCGTAGGAACCTTTTCGTAGGCCCCTTAAAGGATGCAGTTAAGGTTAAGCTCTATGACAGTGCTATAGGCTTCTTTGATGGTTTTGGGGCGTGTGGTGGCTACATGGTTCATAATCACAGGCGAGAGGCAACAGATGAGCTTGGCGATCACCTTGGGAACGATATCAACCTATCCAGGACAGAGAATACTAAGCTGTTTTGAAGCGCGTGATCAGACCTTCGGCGTCACTCCCTTGTTGCGTGAGATTCCAGAATTCGTTCTCGAGTTTCTGGTCTGGTGGGGAGGACAGAACTGATCCTTCATGAGCTACTTAAGCTCTTCCCATGGTAGAGCGTTGGCTGCTTCGTTGCCACTCTTGTTGTGTTTAGTAGTCCACCACTCGAGGGCTCTCTGCGAAAGACCCCGATAGCGTTGAGGGTTCGAAGTTCATCAGGGCACCCGCCCTGAAGAAAGGTAAGCTCCATCGTGTCAAACCAGTTTATCATGGCCATGGCTCCGTCCATGCCAGTGAATTCGACGGGTTTACAAGCCATGAAGTGCTTGAACTGGTAAGACGTTTTGGGGTTATCGGTTTTTTAGTCGGCGGGAGATTTGGGTGTTTCGGTGTGGATGGGTTGAATTTGGCTAACGATATCAGGGATGACACGGGCCATTTGCTCGGCGACAAGACCAATGAGGTCTTGTTTAGAGATCGAGTCCTCATTGTTGTTGTTGCTGTTGGACCCCTTGTTGGATCTCTTGGACTTCTTGGTAGAGTTTGGGGAGTTCATCTAGAGGTTCAACATAGAAGAAAAGGGAATGAGACTTGATCATAATAAAGAAAACAAGTTTTGCATGTATAAGCATGTATAAGGTTCAAGTGTGGTTCACATAAGATTGCATGGGTTCATCAAGTATTGTTCACAAAGTTTGCATGAATGTATCAAGTATGGCATCTATAATCACGTATGAATGCGAATAAGGAGTATAAATTTAGTGTGTTCACGAGAATTAGTAATGTTTTTGATTGCGATAAACGTGCAAGTTGTGTAACGGTTCGAAACGAATAAGGTAACAAGTATAAAATCACATAAAAATTGAGATAACATAAAAGATTGACTCAATTAAACATGGGATTGTTTCGGGTAGAGAAACGTCGACTATTCGAAAGTGATTTGTAAGATCTTTCGAGTTAGGGAACATGCTTTGGCCTAATAGGTAAAACGCTCTCGTTGAGAAGCGATTAACGGCATTTTACCCTTCCAGTTACTACATGTCCCTAGTCGATCGAAAATTCGAGCCTTTGGCGAGATTGAAAATCGAGGAATAGGTGCGGGTTTCACCCCTAACTTGACGATTTCGTACCCTAGGTGTGGTTGTTTCTTACTAAACGAGGAGTATATTCTGACTCGTTTGTAGGATCCACTAGGGTATGAAATGGAAGCTTCCATCAAGGTGTGGATGTCACTCCTAACTTGATGGTATAACTTCGTGAAAAATCGAATACGCAGAATGAGGGATTTCACTAAAAATTGTAAGTCATTGGACCTATCTTGGTGCAAATCGCCTCGTTTGCATCACGAGTGTCTTCAAGTCTTCAAGTGTATTATGTAAAATGTCTTAGGAAAGACATTATGTAAATTGCAAGACCAAAAGATAAGGAAGGAGCAATGACGAAGAATAAAATTTTAAGCATAAGGCAAGAATGGTTAAAATGGACACTTAAACTATAGACTAGGTTGAACATGGCAATTGTTGGTGCATATGTCTGTTGCCTACGTCATTATATTAAGAAGAGTCTGAATGAACAAGAGCTTCTGAAGACTGATCAAGACGAAGATGATATCCAAGGGGGAGTATGTTAGAATAGTATGTCTATGTCTTAGTCTTGTATCGAGTCTGTTTAGAATAGGTGAGATCGCGTTAGAAAACGTCATATTTATGTGGTTAAGAGACCAAGTTCGCCTGGATCATGTTGTGAGAACAAGTTTGGCCGAACTTGTTCAAGACAAGTTCGCCCGAACTTGTCTATCTCCAAGCGAACTTTGTAATCTATAAATAGGTAGCTTGTGATCTCTCATTTAAGAACTTTGGCAGATTAGAGGCGAAGCTCTGTTCGATCTGGAACTTGAACGTTTATGAATATTGATAAATAAATAAACATTTAAAGAGTCATTCTTGTTAAACGAATAACACGTCACATAGTTTCTGCCTATATGAACGTTAGATACAAATTCTAGGTTCCTAAGCTGAGAAGGAAGGTCCTATCAAGTGGTATCAGAGCCTGGATACCTAGATTTGGTGAAATCATCACAAGAATCATTCTAATTCTACTCATTTTACCATTTTTCTTAACGTTTTCACACATTTGAAGAATTCATGGTAAAAAATGGCTAAAAAATGAACATGTCACGTAAAATACACTAAAGGTAAACCTCTGAAAGTTTCAAGACCTAATTCAAACGAATTGATGTCAAAAATTTGAAAAAATCATGTTTTGCAAAAACTATTTGACCGAACTTGATTGATTTTTCATTGATTTCAGCCAAGTCCGCTCGAACTTGCTTAATTTTCATTCAAATTTCATCAAGTTCGCCCGAACTTGTGTACTCTCTTGAAATTCTTACAAGTTCGCCCAAACTTGCTTCAGGGTAAAAAATTTCAAAATTAAATAATAAGTCCGACCGAACTTAACAACAAGTTCGCCTGAACTTGTTTGTTTGTGAAAAAGATTGAAAATTTCATACAAGTTCACCCGAACTTGTTGAAATTGAAATCAAAAGTTGTTATTACCACAAGTTCGACCGAACTTGTTCTGTTGCTAATCGGTTTTCGAGTGTTTTTAAATCGTGCTTTCAGTTAAGCTTTCAGATTGTCAAAATGGATGATTTTCATAACACGTTTGCTTCACAAGCTTCTACGTTAAATGCCAATGCTATTGCGGTTAACCAGATGAATCTGGACAATGAGATGGGTACTACTACAAAACCGCCGAAGCTAATGAGTATAGACGAATTCGAAGGGTGGAAGGAAAAGTTTGTAAAGTGGTTAGAAGCCAATCAGTTCACAGCTGGGTTGCGGTAGAAAATGGATACAAGTGGCCAAAGGATGAACGCGAATAAGATCTTCCTTTGATTAAATTTACTCCTGCTGATAATGATGCATACGTTACTGAAAAGAAAATGATTAGCCTGATACAACAATCGGTGAAGGAAGATATTTTGATATTACTACCAGAATGTGATACTTCACATGATTTGTGGCATGCTCTTTGTGACAAATTTAAAGGAAGCGATGAGATGATAAAGAGCAAAAAGGTGTTAATCAAGAAAGAATTCGAGATCTTCACAATGATCAAAGGAGAGACTATGAAACAGATGATTGAAAGATATTGTCATCTAATGGTCCAGATGCGAAGACATGATATTAAGAGAACTACCAAAGAGCAAATAGAAAAGTTGGCTGATGCACTTCCCGAGGGAGAGTGGTCAACTTACCTGTTGATATTAGAGAACAGTCCAAGTTGGAGGCATTTAAAATTGTCATCTTTCATCGATAAATTAGAGGGTCATGAGATGGAATTGTTAAAAATTGCAAAATCAAATAATGCAAACGTGGTTCAAGATGTTGGTGTCTAATACAAAGGAGGTGTTCAAGATACTCAGATTCAGAGTCCGAAAATTCAAACAGCTTTTAGTGCTAATATGAATTCCACTCAGAGTT
Source organism: Scalesia atractyloides (assembly GCA_947069175.1). Taxonomy (NCBI): domain Eukaryota; kingdom Viridiplantae; phylum Streptophyta; class Magnoliopsida; order Asterales; family Asteraceae; genus Scalesia; species Scalesia atractyloides. Next base: position 48,110,685 of record CAMTDV010000004.1, on the reverse strand, counting down.
CTCCAAACATGGGATATTCAAGTACTGGTTCAAATTCTTCGTTTCAAAATCAGAACAATCAGTCACATCAGACAAACCAATCCAGTTCTGATCCAAATGTTTTCCAGTGCAACATAGCAGTAAATCTCAAGAATGTCTTTCCTGAAAAAGTGGCTAAACAGCACATAGCACTTCTTGCTACACTAATGTTTAGTTGCTGGGAAGATTGAAAATCCTGAAATGACTGCTGAGGATTGCGATCAGGTGGATGAAGAAGAATTGGAACTAATGGACATCAAGTGGAGTCTGGCTTCGATCATCAGAAGAGTTACCAAGTTTGTAGTATTAAGTGGAAGAGACATTGGAAATTCAAGTAACAAGCTTGGATTTGACAAGTCAAAAGTCACATGCTTCAAATGCCGACAAAAGGGGCATTTTAAACGCGAGTGCACGAACCAAGAAGCAAGCGGCAACCAGAGTCCTTTCGGCAACAATAACGATTATTACAAGAAAGCACTACAATACAAGCAGTACGCGAAAAGAACACAAGTTAAATTCAAGATAACTCTTCAAGGCCTACTAAACAAGCTCTCGTTGTGAGTCACAGAGATGAAGGGTTTGACTGGAACAAATACATTGGAAAGAAGACTGGTGTTGCTATGATGGAAGAATTAGTGGATGAATCAGAATCAACATTTGATGATGTTGTTCTTCAAAATATGATTCTAGAAGAATATCTGCAGAGAACGAGGAAGAGGAGATGGTTTATTTTGAAACACAGAAGAAGAATGCTATGGATTCTAATCTAATCTTAATGTTGCAGGTTGCTTCGAGAATACATCTAAAGAACAAGTGACTGAAGATCAGAAACCAGAGGGGAGAAGGTAGGTTCTGAGGTAAGAGTGATTGAAAAGGAGGTTGTGAAAGTTTTGGAGGTTGAAAAACCTTTCACAAAGTGCGCAAATCTTTGTGAGCAGTGTGCCGAGAAGTCTAAAATCATAAGCAAAATGACTTTGCATAACGAAAATTTTCGTTATGATTACATAACAATGAAAGAAGCTTATGAAAAAATGAAAGGTACTTATTGCAATGTCGAAAAAGCTAATCATGAATTAAATGCTAATGTAACAATGTTAAGTGCAACGGTAATTGAAAAACAAAAAGCAATTAACATGTATATTAACACAATTGCTGAAACAAGTCAAGAGCTTCAAGACATGAAGATTGAAACTGAGAGAGTGAGGCAATTGTTGAAAAGATACGCAACAAACGCTTATGTCACTGATCACATTCTTCCTACGATTAAGTCGGAGGAAAATGATGATATACCGAAAAGTAAAAAGCGTAAAGAGTACGGAAATGTTCCACCACCACTACTTGCGAGTTACTACCGCAAGAAAGAGGATGGTATTGAAAAGGCAATAAACATAACGCTTTTATCAGAAACTAAAGATCAATTGCCTAAGAATATTGACCGTAGTCTATACGAAATCAAACGATGACAGTGAAGCGGTTGTGAAAAATGTGGTAAAGAATGTTTTAGGAAATGATTCTGACGACGGCAGCGTTGAAAGTGCCAACTCAAGTTCGAACAACTCGGAATCACAATCCAAAGATGACGATACATCATCAGAAAATGATCTAAGTGATGATCCTAACGTTGTCATGTACAAGGTTAAGGAATCTGATAGATTATGTTTTGATGATAGCTTTCCGATTCGGAACGTGAAAGAAGATCAAATTGATAAATTGTTCAAACTTGTAGAAGTTTCGTCAGATGATCTTGAGATAAATAAAAAGAAGTTTTACTCGAAACCCAAAAGGAACTTTAACAACTATCGAAAGAATGGTGGTGATTTTCCTAAGAACAGAAGAGCAGGGTTGGGTTTGAGGTAAGTGAAGATGAACCGAAAAAAGAACCAGAAGTCTCCATTTCATGAATACAAAGGTAAAAACATGAAGTTTGTATATGGGACAAACACGGTTCAAGAAGAAAGTTTGATCGGTAAGCAATCAAATGATGAATTCAAGAAAGAGAAAGAACTTCGGGATAAGGCTAAATCCGCAAGTGGAGTAAAACCCACTAGTGGACACTCACATGATACTCGGACTTGCTTCGAATGCAATGAAGTTGGTCACATTGCTCGCAAGTGTCTGAAGTCAAAGTCTGTGTATCACTGAAGAAAAGCAGTTTCAGAAGTTGAGAAACATAAGCAACTAGATATTGTGAAACCAATCAAAATGTTAAAAAGAAACAAAGAATCTGAAATCGAAATGAAATCTAAAACTAAAACAAAGTTTGAAATTCAATTTTTGAGAAAGGTGAAACTTCAAAATCGAATGAAAACATAGATTCTAGATTCTACATCAAAAAGGCAAGAAGTAAATCACAATCCTGGGTTGCAAAGAAGAAAGCATCATCTGAAAGTGAAAAGTCTATTTCTGATAAAACTAAAAATGTCAAATCAAATGAAACAGTAATCAAAAATGATCTTTCAAAGTTAAATTTTTCAAAACAAACAAAGAAAGAAAAGTTCGAAAAATTTTCAAAGTTGACAGCGGACGAAATGTTTGATGATAATTTTGATTACGATGATGAATTTGAAAGTGATTATGATGATATTTATCAAGTTCAACCCAAGACCAAAAAGGATTGGGTTTCACTATTCAAGTAGTTACTTTTCATGTGCAGGGTTCCAAAGATCCACATTGTCGAAGAAGATTCTGGATAGAGGAGCTTCCTGTCACTTAACTTATTCCGAAAGTGTCATAATCTTTGTCATTTTGAAGGGGGAAAAGTTGAAAAGAAAACTTGTGAAAAACAAATTGGGTGAAAATCCACACCGTTGAACAAAACATTGATTTCTATGTCAAAACCATTTATTCTTTCACGATCAATGAGATTAATGGTTTATATGTTGAACAGGTGCAGATGCAGATGTTGAAAAAGGATCGGACGACGAGTTCTCGTGATCCTCATTGGTTTGTTATCTTTTTAAAATAAAATTTCTTAAAACAAAAATCCAAAAATATGTTTTTGATTTTAGGGGGAGTAAGAAAAATTTTGAAAAAATAAAAAACATATGAAAAAAAAGTTGAAAAATCAAAAAAATTTGGAAAAATCAAAAAGTACAAAAACATTTGGAAAAATCAAAAAGTACAAAAACATTTGGAAAAATCAAAAAGTACATCAGTGGACTATCATAGTATGCTAAAGAATTGTAAAGTTTAAATAGTGATAACAAGTCTTACTGTGGATGTGTCAATAGACTTTACACGTTCAGTAAATTGTTTCCGGGATATAAACTAAATTTTACAACTACTTAAACTTGTGGATTAACATCTCTCGGATATATGGACTTAGTACTCCGAAATTTCGTTTGAGAGATTGCCTGATTCTGAGATACGAGGTCTTTACAGATAGTTGATATCTGGGGTATTATACAAGTTCTTCTGATTTTACGAAAGCAATATCCTAGAACTTCTATAATACTTTTGCTAAAAACCCCTAAATTGCATGCAAAATTTGAAAAGAATCAAAAGATCTAATCATTTGCAGTGCTTAAAAGATTCCTTAATTGAAACACACCTTTAAAGTCGAGCCTTCATCTCTTTGTCTGTACGGTGGTACTAACCTGATCTCTCAAGGCCTCGCAAAACCCAGATACAGATATTAATTACGCTATATTCACCTGTAAGATGAAATCTAGGGAATCTTGATACAGGAGTATATTCTGAGATGGGAACCATAGTTGAGTCAAGTTTCATAAGTCTAACTAAGATATCTTGGAACAATTGAGAAATGTGTCAAAGTTTAAGTAGACAAACATATCGACAATCTAGGTAAACAAGTTTAAAACTTAAAGTCATCAAAAGTTCAACGGTACTGGTGATACGTCTCAAACAACTGATATGATCCTTAAACACGAATTCACAAAAATATGTCTGTAAATATGTTTGTACATAGTTTACTTTCTTTACTTGCCTTACAGATTAAAACCAAAAAGATTTTCAATGTGTTTTAGCATAAACTTTAAAAAGTTCAAAAAGATTTTGTTTTTACATTAGTTTCTACAAGCCAATGTTGGAGAATGGTTCTTCGAAGTCTGGTAAGGTGCTAAAATGGGAAAATCTTGATGATATCTGCTAAAAATCAAAATGATCAAAAATGATGAAAAGTTCATTAAATTGAAACTTTAAAATTGAAGAAAACATCAGTTTGTTTATAACGGGTCAAATCAAGATCATTAACTTGGACTTGGTAGACAATTTGGTTAATCAAGGTCCTTAACTTGGACTTGGTCAATTAAGTGGATTTTCATAATTGATAAACATATGAAAAATCAAGTTTTTTTAAAAGTAAGAATATTTAAGGTCATTAATTTGAACTTGAATAACTGGAAGGTTTGAAAGATGAAAAAGGAGATTAAAATTTGAAATATTGATGTTACAAAATTTCAAAGTTAGAATCTAAAATGTTTATTTGAATGTCTAAGAACTTTGAAACAGAAAGTAAAATTTTAGGGGGAGTTGGATAAAACATTGATTGAAGATACCAGAAAGCTCAAAGTAAGGGGGAGTTTGAAGATTAAAGCACAAAGCTAGGGGGAGCATGGTGATTAAAGTTTTATCAAGTTAAGCTTAAGAAACAGAGTTGAAGAAGATTTGTAGATCAATGACGTTAAAGTTATCCAAGACTAAAGATCAAGAGAATGATAAAGACTCAGGAGCTTATTTGAAGTTAAATGACTACGGCAACATCCAAGGGGGAGTCTGTTGGTGCATATGTCTGTTGCCTACGTCATTATATTAAGAAGAGTCTGAATGAAGAAGAGCTTCTGAAGACTGATCAAGACGAAGACGATATCCAAGGGGGAGTCTGTTAGTACAGTATGTCTATGTCTTAATCTTGTATTGAGTCTGTTTAGAATAGGTGAGGTCGCGTTAGAAAACGTCATATTTATGTGGTTAAGAGACCCTGTCGCCAGGATCATGTTGTGAGAACAAGTTCGGCCGAACTTGTTCAAGACAAGTTCGCCTGAACTTGTCTATCCCCAAGCGAACTTGGTAATCTATAAATAGGTAGCTTGTGGTCTCTCATTTAAGAACTTTGGCAGATTAGAGGCGAAGCTCTGTCCGATCTGGAACTTGAACGTTTATGAATATTGATCAATAAACAAACATTTATAGATTAATTCTTGTTAAATGATTAGCACGTCACATAGTTTCCGCCTATATGAATGTTAGATACAAATTCTAGGTTCCTAAGCTGAGAAGGACGGTCCTATCAGCAATTCTACCTAAAACCCTATAGCTATGGCTCTGATACCAATCTGTCACACCCCAACCGATGGCGGAAACATCGAGGCGGGACGAAATAGATTGCTCATTGCTCATAAAACTAAATGTAACAATAATTCATTTAATCCGAATTTCATTTCATAGCAAAAGTCATTACAATACAAGGGAAAATCAAATAACAACATTATCTTGGCAAAATTCAATACAACAATATTAAACCTAAACGTCTAAATGTGTATCTATCGTCCTTGCTACTTTGATTTCATAGCATCATCTCCATAAACCTGTAACATGTTTTAAAATAACAATTCAATGCAAAAGCAAAGGCGAGTACACAAGTTTAAGCATAGCATACGTATATGAATAAAGTTTAAACAAATCCTCATGGCAACTATGATTTTACAAGAGCATATACAAGGCATGCAATACTACTAGTCAAACCTTTAACGCAAACACGATATTTTAACATGGCCTCTAGATTTCATGATGAGAGGGATGTGTTACTTCCTATAGTGTTATACATGTCAAATGAAGGCTAAAATAGTTAATGACTAAGGTATTACATAAAGAATGTCCAAGATATAAGCATCAAGTAAACGATTCAAGTATTCATGGATGTAGGATTGTTTGTGCATTTCATAAAGTTTAAGTGTTGTGATTTTTGTATATGGAAACATGTTACACCCAAAAGTGTTATAAACGAAAAGTGGGTCGATTGTACTCACGGTTTTGCTAAGTCTTCTAACTTGACAAGTCCGTGAAGGTAGTTGTTTTGATGGGATGAAAGCCGAGTTATCCTACAAGAGGAAAACAAAGGCGTATGAGTATTAAGGATAATGATGGAACATTCGGAATGGAGATTCAAAGTATGACAAAGTATATTATACGAAAATAGTCACTAAGGTATTAGCACTTGTCTTAGACACTATAATAATCCATAAGGATTGAATGTGATTTCATAGGTTCAAGACCTATTAGAATCGTGACAAGGAACTATACACGTTAGTGATAAACTTATTAACTTGATAGGTGACTACTTAGTCACTATCAAGGGTTTGGTTTTAAGAATTTATATTATAGTCCATAGATACATAAATAGTTATAATATCATGTAGGAGGTGGGAGGATGAACCATCCACTTTAGAACCTCTTGGTATCATGTAAGACAAGTAGGAGGTGGGAGGATTAACCATCCACTTTGGAACCTCGTATGATGTTCACCACTACACAAGTCACCGTACGTAACAAGGAGGGTCTTAGAACAATATTATGAACAAGAATGTAAATGACAAGAATATAAAGTGTGTCACCATGATACCAAGTAGCCAAGTGAAATACAACCCAATGAGCACACTTTGACACACGTCAAAGGCTAGGCGGGGTTGTGACACTTTCAATCTAGCAAACTAACTTTGATAATGTTGAAAATCATCAAGTGATGTGTGGTATCAAAGTTAGGATAGCCCAAGCAAACCAAGGTTGACACACTTGAACAAGTTCATGAACTTGCATCACTTGTGAGCTTAAAGCTCTTCAAAAATAGAAAGTTTGGGTGTTAAAACAGCCCTTAGTTCATGTTAACAAGCTTGGTTAGGCTTTACTAATCAAAAGTTTGATTAGAAGCATAAGAACACAAGTTTGTTGAAGGTAAATCATAAGTTTTATAAATATTTGAGCAAAACAGAAACTTTGGAGCCTTATAGGTGAATATCCAGGTCTGGATTCTCCATGGAGAATCCTTGGACTCAAACCTAAGGTTAATCTAAGTATGTAGGAAAAAGAATGGGGCAATTTCGTAAATTATTGAGTGAGTTATGCTCACTTTAGTATGAAGGTATGAATCTGCCCGAAATTCAGATTTGCAAGAGTTCTTGAGGTGATTTGAGAGTGATTTAGGTGAGATTAGGAGGTTGTGAAAGTGGAAAATGGCTTGGAGGAGTGTTGGTATTTATAAGGGTGAGTTAGGAGGTTGTTGGAGGTGTTAAATGGGGGTTTAGAGGTGATTGGAGGAGAGGAGAGTGTGTGGATATGTGCTAATTCGTGAGCCAAACAATTCTGTCCCTCCCAGGAGGCCATACAGACCGCATAGGGTTTCCCATACGGTTCGCAAGGACCGGGTCAGGAAACAATTTTTATTTTATTTATTTTGTTGTGATTTTGTCACATGTGACGGGTTTAGGTGCTAATTCATGGTATTTTAGGAACTTGTAAAGTATTTTAAGCATAAGAGGCATGTCCCATGATGTGTGTAAGTGTAAAATGAATACTATTAAGTACGAATATCATGTTTAAGTCTCGAATAAGTACAATCATCAGGTTTTGCAAGTTTGTCACACGATTACGAGTATCACGAATATGTTTCACATGTTCAAGTGTATGCATAAGTATAAGTATAAAATGATTATGAATAAGCATTACATGAATAAAATACGAGTTTTCATTATGATCCAAGTCTCAGAATACAATGATAAAAATGACAATTCGAATACGAGATACAATGCTTTCCGAAAATAGAAATACAATACGAGCTAGCTATAAATAGAAAGTATGGAAACGCGAGGCGTTACAACTTAACTTATTGTTTTTGTTTTAACTTACTTTTGAAGTAGGAAATATGCCACCAAGATTCAGTGGGCAGAGATGGACGAGGAAAGGGAAAAGGTCCCATGAGGGGAGGACCATTAGGACGCATCCCTTCACCATCACATAGCTCGAACCCATATCTGGATTCGGGAGACTCCTCTTCACCTTGGCAACCTGTAAGACATTCGATTTTGCACGAGTACTCGCCTCCAAATTCCCATAACTCTCACCACTCTCATCACTCAGACCAATCCCATTATTCTCACCACTCCCATCACTCACATTCTCATTCTTATCATGCGGAGTTTGACCCAAACCTTTACTTCAACATGCCTCCAATTGATCAAAATTAGTTGGATAATCCGGATGCAATGAATGAGAACTCCGATCCGGAGATGCCACCAACGGGATCACTTGGGCACCCCATAGAAATTTCAAGCGGCTCTAACTCCTATGCGGGGATGCCATATCAGGGTCCCAACGAATGGGACCAATATTGGAATAAATTTGATTTTTATTTTACAGGTAGGATGTCTGGGCGAGATGCCGTTAGATACATCAGAGAGCCTATCATCGATCGATAGAGTGTGTCATCAACTTTGGTTCCCGTCTCGTCAATGCAAATCCCATGATTGAGTGCCAGCGGAGTCGAAAGCGGCTTCGAGCTATCCATTTCAAACTTTTTGAGAATGTCGTGTACATACTTTCTCTGATGAATGAATATGCCATCTGGTAACTGATCGACCTATAATCCGAGGAAGAATTTCATTTCACCCACGGAGGACATCTTGAATTTCTTCTTCATGATCTTTTCGAACTCTTTGCAAAGACTATCATCCGTTGAACCGAAGATGATATCATCCACATAGATTTGTACAATGATTAGATGAGATCCGACTTTTCTGGTAAACAAAGTACTGTCCACTGTTCCTCTTGTAAAGCCGTTTCCAACGAGATGTTGTGATAACATCACGTACCAAGCTCTCGGCGCTTGGTGTAATCCATATAAGGCTTTGTCTAGGAGATAAGCTTTGTTCTTGTTTAGCGGATCGACGAAACCTGGTGGTTGGCCGCCGAACACTTGTTCTCGAATTTTAACGTAGAGAAATGCAGATTTTACATCCAACTGGTACACCTTAAATCCTTTCCAAGCTGCAAATGCGAGGAAAATGCGGATAGACTCTAATCGTGCAACCGGTGCATATACTTCTGTGTAATCAATACCCGCTTGTTGGTGGAAACCTTTGACAACCAACTGAGCTTTGTTTCTGACTATTACAACCCGATCGTCTCTTTTACACTTGAAGACCCACTTCGTATCTATAGTTTTTTGCTTCGGTGGTAAATCTACAAGCCTCCAAACACCCAATTTCTTGAACTGTAACAGTTGCTCTTGCATTGCTATCACCCAGTTCTCGTCACCCAGAGCTTCATTAACCGTTTTTGGCTCTATTTGAGAAATGAAACATGAATAGTAGCAGTAGTATTGTGTTGGAGCAACTCGGGTGTGGAAACAACTAACTGCTTTATTGATTTGGCTTCACGTACGCACACCAGTTTGTAATTCACCAATGATATTCGTTGAAGGATGATAAGAATATGATCGCGGCATTTCTTCGTTAGGAACATCAACTGAGCGTTGCTGATTTGAGATGTTCTGCCCAACGTTAGGAGCGCTAGATGATGCTTCGTTCTGATTGGCTGGGTTTGCAGATTGATTCAACATGTTAGATATCTGCTCAACTTCTTCATCTGATGAGGATTCACCATCAGCATCAAATGTCGATGCTTCATTCGAGTTAGAATTCTGATTTTGAGGCATGCTTGGCATTGTTGTTTCATTTCCTGGTTCGGAAGACACATTTTATGGAGTAATAACAGGTGTTACTTCTGCTTCAGAAACATTTTCAACTTAACACCGCTATTGCTAGGCACTGCTCTGGAAGACGAAGGATCCAACGTGGATTGATTAACCACAATTGGTCTAATGATTTGTTCCTGATTCGCCGACTGTTGAAGATAATATAACGCTGCAATTTCTTCTTCAGAAGGTTCTTCCGGCAAGTCGAATGACTTCCAAAGGTGTTGATAGTTAAACAGCCATGCGTCGCCTCTTCTTTGAATACAATCCGTATAGTTGAAACAATCAACATGTTGTGCTTCAATTACCTTTCTCAATGAAGGAATATACACTCTTCGTAGCGGACTCGCATACCCGACAAAGAAACCTTCAAGCGATTTGGCCCCAAATTTACCATCTTGATCTATTACAGTACATGGCGCACCAAATGGCTCTAGGAACTTGAAATTTCGCTTCCGTCAGTTAATAATTTCAAAACAGGTCTTCTTCATTGGTTTGACAGTTAGAACTCTGTTTAGTGTGTAGCAAGCCGCTGCAACTGCTTCACTCCAGAAGCTGACTGGAAGCTTTGAGTCTTCAAGCATAGTTCTCGTAGTTTCGATTAAAGTTTTGTTCTTCCTTTCAGCTACACCGTTTTGCTACGGAGAATAGGGTGCACTAAACTCGTGAAGAATTCCCTTAGCGTTGCAAAATTCCTTTATTTTATTATTCTTGAATTTTGTGCCGTTGTCACTGCGAATGCGTCGTACAAGAAGATGATAGAGGTTTTCTAACTTCTTGAAAAGAATCACCATGTTTTCGAATGTTTCATCTTTTGTTTCTTGGAAGAAAACCCATGAGTAACGCGAATAGTCATCTGTAACAACCAAGCAGTATAAGTCTCCTGAAATACTTCGAACGTTGACAGGACTAAATAAATCCATGTGGAGACGTTCAAGCGGCAACTTGATTGAGTTCAGAATTTTCTTCGGATGTGATTTCTTGATCTGCTTTCTCCTTTTACATTCTAAGCAATGATCAGACATATTAAAGCTCCAAAGATTTACACCCTCTACCAGATCATTATGAACTAAGAAATTCATTTTTCGCAAATGAATATGCCCCATCTTACGATGCCAAATAATAGAATCTTTCTCAGTAGCCTTCGTCACAAAAGATTGCGCTGATTTTGATGAAGTGGTAGCAATGCCCATATCCAAGACATATAGATCATTCTCGCGTGGGGCTCGCATCAGAATCCACTCATCAGGTATTTTGAAACCTGGCTTTAAGATCATAAACTCTTTGTCGTTGAAATGTACCATGAACTGTTTGTCACAAATCTGCGATATGCTCAGAAGATTGTTTTCCAGCTCTGCAATGTAGTTTACGCGATCAAATGAAATAACGCCATTGGAAAGTTTTCCTTCGGCAACAATCCTTCCACCCTGATTACTAGCAAATCCAACATAACCGCCATTGATAGCGTTTATGTCAAACAACAGAGCTTTCATTCCCGTCATATGCCTGGATGCTCCACTATCCAAAATCCACTTTTAAAGAACGGATCTTTGGAGCCCCTGCACATGTTAAAATCTAGTTAAAGAGCGCGACCCAAGCCTTTTTGGTCTTGGGTTTTGGATAGAAAGCTTGGTAATCATCTTCATAATCTCCATCTGAGCCTCCACTGTCGTTTACATTTTCAAATTTTACTTTCTTTTTATCTTTTGAATTATTACCACTTTTAGATTTGACAGTTTTGGATTTGGTCTCAGACTTTAATTCTTTCTTGTTATCAGTCTTAACAAGCTCAGACTTGATAACATCAGATGCAGTTGTCTTTTTCTTAGCAATCTAGGCTTGTGATTTAATGTTTGCCTTTTATATGTAAAACTTGGTTTCATTTGCCCTAGAAGTTTCACCTTTTTTGAAAGTTGAGTTTTCAAATTTCTTTTCAATTTTAGGTTTAACTTCAGGTTTTGATTCGTTTCGTTTCAAAATTGTTACAGGTTTTACAAACTCTAGTTGCTTTGGTTTCACTACATCTGAACTTTCTTTTCTTTGAAGATAGGACGACTTAGATTTCGGACACTTCCGTGCAATATGACCAACTTCGTTGCACTTGAAGCAAATCCGATTATCATGTGAATGACTACTAGTGGATTTTACACCACTTGCAGCTTTTGCCTTATCTCAAAGTTCTTTTTGTTTCTTAAACTCGTCGTTTGATTTTTTTCCGATCAAACTTTCCTCATGAAACGTGTTTGTCCCATAAACGAATTTCATATTTTTATCTTTGTACTCGTGAAATGGTGACATTTTCTTAACCAGTTCTTCTTCCTCATCTAGACCCAACCCAGCTCTCCGGTTTTCCGGATGATCACCACCTTTTATCCGGTAGTTATTGTAATTTCTTTTGGGTTTAGAATAGAATTTCTTTTCATTTTTCTCCAGGTCGTCTGATGTAACTTCAACTAGTTTGAACAGTTTATCCAATTGATCTTCTTTTACATTCCGAATCGGAAAACTGTCATCAAAGTATAATCTATCAGATTCCTTAACCTTGTACATGACAACGTTAGGATCATCACATAGATCATCTTCAGATGATGTATCGTCATCTTCAGAATTTGTGTCAGAACTATTCAAACTCGAGGTGGCGCTTTCAAAGCTGCCATCATCAGAATCATTCAGAACATTTTCAACCACATTTTTTACCACCGCATTCTCATCATCTGTTTTAGTATAGATTACATCAATGTTCTCTGGCAACTCATTTTTCTTTTCAGATAACAACTCAATGTTGAGTACCTTATCCATCCCATCAACAGTTTTGCGACAACACTTCTCGCATAGGGGTGGAGGAACATTGTTGTATTCTTTACCATTTTTCTTTTTAGACCTTTTATCATTTTCTTCCGACGATATCGTGGGAAAAATATGATCGATGACATATGTGTTAGTTGTGTAACTTCTTAAAAGTTGTTGAACACGTTCTGTTTCAGTTTTCACGTCCTGGAGTTGTTGTTTAGTTTCAGCATTGGTGTTGATATAAATGTTAATTGCTTTTTGTTTATCCATTACGGTACCTTTCAACATCCTTATGGTATCATGTTGTTCAACATTATTTCTATTGAGCCTGCCAAAATCATCTTTCATTTTGTCATACGCTTCCTTCATTGTATGATAATCGTATTTGAAATGTTCATTATGTACATTGAGTTTAGCGATGATTTGTGATTTTTGGCACATTTAGCACATGGCTCGGTGCATTTTGTACAAGGTTTTACAACCTCTACAACTTGCATTTTGACAACTTCCTTTACCCTAGACCTACCTTTGTAAGATTTGCCATCATAGCTTTATTGGCAATGTCCTTGAGGTTTTCAGCATTCACATCTTGAGTAGCATCAATGATAACTTTTTCATCACTTGATTTCTCCTCGACCACTTGCTCTTGTGAACTTCCATCAAAGTTACCTGCAAAACTAGAAGTTGAATTAGGCGTTAAATACCCTGTGTCTTCATGTGAAGGTACATTTTTTCTTCTTCCTGTTGTTGCAGATATTGTTCCAGTAAAGCATTCTCCATAGCTGCTGCATCTTCGGTAGATGTATCCTCGACAATCTCAGCCATCAAAGCCACTCCTGTTTTCTTTCCAATGTAAGAATTCCAATCGAAACCATCATCTTCATTAGTAGCAACGATTACCTTCTCGGTATTGTTGGTTGATTTCTCTTGAATTTCAACTTGACTCTTCTTTCGAAATGGCTTATACTGAAGCGACTTCTTGTAGTATTCGTTTCCACCTCCAAATGGACTCTGATTGCCCGTTGCTTCAGGATTTTTGCATTCTCTCTTGAAATGCCCTTTCTGTCGGCATCCGAAACAAGTGACCTTTGATTTATCGAACCCTAGCTTGTTGCTTGAATTTCCGATATCTCGGCCTGTGAGTGCAACAACTTTGTCACCCTTCGAATGATAGAAGCCAAAGACCATTTAATGTCCATCAGTTCAAGCTCTTCTTCGTCTACCTGATCGTAATCTTCAGCGGTCATTTCAGGATTGCCAATTTTTCCTGCTACCAGACTTTCATACGATTCTAGAACTGTGGCGAGAAGTGACATGTGTTGTTTTGCAATTTGCTCAGAAACAACGTTTTTTAGATTGACAGCAATATTATACTTGTACACATTCGGATCAGAATTCGTTTGTTGATTCTGATTTGCTTGACTCTGATATGAAGAATTTGAACTAGTGCTCGAAAACGAAGAACTCTGTGGACTTTGATCATATTGAGGATATGATTGATTTTGACTTTGAGGCAAAGAGTTCATATTTGCACTGAATGCTGTCTGAATCTTCGGACTTGAAATGCTGTCTTGCATCCCGTTCTTGTAATACAGACCAACATCTTGAACAATTTTAGCATTCTTCGACTTTGTGATCTTTAGAAGTTCCATCTCATGATCTTCGAGTTTGTCGATGAATGTAGATAGCTTAACGAATTCCCAGTTATGACTTTCTTTTGAGACCATGAGGTACGTAGTCCATTCTCCATCAGGTAACGCATCTGCAAGCTTATCGATGTACTCTGTTTCTGTCTTCTCGAGACCGTGTCTCCTCATTTGGACTTTCAGATGACAGAAACGCTCAATCATCTGTTTCATTGTCTCGCCCTTCAACAAATTAAAAATGTCGAACTCCTTCATGATGAGAGCTTTCTTACCCTTGATCATCACTGCGCTTCTTTGGTATTTCTTTTGCAGTGATATCCAGAGTTCTCTCGCAGTCGTGTATTCGGGCAACAAGACCAGAATATTCTCTTTAACAGATTGTTGAATGAGGCTTATCATCTTTTTCTCAGCAATGTACTCATCTTTCTGTATTGTGGAATACTTGTACTTCTCCAGAACTTGCTGATTTTCATCCAACAGAACAGTATAACCTCTCTCGATAGCTACCCATCTTTTGAAATGCATGGCCTGAACCCAGTAACTGAACTTCTCCTTCCATCCTTCATATTCGTCCATGCTCATTAATTTCGGCGGTTTAACGGACGTGCCCATCTCGTTGTCTAAATTGACTTGTTGAATCACATTGGCATTGGATGTTCCCACTGCTGTCATAAACGCAACACAAGAACCTTCTGGTTCACAGGAGAGAGGAGTTACACAAGAACCCCCTGTTATCATTTCATCTGAGGCAGAAAGGCCAGAAGTTACACAAGAACCTCTTGAGTCTAATTTACTTGAAGTACCAGTGGTTTAATCACCTGATCCTAAAGGTGTTCATTCTGAAAGCTCAACTCCAAGGAAAGCAACTCCGAAGAAGTCTACTCCAAAAGTTGCTACTCCTAAGTCAACACCAAAGAAATCACAGGCAAATCTATTTGGTGATATTCCAAATGAACCAGTGGATCTTCAGGATTTAGATGAGTTCTTCCCTAATACAGACATTGATGTTCTGGAAAAGCGTGTCAAAGAATTGGAAGATAGAGTGCAAATGAATGAAGAAGATAAAGCTGAGCTAATCAAGAAGTTAATCAAAGCTCAGTTGAGAAAGAAATGATGGATGATAAGATCAAGGTGTTGGAAAGTGAACGTGAATTCTTCAAGGCATTGATCGAGAGTTTGCAAGATGCTAATGAAAAGCTGCAGACAGAAATTGCTGATCTGAAGAAGATTCAAGCCCTGAATGATCGAAGATTTACAAGGATGCAGAAAGTGTTATCTAATACACTTGGTATTGATTTTATTGCTGAGTATGATCGTCTGGATAGAAAGAAGCACAAGAAAGATCTGAGAAAGAGCTTGCAGTTAGTGGCAAAGGCAAAGGTGTTGAAGGTGAAGTACCTAAATCTTCTGAAGCTGCTGAAAAGCCTGTTGATGAGAATGTTGAAAAAGCTTCTGAGTCCGATGTTTCTAAGGTTGACGAATCTGTCAAGCCTTCTGATGTTGAAACTGTTACTGAAGAAAAGGACGATGAGGAAGCAGAAGATGAAAATAAAGATGATGAACCACCGACAGATGATCCGAAAGATGATTCTGACCACGATGGAGGTAATGATGATGATTCGAGTGGTACAAGGATAAAGGTGGTTGATGCATCAGTGAATGAAAGTTTTGATTTCACAAGTCTTCTAAATGATGAGGCGAAGCTATAATGAACAGAATGAGGGGGGAGTCAGGGCAAACAGGACCAACTGATGATATAGATATGACTGATGTTGATATATCTGCAAAGCCTGTTGCTGCAGTACCGACTAAGCCTTTGATTTTAATGCTTGAACACAATGTCGAAGAACGCGAGTACGTACACAAGTACACTAAAGAAGATCTGGCCAAGTTGAGTGAAGTTGATGCCAAATCTCTGGATTTTAATTTTGAGGAGCAAGTATTGAACGGGAACGCATTTGAGCCTAACGAGTATCATTATCGGCGAAGATATGAGGCTGATGAATACAACAGGGTGGTAGTGGAAGATTGGTCTTCTGATGAAGAGAAAGACGAAGATGTGAAGTATGTTGGTCAAAACACAGATAATTTTCCTACGTTCGAGGAGATGTATAAGCAATTGAACGAGGATATGCTTAAAGAAAAAATTGAAGAATCTATTCGTGAAGGTAAAGTTCCGAAGCCGATGACAAAGGAGGAAATAGCTCAAGCTAAGAAATCCTGGTTTAAAGAGATGCCGCGTGAACGTAAGTTTCGACGTCCTCTAGTATTCTTTACCAGAGATAAAGATGTGTCGTTGGGAGACATTCTAAGTTGGGGGTGGTTTAAGGAGTTGAATGTGTATGCCATTAAACGGGAATATGGAGTTCAATACTTCAAGTATCTGGCTGATTTCAAAACACTACCTTTCTGGGATGTTGAAGAGCTTGTTCAGACAAGGAACGTAACGTACCACATGAAGTTTATTGATCAATTACTGTGGAAAATGATCAAGTATGAAGCAACAAAGGGTTTTGAACACTGGAAGCCTTTCATTCCAGGTCGACGCATCAAAACGAACAAGAAGACAGGGGAAAAAGATATAACGTTAATCGTGAAATGACCGAGAGCAATGAGAAACATGCCTTTGATGCCGATCGAACAAGACTTTTATCCATTGTTTAAATGGTGGCAGATTGATCCGAATACGTGTGAAGCAGTGATTATACTTCGATTAAGGAGAAGGTTGAAATGTTTGGGGTGCAAGGTATGAGAGGGCTTTGGAGAACGATCATGATTCTAGATCCTATGTGGTTGGTAAACTACTCGAGATAAGATATCAAATGCTTGTTCTATAGCAAGATAGTGTTTGAAGAACGTGAAAAAGAACAAACCATGCAATATCAAAGGGTCGTTAACGTATGCTATGCTCAAGAAGTTAACACTGGAAAGATGTGGAAAACGAGCTGGAGGGATTTAGAACGGGTTGAATTTCTGAAAGAAGAAAAGCGTCTTGAAGAGATACATGAAAGAGGTAGGGCGGCAAGGCTCAGAAGGTTTCAGTATATGACTAAAGTGCCACCTACTGATCAGACGCCATATCCGAAGCAAGAAAGACGAAAGAAGCCATTCAAGAACTTCTTTGGTCGTACACGTTAAATTTTTATTTGAAGACTGATAAAAGACGGAGACGATGTCCAAGGGGGAGTCTGTTGGTGCAGAATGTCTATGTCTTAGTCTTATATCGAGTTTGTATAGATTAGATGTGAATAGGCTAGCGAAATGAAGTATTTATGTGTTTTGGTAGCAAGTTCGCTTGAGATGTGCTAGTGAAGTCAAGTTCGGCCGAACTTGACATAGTCAAGTTCGCCCGAACTTTCCTCCTCTCCAGCGAACTTGTCTCCCTATAAATAGCTAGCTTGTGATTGTCATTTGTAACTTTGCGCAATTTGAGGTGGAGCTATGTCAAATTGGAGACTTGATGTTATATCAATAAAATTGACGTTTAACTGATTAATTCTTGTTGTTTGGTAATCATGCCGTAATATTTCCGCTATTATGGACATTAGATATCAAATCTAGGTTCCTATGCTATCAGGATCGGTCCTACAACAAGTATTTTGTCTCCTACAAGCCTCGAGATTTTAATGGTGAGAAAGGGGCTGTAGAAGCCTTAAGATGGTTAGATGAGATGAAAACCATCGTAGACATCAGCGGCTGTGCTGACAATGTGTAGTGAAGTTTTTTCACAATCTTTCAAGGGCGATGCCCTAATTTGGTGGAAAGCGATGGTACAATCGACAGGGAAGGTACACATGTACAATCTGGGATGGTCCAAATTTGTGGACCTTGTTAAAGATACTTATTGCCCATCTCATGAGGTGGAGAAGATTGAGTCAAATTTCCTGACTCTTACAATGAAAAACCGGGACTATCGGAAGTATGTGACCGACTACAACTCTTTGTCTAGGTTAGTACCATACCTGATTACCCCAGAACCCAAACGCATTGCACGTTTTATTGGTGGTCTAGCACCGGAGATTAAAGGCATGGTAAGGGCTTCAAAGCCTAGTATATATAGGTCTGTTGTGGACCTATCACTGTCTCTCATACAAGATTTAGTGAGACATAGGTCAGTCAGGACGGAGACTGACAGAAAAAGAAAATGAGAGGATGATAACTCCCAAAGGTCCAAGAAGAAGGGGAAATTTGGTTTAAATAAGAACAAAAATAGGTCTGATGATAGACCAGTTTGTAAGACCTGCAATAAAAGGCACGGGGGTCAGTGCCGCTTTGATCAGCAGGCAAAGCCTTGCGGGATTTGCAAGAAAGTGGGGCATCAGACCTTGGATTGCAAGGATCTTAAGGACGCATCATGCTATGGTTGTAGCGAAAAAGGCCAAAATAAAGACCAACTGCCCTAAAGCTACTAAGGAGGGTACTGCAAAGAATAGAGGGGGAAAGAAAGGAAACGGCTGAGCCTTCCAAATGAATGCCAGGGAGGCGGTCAATGACACGAATGTCATAACGGGTACGTTTCTAATCAATGACATCTTTGCTATAATTCTTTTCGATTCGGGTGCTGATAAGTCCTTTGTAGATCATAAGTTTAGTAAACTATTAAACTTGCCCATAAGAACTCTAGACATAACATATGAAGTAGAACTTGCTGACGGAACCATAGAAACCGCTTCTTCCATTCTTGATGGATGTTCTATATCCATTAAGAATCATTTGATTCGTATCTTTCTTCTACCTATGAAATTGGCGGGGTTCGATGTAGTCTTAGGCACGGATTGGTTGTCTCATAACCAAGCCCGCATTTCCTGTGATAAGAAACTCATCAAGGTTAAATCCCCATCTGGTGATATACTCACCATCTTAGGAGATCATCACTATGGATTGCCTGAGAAAGCACCGTTGCTTAAGGCATCTAGGTGTCTGAAGAGAGGTTGTGTCATCTATATGGCACAAGTAACTATTGATGAGCCAAAACCGAAGATCGAAGATATTCCTGTTATCTCCGAATACCCTGATGTTTTTCTGATGAATTACCCGGACTACCCCCTGATAGGCAAGTAGAGTTTAGAATTGACATCCTACCTGGAGCTGCACCAATTGCAAGAGCTCCTTATCGCTTAGCGCCAACGGAGATGAATGAATTGAGAACCCTACTTGATGAGCTTCTAGAGAAAGGCTTCATATAGCCTAGCTCATCACCTTGGGGAGCTCCTATTCTATTTGTTAAAAAGAAAGACGGTTCAATGCGTATGTACATTGACTACCGCGAGCTAAATAAGATAACTATCAAGAATCGTTATCCTCTGCCCAGGATCGACGACTTGTTTGACCAGCTTCAAGGGGCAAGTTACTTTTCAAAGATAGATTAAGGTCAGTTTATCAACAACTGAAGGTCAGAAGTGAAGATGTTCCAAAGACTGCATTCAGAACTAGATACGACCATTATGAGTTCTTAGTGATGCCTTTCGGGCTCACTAATGCACCTGCAGCATTCATGTATCTCATGAATAGAGTCTGCAAGCCATACTTAGATAAGTTTGTCATTGTCTTCATAGACAGCATACTTATCTATTCTTATAATCATTCTGATCACGAGAAACATCTTAGATGCATCCTAGAGCTTTTACAATAGGAGAAGCGTTATGCTAAATTCTCCAAATACGAATTTTGGCTTCGCGAAGTCCAATTTATTGGACATGTCGTTAGTGAGTGTGGTATCTAAGTAGATCCCGCCAAGATTGAAGCAATCATGAATTGGGAAGCGCCCAAGACTCCATCTGAGATTCGTAGTTTCTTAGGATTGGTTGGTTACTATAGGAGCTTCATTGAGAACTTTTCAAGGATAGCCAACTCCTTTAACTACCTTGACCCGTAAGAATGTCAAATTTGACTGGGGTCGAAAACAGCAGGAATCCTTTGAGATTCTCAAGCGCAAGTTGAGTAATGCTCCAATGCTAGCTCTGCCCGAAGGCATTGAAGAATTCGTTGTCTATTGCGATGCTTTGCACATTGGTATGGGCTGTGTGCTTATGCAAAGAGGCAAAGTGATTGCATACGCATCGCGAGAACTTAAAGTGCATGAAAGGAATTACACCTCCCATGATTCGGAACTGGGTGCCATTGTATTTGCACTAAAATTATGGAGACATTGCCTATATGGAATAAAGTGTATCATATACACTGATCACAAGAGTCCCCAATATCTATTCAATAAAAAGAATTTGAATATGAGACAACGCCGATGGATGGAAACGTTAAATGACAATGATTGCGAAATTCGCTATCATCCTGGCAAAGCGAATGTAGTCGCTGATGTGCTTAGTCGCAAAGAAAGGGTTAAAACTTTAAGGATTAATGCCAAGAGCATTGAGCTCAGAAATAGCTTCTCGCACAGAACCAAGCTATGTTAGAAGCTAACCTTCCGAGTGAAGGATTAGGTGGAACTATTGATCAGTTATCACATGGGAACGATGGAATTCTTAGATTCAATAGTTGGACCTCGGTTCTAGTGTATGGAGGACTTAGAGATCTAATCCTCCAGGAAGCGCATAATTCTAAATACTCTGTTCACCTTGGAGGTGACAAGATGTATCAGGATCTAAAAGCAAACTATTGGTGGATGGGTTTGAAGAAATCCATAGCCACCCACGTAGCTAAGTGTCTGGCGTGTTCGTAAGTTAAGGCCGAACACCAAAAACTGTCAGGACTTCTACAACAATTGGAAATTCCCACTTGAAAATGGGAAATGGTAACTATGGATTTTATAACTAAGTTACCTAAATCTAAGAGCTGAAATGACACAATATGGGTCATTTTTGATAGGCTGACTAAGTCAGCACACTTTTTGCCCATAAAGGAGACGCATAGCTCCAATAAGTTGGCTAAGTTATACGTGGACAGGATAGTGTCCCTACATGGTGTGCCGGTATCTATTGTATCAGATAGAGATAAAAGATACACTTCTCATTTCTGGAAAAGTTTCCAGCAATAACTGGGCACGAGGTTAAATTTTAGTACGGCTTACCATCCACAGACTGATGGACAGATTGAACGTACTATACAAACATTGGAAGACATGCTTAGGGCATGCGTGATAGATTTAGGTGGAAGTTGGGATAACCACTTACCCCTAATAGCATCAAGGTCGCTCCCTTTGAAGTATTACATGGGATAAAGTGTAGAATGCCCATTTGTTGGGTTGAAGTTGGGGAAGCCCAACTATCGGGACCTGAGATTGTCCTAGATACCACGGATAAGATAATCCAAATCCGTGATCATCTCAAAGCTGCCAAAGATAGGCAAAGGAGCTATGCTGATAAGAGGCGTAAACCGCTCAAGTTCCAAGTAGGGGACAAGGTTTTATTGAGAGTATCACCATGGAAATGTGTGATGCATTTCGGAAAGAAGGGCAAGTTGAGCCCGATATATATAGGACCATTCGAGATAATCGAATGTGTGGGATCTGTGGCTACAAGCTTAAGCTACCTGAGGAGCTTAGTGGAATTCATGATGTGTTCCACATCTGTAATTTAAAGAAATGTCTAGCCGATGAGTCGCTAGCAATGTCATATCAAGATGTGCAAATAGATGAAAACCTGAGGTTTGTTGAGAAACCTATCTCGATCGAGGATCGACAGGTTAAGAAGCTCCGAAAGAAGTATATACCTATTGTGAAGGTCAAATGGGATGCACGTCGAGGCCCCGAGTATACATGGGAGGTCGAGTCCACTATGCGACAAAAGTACCCTCATTTTTTTATTAAATCTCGAGGTCGAGATTTCTTTTAAGGGGGTGAGGAAGTAACACCTCGTAAAATTGTGTCCAATAATGTATTGACACGTGTCCCTTATTATAAAGATGTCTAACGTTGACTAGGAGGGACTATTTTTTCCAAACAATGAAAGAACGATTGTGGAAGGACTAAAAGTGTCAACATGTCAAGTTATACCTCTGAGTGACCTTATACGGTGTTTATATTCTCTTAATGAGCCACTTGTTGGACGAACGAAACCGTTTTTGATAAATTCAAAAGTTTGTGTGACGAAGGGTTATAAGTGTCAACATGCTAAAACTATGCCTCTGAATGACCTTTTAATGAACCGGGAGTTTTACGGTGTTGATTATACTTTTGGGAGTGCCTAATATTGGCCAAGGAAGGCTTTACGTGCTAATTATAACGTTATACACAAGTTTGGAAGTCAAGGGGCCAAAACTAGCAAGAAAATGAAAGTTATGGGTGTGCTGGTTAGAACTCGACCGTAGCTTATGGTTCAAGGACCGTAGCTTACGGTTCATGTCTGCCAGGTTTTTGTTTTTACCTTGTTGCCCACTCCAACTTCCAAAACCCATCCATTCGAAACCATGGGCTTGTTTGTCAGTTGTGCCACGCCCATGGACACTTGTAGCCTTCTCCTAACTCCCCATAACACCTGTAACCTCCTCCTTGATCCTTTTCAAGTATAAATAGGTGCTAAAGTTCATTGTTCAAACTTACACCTTCTTGAATTCATTCTATCTTCTCCTCTAGAAGTTCCTACCTGAAAGGAGCATCCAAACTCAGTTCTTAATCATCTTAGGATCACTTGTAAGTGTTCCTTTCCTTTACATTTTGTTTATTAGGCTTTTAAAAGCCAAATGTCAAGCGTTTTCGTAAAAACTCTTTAACTTTCGGTTAAGACCTTTATTGTCCACCCATTGTTCGTAACGGAAATGGCTACGTGATCGTAATTAGGTAGGTGTTAGTCCCTCAAGAGGGCACCTCCTAAGAATCACGTTTGTTTGGTCGATTGACGGGTCAACATATTATGTTTTAAAAAGTCAAACGGGTAAGTTTTGAAAATAATCATAAACTGATAATGTAGGTGTTAGAAAATGTGTTTTAACACTTTAATAACTTGGTGATAATTATTAGAACATGAGTAAACATGTTCGGCTCGTCAATTCCAGGTTTAAGGTTGGTTCGCAACCGAAAGTCGCAAAGTTTAACTTCTACTTTGACATTCAATTATGACCCGAATCAGCAACTATATCTACTGATTCTAAGTTGCATTATGATCATAAATTAATGTAGTATTACCTTCTGGGGTCATACTACAAGATCATAATCATAATCTGAGTTTATGCACAAGTTTTGTTATTTTGCCATACTTTGATTATTATGCTCTGTTATTAAGAAATAAGGTTTTAAACACTAATGGACTTGCAAATTGAATTATATACTTATATGTTAACATATTTAACATATTTTGATGTTATTAACCTGATCATAAACTGAGTTTTGTTAAAATATCGTAAATTGTGTTTTGAAAGGGACAAAATGCCCTTTCGGCATCTAGAATGGTTTTAAACATAGTTTCTTCACCGAAACTCATTACTTACTGATATGATTTCATAATTAGAATTATTTAGGATGCTAAGTCAAATTGTAAATTGAGTTTAACTTCAAGTTCTTGTACAATGTCGATAAATGACGATCTTAATCATAATAATCATGCAAAACCTTTTTCTTACTGATATGTTATAATAAATGACATATGTAAACTATACAAAGCTGGTCATAACATCAGTTTTCGTTAAACATCGCTTAAAATCGTCATTTAGCGACTTTAGCGCCGTTTTTGCGCATAGTATGGTTTAAATCATATCTAACAATCAAGACTTGTTACATACTGATTATATAACACATTTTGAATATTTTTGCAATAGGTACATGTTCTAAACTCAGAATCCCAAGTAAGCTATCGAATCTATGTGTGGAATGACCAAAATGCCCTTATGGTGCATAGTATGGTCTTAAACTATAAACCACATATATGTTTGATATCCTATTAATATTATATCACAAATTAAATATTTTTCCAGAAAGTTTATTATCATAACATCAAATTACATGCAAGTTCCTTTTATAAGTCACCTAATGACCAAAACGCCCTTATGAGTTTCATTTTAAAACCTTAACGTGCATATAAATTGATATCCTACTGATATCATAGCTTATCTAAAATATAATGGCATATGGAACTTGTCCATGGCTCATCCAATTACCCGATATCGCTTATATGCGTACGGTTAAGCTTATGTAACTAGTTTACGTAATTTAACTAAAACGGGTTTAACCTTATCATTTTATTTCAAATTACATAATGTAAACAATTTACCTATATTATACAAGTCTTAGTACTTTTCGGGTTTAAACTACATTCTATTCCGGTCATCGCTTAATCTAGCGTATCGTACCGTGTTCATTAATTTAAGCTAGCCGGTCCGAGTCTATGACTTAAATAGGACCCGTTAGCATTCTAACATGTTATTAATAACATCATTTCAGACTAGAGCCTTCCAGTAGATTGCTACGTAAACTTATCTATTGATTAAATGGCTGAGTTAATAAAACTTTGAAGTGCTAGCTCAGGTAAATACTCTTAACGTATTTTCCCTATAAGGGCCTTGGATACGGTATATAATTACCGCTTAGTCGGTATGGGATCACTTAACAGGATTGTGGTTATAAAATCTTCATAACCCATTTTAATCTATATTGTCTGATAACTTAAACATTGGGGGTTAACTCGACCGTGTCCTGGATATCCTCGACTCATTTAAGTTACTAATGGTCACGACCTAAGCACGGGGTGTAGGCATACACCTGACAGATGCTAATGCTAAATTATTTTTATATACTCCTTGTGAGTTTTTAAGTGGCGTGTCAGTTAATCATGTTATTTGCACCGGACCCCATATGTAATGACAGACCTGTAAAACTGTATATAAGATCATTTTGAATTGTCCCAAGTTATTTATAAAATGTGCCTTGTGCACCTAAATCAATTTTTGAAATGTTTTCAAAAAGTGTCGGTTATTAGTATTTACCAGTGTAAAGTGATGTATTCTCAAAAGATTAAGCTACAGGTGCAACACGTAAATAGGCTGGGAGCTGCCCGGTATCGACATAGGAGGATCTTGCAGGTTCTTAGTTGTGCCTAAAGTCTGTTGAACATCTTTTGTACATTTTTACGATCCGCCTGTGGATCTTATTACGAACCGTGTGTATATGTACTTCTGAACTTTGAACATACTGGTTTGTAATAGTAATTTAACTCCAAGACTTCCGCTATGTTATTCTGTGTATATTGACTATGATGATATCAATCTTACTTCAACATACTCCCCACCGGGATCTATGTGGAAATCGGGGTTTGACATTTTATGATCAAACATTCGAATATGATGTCAATTTAATAACATTTAAAAAGAACTAGTTAGATCACAAACAAGTATACGTTACCAAGTAATTAAAATACAAGACTGTGTGAACACCAACATGTTAACACTAATACTAATATATTTCAAAAAGAATGGTAGTTGGTTTCGAACCGCATTAGTTTTACTATTTGAATGGCTGGTATCGCGTATGCGGTGCCCTTTTGAGGTCAAGCATACCATTACAAACATTATGCAACTCATGTGTTATTGTAGCTATTAATGATAAGTCATTCAATAAATCACTATCAAGTGTCCGATGTTACAACCCTCTTTATAAGTCCCAAATTGCATGAAATTTTTTAATACAAACACCTCGTGAAGTAAACATTGTATGTTCGAAATGTACATAGGATCCAATTTCAACAGAATATAGACAATGATTATAGACCTCGAGATACCTTGAGTATAAACATCTCTCAAGATTATAAGGAGCTTGTTGAACAAAAAGTTGTAGTTCTCCCACAACATTAACCTCTCGTCATTAAAGATTTACAAGGACAACACATCTACTATCATAGCGATGAAAACAAAATTAGACATATGGACACTCGCTTGAGTAGTTTATACAAACATAACAAACCAAAACATTTTACCCCACTTCAGTGGCTTCCATGTTTGCATTTTCATAGTAAATAAACTCTTACTGACACCAACAATGTCCAAAAGGGGTGATACGCGACACACAATCGTTTAGGTATTTAATATCTTTTGGTTAACTTTCAAAGCAAGGACGAGACTTTGAATATGTGTGACTAGATGTTGCTACGCAACAAGAGAATTAGCATAGGTTGTATAACACGGTAGATATACAGTAGTATTTTTCTTGACATGACTGTTAGAGAAATAATATCCTATTAAATACTATCTTGATATTGTCTTTAAGTTAATTTAATTAATTTTATTCACTATTAACCTAATGTTTAAAATCATTTTTAATGCATTAGCTAAGATTGAACGCTATGGTATCACACTCGTTCAGGGTGACGTAGTGGGGCGGGGCACACCGACGGAGGGGGCAACATGGGCGGCATGAAGGACTGGAGTGGAGTGGGGTGGCAGACATGACATTAGGAGGTGATGGTTTGTGTGGATTCACCTCAACGGTCAAATGACCGTTCAAATTAAAAATATTAATTCATATATATAAATAACTCTTACCCATTCATTAATGTTTAAACAAAACACCCATTTTCAACCCTCTTTTCACTCCCTCTCTTTTTAAATTTTATAAACTCCACACATTTTTTATAAACATCATGTTTCCTTAGAGCAACATAGACTCGAATAACCCATACCAAAGCTCACCGAATACTCCCAACACATTGGATACCCCCAACACACCAAACTCTCAACCCAACAATTACCGCTTCACCGGTTCATGCTTTGAGTCACAACAAGTCCAAGCGGCGAACTTTTATTACCAATACCAACTAAACACCCAAAATTCACAAACCGCCATACCCGAAACTCAACCCGACTTTGCACAACCAACACAACTGGGTCCCTCGCAAGAACAACAAAAACGAAAAGCATAAAAGAAATGGACGACGTCCCACCCGTTGAAAAAACATCGAAGAGGTGGGCGTCTACGTAGAACGCTTTGGCTCGGGCTTGGGTGGACATCTCGGAGGACCCAAGTACCGGTATTATTGATAATTTCATATTTATATTGTGTTTTTTTGTATATTACATGTTTTATGTGTTATTTTTTAATATATTACATTTTTTATTTATTATGTTTTAAATATGTTACACTTTTTATATATTATTTCTTAATATATTATTTATGTATCCTTACCGCAATCCAAATCAACTTTATAGTAATGGAGAGAAATGCGGAGAACATGTACACCCTTTAACGCCATCTTCAACAACCTTACCAACCATTGCAGTGGTTTAGCAAGGGGTGCTAATGATGTTGATTTGCTTATCGAGGCACACAAAACACAAATAATATAAAAGGCCACACATTTACAGTGGATCAACCGTAACAAATTTTAAGGAAAAGCACAAAGTGGTATCTTGTCCCTCCTATGGACGTGCAGGAGCCACGATCCAAATGGTCGAAAAGTGTAGCGTACACCAATGTAGGTTGGGATTTGCGGTCCTGTTTTAATCTAAATCATCTAGACAATTACTTTGATACCCAGGATGATCCGGTTGATGTAACTTGACGAGTATATCGTCTAATTGTTATCCCTCAAACAACAAAAAATCTGACACCATCGATCTTCTTGTGCTTGGGATGAAAGTCGATGACAGGGACGATGTAGACAAAGATATACTGAACCATTAAAAAAAGTTGATTCACCAACGATTTCTATCACAAATGCTATGTTTTTTGTTTAATGTATTTTTATTTTAGGACTTTTAATTTTAGTGTTTTTTATTTTGGTTATTTTAAACTAGTGTAATTTTATTTAATTATTAATGTAAATTAGTGTATATAAAAGGTAAGATTTATAAAATAAGTAATGATTAAAAAATGCATGGGGCGAAGAGATAAAAAGTTAGGTAGTGATGTACTATTAAAATCACATTTATTTTATTATGCTTAGTGACATGAATGAATGAAAGGGCATAAAAGCATATTAATGAATGGTTTAATGTAGTACTAGTAACTCATTTTGTAAAGACATATTTTATTTAAGATGAGATTTTAGTTTCAAACATGAAAAAATGGAAAAGGAACCATTTAAGATAATAGTGTAGGGTAAAGTAATATTTGTCAATAGATATATATCCAACGCATTCATTATTCCACCCACTTCCCTTTCAATTAATTAGTTAAGTGTTATCCGTAAACAAATTGATAAGATCCAAATTAAGGTCATAATTGCGGTGGGCCTAGCCTAGCATTCTTTTTGAAGTCAGGCTCGCAGTGGCGCGCACGGGTGGGTCTTCACTCTTCAACCGGAACCCTCCCTTCTCTTCTGTCCACGTTCTTCTGTTGCGCGTGGGAATTATTGCTTCACTTCTTTCAGGCCAGGGTTTCCACTATTATCAACCAATCTTCAACCTCAAGCTTCACTCTTGTTATCTGTAAGTTCTTGTCTGTTTCTATTTTGTTTGCTTCTGTGTCCTTTACCGCAGATTCTTGTTCGAATTCGAACTGTACCCAGATCATAAAACAGCAATTAATTCCTGAACTCACAAGGTTGCTAATTATTGATTGAATCATGTGAAAAAGGTTGCGGAGATAAGATAAAGAAATCTCTACTTGTGTGCTTTTCCAGCAGCAAAAACTGACTTTGAGATTAGTTTTTTAATTCGTTCATATTTGATGTGATTGTCAAAAAGGCTACTTTGCAACTACACAATATTTCACACCTGGGGAATGGAATTCAACTCCAATTGCGGGTTATAAAGCTCTTTTTGCTTTCTGTTTCTTGAATTCGAGTTGGATTTCGAAAAAAAGATGCAAAGAGTTCGGGTTTCATCACAGCAAGTGCCAGTGCAGAAATTAGGGGATTCACAGATGACATTATCACCTAAGTTTAAGTTATCCGCTCTTCAATCGCGCTTATTAGATCCTCTGGTTGGAACCGAGTTGAGTCTTAGAGGTGACCCGCTGATTCCGGGTCTTCCTGATGATATTGCCTTAAGCTGTCTTCTAAGGCTGCCCGTCTCGAGCCATTCAGCTGCTAAAACGGTCTGTAGGCGCTGGTATCAGTTGTTTGGGAACAAAGAACGGTTTTTCACGCAAAGAAAAGAGATGGGGTTTCAGAATCCGTGGTTGTTTGTGTTCGCGTTTCATAAATGCACAGGAAAGATTCAGTGGCATGTTCTTGATCTTGTTCATCACTCATGGCACACGATTCCACAGATGCCTTGCATCAATAAGGTCTGTCCGCACGGGTTTAGGTGTGTTTCGTTCCCTTTTGATGGCTCTCTTTTCGTGTGTGGAGGTGTGGTTTATGACGCGGATTGTCCTTTAAATTTGGTTATGAAGTTTGATGTTCAAAAGAACTGTTGGACTGTTATGAAGAAAATGATCACAGCAAGGTCGTTTTTCGCGAGTGGGGTTATAAACGGAAAGATTTATGTGGCGGGTGGCAACAGCACAGATCTGTTTGAGCTCAATTCTGCCGAGGTTATGGACCCAATGAAAGGGACTTGGTACCCGATTGCAAATATGCACACAAATATGGCTTCTTATGATGCAGCGGTTCTTGATGGAAAGCTTCTTGTGACTGAAGGATGGTTTTGGCCGTTTTATGTGGTTCCGAGAGGTCAAGTTTACGATCCAAAAACTGATCATTGGGAAAACATGGCGGATGGGCTTAGAGAAGGATGGACCGGTTCGAGTGTAGTGATTTACGGTCACTTGTTTGTGGTAACCGAGCACGAAAGGACTAAACTTAAGGTTTATGACATGAATAACGATTCTTGGAAAACTGTTGGCGGGCCTCCTTTACCCGAGCAAATTTGCAAGCCCTTTTCGGTTAATTGTAGTAATAGTAAGATATATGTTGTGGGAAGGAACCTTCATGTAGCTGTTGGTTGTATTTCGAGATGGAATGAAACTGAGAAAAGCCCAAGCTTTTTGGTCCAATGGCGCGTTGTTGGAGCACCGGAAGCGTTTTCTAATTTAACGCCTTCCAGTGCACAGGTGGTGTTCGCGTAATGAACTTAGGTTTGGTTTTGATGTTTCTTTGTATGTTTTGGTTTTTTATTTTATTTTTTGTAATGTTATATGATATAAATTTTAACGAGAATTCGGTTTTGAATGTTTTTATACGGTTTAGAGTTCAAGGGTGCACACAGGCAACCCTTAACGGGGTCACTTCGTTGTAACTAGAGGTGACAACCTACACTTGGTGACAACCTATACTTGAATACTAATGAGTTGCTAGACTCATTTTACTTGTATCTGATGTGTCAATATAAAATTATGTACTCCTCTTATTATTTTTCATATCCCGCTTTTCATATAATCACATTTAAAGTTAACATATTTACCCCTATACAAGTTATCACTTAAAAAAATATCTTTTTCCTAAAAAAAACCAATTCTGGAGTGTAAAAAAATAATACAAACGTTTTTCATTTTTCAAAAGTTTTGTTTATTCTTTTATGTTTATTTAAAAAACATATTTTAAAAAAAAAATGTTTTCAAATATTATTTCTAAAGACACTTTCTCAAATAGTATTTTGATTATGTTTTCTTTTATGGAACATCTTTACAAATTACTAATAACGTTTTTTCTTATAAAATTAATAGAAAAAAGTTTTGCTTTTTCTTTTTGAAAAAAGTCTATATTATGTTTTTTCCTCGTCTAGTTTGTATTTTAAATGTCCATATTTGTTATTTTTAATATTTTGAAATGGTTTTTTATCGACTTGAGGTGGGCATCTTATTGGACTATATATAAACAATAATATACAAAAATCCACACCAAGTTTTGAAATCAATAAATTTAATATATTTTTAATTAAAGAAGAGAAAAATATTTGTGAATAAAAACTCAAAAAAAAAAACAAATAAGGCTAAAATCATAAAGATTTGTAGAAGAGATAGTGATTTCCACTTTCTAATTCCATGGCTCCAATCCTAAATTCATATAGACTTTCTTTAAAAAAATCAAAACTTTTTTATTATTTCTATAAGAAAAACATTATTATGAATTTGTAACAACGTTAAATAAAAATATATAATCAAAATACTATTTGAAAAAGTGTATGTAGAAACAATATTTGATTTTTTTAATATGCTCTTTTAAATAAAAATTAAACAAACAAACACTTTTTGTTTTGAAAAAAACGTCTATAATCTTTTTTTACACTTTTAAATTTGTTTTGTAACAAAAAGAATACTTTTTCAAAAAATATGATTTGTATAGGGGTTAAATATGATAAGTTTTAATGTGATTTTATGAAAAGGGTGTACAAAAAATAATAAGAGGAAGTACATTTAGCCTATTCTTTAGAATATTAGCCGAAAGAGACGTAAGTATAGTGGGTCTAAGTTTTTTCTTTTATTTAAATATTAGGTTTGATTAGTTGTATCATGTTACTTGCTTGACGTTTGATTTGATTGTAAGTAGAGTTTTATTTACTATATATACTAGTATTAAGCCTATGTGTTGCAGTGGTTGTCGTAAAACCGTGTCAAGTAGTATTAATGCTATACCATTGTCAGCGACTAGCAGCACCAGATTAGCTCGTAAAAACAAAATAAATAAAGAGTAAATTACAAGTTTTGTCCTTTATGTTTACACCAAATTGCAGGCACTCTGTCATTTTTTCCAAAAGTTTACAGGCGGTGTCCTTAACCTTCCAAAATCTTGCACGATATGTCCTTTAGGCCAAATCGAATTAGATTTTTTTATTAAATTTGGTTATTTGCCTTGTATGTGAGGGTATTCTTGTCATTTCACATCCTTAGAGACTTTTGTATAAAATATCATATAGAAAGGGACTCTTGTGTGAAAGGAAAAAAATATTTACAAATTAAAATAACTCTGCAGCACATCTCTCTCTCTCTCTCTTTGTCTCTCCAGCCTCAAGATGACCGCTCACCCTATCACAAGCCACCACCGCCTTCATCCTGCCACCACCGCCTCCACCTGCTACCACCCTTCACCCACCCCCGCCCCTAACCCACCACCACAACTACCCTTCACCGACCCATGTAATTTACTTGTAAACACAAAACCCTAAAAGACTTTCAGCCGTCATCTTCACGCTCGAAGAATAATGAACGCTCCACTTAAATTACCCGACGAGGTAATTGCTTGAAGATCCAACTAATTGTTCCATGGAATTAATCGCTCGAAAAAGGTTATCCATCCCTGAAGCTCGATCCATCGTTTCTCTCTCTACTCTATCTCTAAAACACACAGTAGTGTGTGCCTTAAGAACATGATGCCAATCTGATGAAAATAAACATGATGAAGATGAAGAATCTGGTTCTAATATGATGAATAAACTTTTTTTCTTTTCTTGATTTGTTTGCTCAATTTTGCTTCTAATTATAAGAATGTAGAATAAATAAAAAATCAGCAGCTTTTGACCATCATGACCTTCAACCAAACTGAATTAGAATCTGGAATAGTTGGGATGATGGAACCAGTAAAAAAGGTAGTGAAAAAGGTGGGAATTTAGGGGGCACCATAATTGTGATTCAGGTTATTGATTTTTTTTAATATATATGGGTAAAAACGGTAGAGGATGGTGAAGCTAGAGAGAGAGAGAGGTGTTGATAGTTGTGGAGGTAGTGGTTGGTGGGGGCGGCTGGGGGTGGTGGTCGTGATGGGTGCGGGCAGTGGTGGTTGACGTGGCCGGTGGGGGTGGACTGATGAGAGATGGGGGTGTAGAAAGAGAGGGAGGTGATTATTTTTTTATTTAAGTTTGTTTTCTTTATTAAAATAGTTTTAAGTAAATGGGTAAAAGGACTAAAATACCCATATGTAATCAGATTTAGCCAAAAAAATCTAACTGGGTTTGGCCTAAAGGACATAACGTGCAAGATTTTGAAAGGTTAAGGACACCACCTGTAAACTTTTGGAAAAAAAGACAGCGCCTGCAATTCAGTGTAAACATAAAGAAAAAAACTTGTAATTTACTCATAAATAAAAATTGAAAAAATGACACTGAGCGAAAAGCAGACTTAAGATCTTTGAATCACGCACACCCGTTGTCACACCCCGATATTTCAAGCATCGCCCGGTGGGCCCGGGTGGGGAGTATCGTGACGAGATTGATATCAATACATAATATAGCACAAATAGCATAGTAGAAGTCTTGGACATAAAATATTATTACAAACTTAAATGTCCGAAAGTTCAAAATAATAATACAGACAAGTTTGTAGTAAAGATCCACAGGCGGATCGAAAATGTACAAAAGTGAAATCAACAGACCACTCGGCTATATGCAAAGGTGTTGCAAATTCCTCTTCTAGCATTACCAGGCAACTTCCAGCCTATTTACATACCCTTGCAACCTGTAACTTATTCTTTTGAAAATACGTCAGTTTACACTTGTAAATACAAATAACCGACACATTTTGAAAATATTTCAAAATTGTTTTAGGTGCACAAGGCACATTTTTTTTATAAATAACTTGGGACAATTCAAAATGATCTTGTATACAAATTTACAAGTCTGTCAATACATATGGGGTCCGGTGCGGAAACCAAATAACATGATTTACCGATACACCACTTAACTCATAAAGGGGTACCCCAATATGGGTATGAAAAATATTTTAGCATTAACATTTGTCAGGTGTATGCCTACACCCCGTGCTTTAGTCGTGGCCATTAGCAACTTAAATGAACCGAGGATATCCAAGACACGGTCACGTTAACCCCCAATGTTTAAGTTATCAGACAAAACAGATTAAAACGAGTTATACGGATTTTCTAGCACAATCCGAAATATGATCCCATACCCGACCAAGCGGTAATATTTTACCGTATACCAAGCCTGTATAAGGAAAATAAGTTAAGAGTATTTACCTGGCTTAAATATTTCTTACATTGCAAGATAATAAAATAAGCACATCCGTTATCAATTAACTAAAGTTGGTTGCGATCTACCGGAAGGCCCTAGCCTGGAATGAATTGTATAATAACCAATTAGAATGTAAACGGGTTTCATTTAAGTCATAGACTTGGACCGGCTAACTTAAATTAATGAAAACAGTACGGTATGCTAGATTAAGCGATGAATGGAATATAATGTAGTTTAAACCCAACAAGTACTAAGACTTGTATAATATGGGTAAACAATATACGTTCTGGAATTTGAAGTAACAATGATAAGATTTGACCCGTTTCTGTAAACTTACGTAAACTAATTACATAAGCTTAATCGTACGTATATAAGCGATACCGGGTAACCGGATAAGCTATAATTAAGTTCTATATGTCATTATACTTTAAATAAGTTGTAACATCAGTAGGTTATCAACTTATATGACCATTAATGTTTTAAAATCAAATATGCACCATAAGGGCATTTTCGATATTAAGGGGGTGTTTGTTTTTTGCTAGAAGTACTTCAGAACCTCTTATGTCTGGGCCGCGTGCACACCACGCGCAGACCTTTGGGTCTGCAGCTTGTTTGTTTTTTAGAAGAGCTTCTCACCAAAAACCTCTTCCTCACCTCTTCCCCACGCAGGCCTGTCCTTATGTCTTCCAACCTCTTCAAGACTCTTCTCCCTCTTCAAAACACCCATCTGGTCTCAAAACCCTAGCACCTCCACTTCTCTAGCCGACACCACCTCCTCCGCCACCACCTCCACCTCCGACACCACCTCCTCCATCCTTGCTCCACCTACACTCCGCCACAACATCCACCTCCGATACCCATCTCCGACACCCATCTCCGACACCCATCTCCTCCGCCACCGTTCCTCTTCTCTCACCATTTTCCTCTCTCTCTAAAAGACCTATCCCTCGCTGGCCTCTCTTTCTCTCTGTCGATGTGTCAGATCTGCTCGGTGGGGGAAGTGTTACATGGAAGTGAAAGGAGGGGAGAGTGTTGAGGTGTGTGGTCGGCCGGTGACGGCGTCGGACTCGGTCTCCGGTCGACCGGTTTATACGGGAGAGAGGGAGAGTGTACATGTGTGTGATTTAGGTTGCAGAGAAAAGAAATGGGGTTTTGTAGGAATTAGGGGTTGGCAAGGAAGACAGTGCAGACATTTGCAGATGTTATATAATCAAACACTCTTTTTATTACACTCTGCAGACATTTGGTCCACCTCTTCTCGTGCAGACGTTTGCAGATGTGGTCCGCATACTGTAGACCTTTTGCATCTGAAAAAACAAACACCACCTAAGTGACATGGTTTATGAACTTGCGTATAAATCTGAGTTATGATCAATTACCTACTATGAAAATACATTAATTATTTTATAATATCAGTAGGTAATAGGTTTTGATTGATAGTTATGGTTAAAATCCATACTATGCGCCAAAAGGGCGTTTTGGTCATAATATAACATAATTTACGATGAATAATCAAAACTCAGGTTATGATCAGAATCATAATGTCAAAATATGTTAATTATATTAACATATCAATAGTAAAGCATTTTCAAGTTCATTGTTGATTAAAACTACGTTTTATGCAAAAAGGGCATTTTGATCAAAGTTAGGCATATTATAGAAACTTGCATATAAACTCAGAATCTGATTGTGATAATGTAGTATAACCTCAGAGGGTTATCCTACATTATAATATGATAATAATACAACTTAAATTCAGTAGGTAATTATGCTAAATCAGGCCAGAATCGAAAGTTAAAGCAGAAGTCAAACTGCTCACCTTTCGGTTGCGAACCGATAATAAAATTGGAAATGACGGGCTGAACATGTTCATACATGTTCTAATATTATTTAACAATTTATTTAAGTTTCAAAACATGTGTTTAAACATTTATAACTTCAATTTATAAATTTTTCGAAAAAAGACATTTTTTACTTTTAATTAAATATATCTTTGACCTGTCATTTGACCAACTTAACATGATTTCCAGGAGGTTCCCTCTTGATAGATTATCACCTACCTTATTACGATCACGTAGCCATGTCGATTCGAACAATGGCTGGACCATAATGGTCTAAACCAATAGTCAAAGCAAAAGTCAATTTGCTTGACTTTCGGCTTATAAAAGCCTATAAAATGAAAAAAACTGGAAAGGAACACTTACAAGTGATCCTTAGAATGATTAGTATGATTAGGAACTTCCAAGAGTGATAGAGAGAAAAAAGATTGAAATGAGCAAGGAACAATGTTCACAATGGGTTGCTATTTATAGTTGAGGAGATGTCATAGCGTTGAGACATGTGTTAGGGATTGATCTAAGATATCTCCAGGTGGTTTTTGAGGTGTCAAGTGAAGAAAGGGTGTGGCATTTTGTGTGCAACATGGCAACACAACAGTTTGCCTTGGCCTCCAAATAAAACTTCCACTGGCAGTCCCTTACGGATCGTATGGGCTTTCGGCTTACGTTCCGTAAGCCTACTTCGCGCCCACATATTTGAAAGACTTGCGGTTCGTAAGAATCAATGTCTTACGGTCCGTAACCGACTACCAGCTATAATATTTTATTTATCTTACGGTCCGTACACTATTAAGTTTTACGATTCCTAAGCATCACTCAGAGGCCAAACTTGGCATGTTGATATATTTAGTCCCTCTCATCCAACGACGTGGCATAATTGAGAGTATCTAGACACGTGTCATCATATGATTCAACACAAATTTCCAAGGTGTTACATCCGCACTCCCTTAAAAGAAATCTCGACCTCGAGATATTATTAAAAAAGATGGGGGTACTTTTGTCGCATAGTGGACTTGACCTCCCATGTATACTCGGGGCCTCGACGGGCATCCCATTTAACCTTTACAGTTGGTACAAACTTCTTTCGGAGCTTCTTAACCTGTCGATAATCGGTTTCTCAACGAACCTCAGGTTTTCATCAATTTGCACATCATGATGCGACATCGCTAGCGACTCATCGGCTAAGCATTTCTTTACATTACAAATGTGGAATACATCATGAATTCCACTAAGTTCCTCAGGCAGTTTAAGTCTATAAGCCACGGAACCGACACATTCGATTATCTCGAATGATCCAATGTTAACTCACAAAATTTAGAAAAAACGAAAAAATTATGAAAGATGAAAAGTATAGTGGACCAAAATTCAAAATAAAAAAGAGTTGAGTTTAAATTGAAAAAGATGAAAAGGTTTGAACTAAAAGTAAAAAAAAAATAAAGGGCCTAAATTACAAAAGAATAAAAGTTTTGGATTATAAATGAAAAAACCCCTATACATGAGGTACGGCGCCATAAATTACGAAAAAAGTTAAAGAAATTATTTTTGTAAAACTTGAATAAATTATTATATATTATATATTATTAGGAGTAAACTCTAGTTAATGGTTAAATACTTATATATTAACTGTATATTACACGTTATGGTTTCAATTTATTTTATAATTCTTTGATTAGTTTAATATTTGTGAAGTAATTCTTTTCATATTAGTTCAAAGGATATTAATAATTTATTAGATATTATATTAGATTTGAATATTAATAATATTATTAAAAGATTAAAGAAGAAAATGTCATCGATATTAATTGGAGCTATTTATTAAGATTAGAATATTAGAAGATAAAGATAAGTGATATCTATATATTGGTTATTAATATTATAAAATAAATATATTAAACAAATATAATTAGAATTTAAAAGATTGAAGGCGAGAATGACATGTGGCATTATTTGAAGTCTTTTATTATAAGTTAGATTAGATTAGCTTATCAACTTTATTTACGCTTAAAAATCACTATTCAATTTTGTTACGCAATTAACCTCTATATTTTGATTATTTTACAACTTTGTCATAAACATTTTTCATTAATGTTTTAGTCCAATTCTTTTTCGTTTTCAACTTTGGTCCTTTATACTTTTTATGTTTTACAAATTTTCCGTTTTACGTTTCAATCTAAATTTTGTGAGTTAACACGTTGCAATGCGCGATCGTGGTTCAATGTTTTTATGTTATTTGTTTTATGGTTTAACGGCTTCATCGTAATGCGCTGGTCCTATTAGTTATTCTTTTATATATTTTACGTTTTGGTCTAACAGTTCCGTTGCAAAGCACAGGTTCCAGATTCTAGTTTATAAAATAAAAGAGAAGTCTGATTTGTAATTTTTATATTATTTAATGTATGTATGTACGTATTTTTATTATCATATCTATATTAGGATTATTAAGATGATAAATATCATCTCCAATAAATTTTTGAATTATTAAATTGATTTTTGAATTATTATATAGAAAAGTTCAGAATACAAAACCTCCTTATCATGTGAAGATATGCGACCAGCAGATTGTGACACATGTCATTCCTTTTTGTATACCGAATGGCAAATTAGGCAATTCGCATCCAAAGTCGAATAATGAGTTCTTTACAAAGGAATCCCGATTTTTATGAAACGTATCAATTCAAATATTTTAAAAGTTTTAATAAACTTGCAGCGGTTTCAATATAAGCGATTAGGGTTTCGTTAAGGGTGATTACCATGGCAGATCCATAAAGCAGCACCGAAGGAATTGAAGATGTCGAAATTCGCGATGAATGTATTTCAGTTGAAGAAATAGGAAACCCGAGCATAATTATTGACGAATTAGGGGAACCTTGTAGTAAGCTTTACGTTAATAAAATCAGGTTTATTTTTGTTGTTTTAGATGTTGGGATCAATTTATATTGTTTTGATGGAAAAGGTTAACATCTAATGACAATCGTATTTATGGAGATGTTTAACATTTATGCACGTTATAACTCTTCTCAACATGCGTGATTAATAATATAACGTGTGTAATAAATATGTATTTAGCCATACTTGTTGGTTTCATTGTAGTATACAATAATAACATGTGTGATTATTAGTAAATAACATTCACGATAATTATCAGATAAATACGTGATTAGTAGTCATTTTAAAGATTAACATGCATGACTATTTATTATAACATGCGCGATTTTTACTCTTTGTTATTATTTATGATGTGTAGAAGACAATGTGTATATACCAAAGGTAGCATCGTCATATATTCCTGTGGAAGGCATGAAATTTAATTCTATTGAACAAGCATATATGTTTATTGCACGTATGTAAAGAATGCTGGATTTTCTGTCCAAAAAGGAGGTGAACATAATCATTGTGGTATGATTATGACCAGGTATTTTGTATGTTCTAAAGAGGGCCATAAGTAACAAGATATATACAATTTCGTCACTGTCTTAGGTGGTGTCACCTTCATTGACTTAGAATGTGTGTTTTCCCTTGGTGGGACCCTCTGCTCTTTGCATGTCATAAGGTACGTAATTGTACTTTCATGCAATGTGACCCGCATTGCCACAATTGTAACATGTTTGTTTCTTTGCATATGGAGCATATCCTGTGTCATCGTGTCTAGCAAACAAGGATGAATTTGGATGCTTGTATTTGTTGTTTGCAGAGGCTTTATTCTTGTGAACAACGTTCTGTGACTTTCCATCCTATTTGGAGTTTTCATTCACCTTGTAAAACTCTTTGTTAGAACAGTTAAAGGCATATTTTTCTTGTTTTCCTTCACTATCAGGCTTTACAAAAATAGTTTTCGCATCACATGCATTCACACATCTAGACTTCTGGTTCTTAGAATTTTTTAAAATCTTATGACAAGCATTTAAACAAGGTTGAATACTCTCAGCAACAGATCCCACATAAGAATAAGTTTTTAAAAGAAGCATATATTTGTTAAAGATGAATCAATAAAAGCATCACATTCATCATCTTCACTATCCTTATCCCAATCCTCAATCTTTACTTTATCTGCATATGAAGTAAAGGCATTAGTATTATTCACACAATTAAATGTTATATATATTGGTTTGATGGAACATTTCCAACAGATGCTTCTCCTACTTTCTTACCATAAACCATGTGATTCTCATTAGCAATTTCTTCATTTAGTTTTTTTGTTACTTTAGTAATAAAATATATAAATTTATAAAATGTCAAATAAACTGTTGCAACGTGCTTATTTTTATCCATGATTCGATAAAATATTCATTCGAACCGGTCAAATATACTTGATTTTTTTTCTTTACCATAAAGAACAAAACCAATATCGTTTGAACATAGGTACCGGTATCGTATTCATGTTTATGGTTTCTCGACGTGGTTGTATATAGTTCGTTGAAAACAATGTTGTATTCGCAATATATGTGACATTTGCACATTTTTAGTCCCTGTACTATCTCGAACATTTTTCGTAATCCATAAATCTTGTGTTTTATTCACGAGAATGTATAATTGTCAATCATTATACAATTCTAGATATTTTTATTCAATAAAATCTTGTATTTTATTGGTAAGAATGCAAAATTTCAATCGTTGCACAATCTCGATCGTTTTCGTGTTCGTTAAAGCGTTTTACGTAATTATGCGAAACGCGTAACCGTACAATCGAACGAACTGACACCCACAACATTTTCGGGCAAAGTCCAAGTTACATATGCCTTAACACCTTTATAGAACCTAAAAATTAGGTTAAAAGGGGTTAAAAGTGACAAAACGCGACGAAACAAGTTTAGGGGCCAAAACTGTCAAAATTTCAAACTTTGTGCCAGCTCAAGGGCTTACGGACCGTAAGCGTATGGTCCATATGGTCCGTGAGGACCCCCCAGCTCAGCTGTTTTGTTGGCAGCCTCTTGTTTCATTGCTTGATCCCCAAGAACTCGAATGTTCCATGCTTGTTCCTACATGTGACATGTGTTTAAGCCACCCTATGATCATGCCAACACATGGAACATTTGTGATGATCTTATGGTTTCCAAACAACTATAAATAGAAAGCCATTTTCACTAAATTTCCTTGCTCATTCACAACTTCTTTCTCCCACTCTCTTGGAGCTTGCTTCCAGCTTTTGGAGGCCTCTTAACTGAGTTCTTATAGTGTTCCTAACACAAGTAAGTACTCTTCCTTAGTCCATTTCATTTATTTTGGCTATTTTGAGCCAAAAGTCTAGCAGTTTGACTTTCTGTTTGACTTTTGGTTCTGACCATTGTTGGTCAAGTCAAAGTTCAATTGAACTTTGCAACGTGATCGTAATCACGAAGGTTATAACTTATAATCCCTAGCGATTGCACCTTCTGATTACCATATTTACTAGTCGTAGTGACGAGTCAAAGTTTCGGTCAAAGATGCGCATAATGTGCATTTTACGACGAAACTATTTTTGGGTATCAAAACTCCAATTTTTGATACCAAATCATTTATATAACTTAGTTAGACATGTTTCAACATGTCTAACTTGTCACTTCTAGTTAGTGCCTTTATTTGGGTCGTTAGTCGAGTGGTTTGACTACCGCTTTGACTTTCGAATCCAACCTATTTCGTCGATCTTAGGATTCGACTAAGCACATTTATGTGACCATAGTTGTATAGGAAATAACCTACTGAGGTTATACCTTAGGGTCATAAGGTTTGGTTAGTATTATGATAAGTCGTTCTTATGTTCCTTAGAAATGACCAAAATGTCCTTTTTGCGCATAAATCCATTTTAAACATATGTTACCAAAGTTTTGACATATAAACTGATGTTGTAAAAATTTCAAACATGTTTGGGCATTTAAGACTTGTCATAAGACATGTTAAACCATCCGATCACGCGTTTACGCAAATGACACGTTAAAGTAGCGAAAACTACCTTAACGAGTCATAACGGGTCAAAAGCACTTAGGATCACTTTCAAATCAGAATGTTGAGTTTATTAAATCATGCCATATGAGTTCCAACACTCGTTTGGTTTATAATACTTCATTCTATCCAATCCTCCGATTAAATTCCCGACGCACAAACATAGTTATCCGATATTAGGACACACTTGAATCCTTGATCTCTTGAGCTTTGTTTGATCATTCGAACAAAACTTATACGCAATCCCATGTGACTACATAGTCCCCTCTTTTACGTTTTCTAAATATTTTGGGGTGATTCATATGTGCTAAACTATCTTTCAAAACATATTTACTGCTTATGGTTCATGTGAGTACATAGTCTCCTCTTTTATGTTTTCAAATGTTTTGGGGTGATTCTTATGTGGCTATCACTACTTTCTTGTTTTACATGAAATTATACATGTTTTGCTTATTTAGTACATATAGTACATGATTTCAAAACATTTTGCTTCGTATGTTGACCTAGCATACCTAGTACATGGTTTTTAAAGACATTTTGCTTCGTATGTTGACCTAGCATACCTAGTACATGGTTTTCAAAGACATTTTGCTTCGTATGTTGACCTAGCATACCTAGCACATTTATCTCAAAGACATTTTTGCTTCGTATGTTGACCTAGCATACCTAGTACATGGTTTTTCAAAGACATTTTGCTTTGTATGTTGACCTAGCATACCTAGTACATGGTTTCAAAACATTTTCACGACATGTTTACATTGTTCTAGACATTTTGGTGCGTTGAACTCGACAATGATACATTCATCAACATTGATCACGCCGACCGGTAGTATGTAATCGTACCTTAGGATTGATAATCCTGTTCCCATTTCTTAGGTTTATTTGGAAGTGACCTTAGGGAATGACAAAATCCGATGAAAATTTGATAAACCTTTGTCCTTATAAGGGTTTATCCGACAGTCAACAATGCTTGGATGTATTCACCAACAATCCATGTTTATATGTTTACACAATGAAAGCAATGATTTAATAAAATAAAGCCTTTGTTCATTCAAAAACATTCTTTTATACATGAAATTTTGGTTATACAAGACACTGGTTTACACATGACATTGGTTTACACATGACATTGGTTTATACAAGACATCACATTGGTTTAAACAAGACATTTCATTGGTTGGTTTATGGTAAGTGATTTAAATAACAAGACGTGTGTAATATGATAAAAGCATGGTGGATACGCCACTGGTACTTCCTATATATAGTGCTTTTGTTATATTATATATCGTAGCATTATCTAAACCACTTCAAACAAAATACAAGACACGACATATTTTATACAATACCCGACATATTTTATATAAGACACGACATATTTTATACATGACATGACATATTTTGGTTATTAAGTTAACCTTGTATTATTTCTTTTAAATCATTGATTTTCATATGATTTAATAAAAGAAACATTTTATGATGGTCCATGGCTTCTTTTGTACTAGTTAAACTTTTCTTTTAACATTCAAAGCCATGAATTATCATCACAAAACCTATGTCAGGCATTTTTATGCTGACGTTTTTATTTTCACATATGTTTCAGGAGCAAATGTTTGACTTGAGCATGTTTCACATAGGGCGGACTTGGGCCTTAGACTACCTTAAAATTTGCAAGACAATTGTTGTAGTTTTATGTTATTTTCCTAAGACAAAGTAAACAATTAAATTTAATAAAACAAAACTTTAAGTACCATGATTGTGAAACAATTATTATGTGACATGACTTCCCGTCGTTTCCGCTGCGGTTTGTTGTTTTACGCGATCGGGGTATGACAGAAAGATTGGTATCACAACTCATGGTTATATGGAATTAGGTTATTAGTAATACTTTGACCTAGACTATAACCTTCCTAGGACCCTAACTCGAGTTATCTTGCGTTTAGATTTTAATACAATACCATCACCTATTCTTAGGTGATTACCAAAATAAATCCACAAGTTACAAATTCGTTTTGGAAATCATTCATCTATCCTTAGATGATTTGTTTTTGGCTTTAAGCCTTTGATGTTTTCAAAATCTCGTCAAAGTTTGGGTCTT
Organism: Scalesia atractyloides; assembly: GCA_947069175.1. Classification (NCBI taxonomy): domain Eukaryota; kingdom Viridiplantae; phylum Streptophyta; class Magnoliopsida; order Asterales; family Asteraceae; genus Scalesia; species Scalesia atractyloides. Next base: position 48,066,954 of record CAMTDV010000004.1, on the reverse strand, counting down.
AATAATGTGAACACATGCAATCTGGAAGAGTGGATGCTGTACCCTGAATTTTCTGTCTAAGGCTAGAGTGTTCGTACAAATCCGCATTATCGGACCAGTCACTCTTACCTGGGAACTCCTGGGGGTGAGGGTCCATTTATAGGCTAAAGTATGTCTTCTCGATACATTATAAATACCCATTTACTTTGATTAGTCACTGTGTGTCGTTTGTTTGTTTTAAGTAACAAACGAATGACCACCATCCTTATGTTTCGTCAATATTTTAACATCTCATTTTGATTATCCGATATCATCTCACTCGTTTTCTCTCATATTTCCCTTCTCTTTTAGAATGCCTCCTCGTCAAAATGTTGCTAAGGACACCAAATGGCGGCTATGATAGCTCAGCAGATAGCCGCTGTGCTACCAAATCTCGTGACTCAAATAAACCAAGCCAACAATAACAACAACAATGCACATGCTCCGTGCAACTGTAAACAATTTATCTTGGCTAAACCACTCAAGTTTAGTGGTACTGAAGGAGCAATTGGCCTCCTACAGTGGTTTGAGAGTCTTGAGAGTACATTTCGCCATGTCCAGTGTCCAGATGAGCGCAAAGTAGAATTTGCTTCGAGTGTGTTCCAAAAGAGGGCACTCATGTGGTGGAACGGAGTGGTGAGAGATCGAGGTGCAGATGTTGCCATGGGTCAGACGTGGGAAGAGCTTCGAGCTCTTATGATGAAGGAGTTTTGTCGCGTCATGAACGAATGGCACTTGAAAATGAGTTACACGACCTGAAATAGGACAATGGAGAACACCGTGCCTATAATGACCGGTATAAGAAGTTAAGTCTGCTTTGTCCGACTATGGTCACGCCTTCGCATAAGGCGATTGAAAAATACATCGACGGTCTGCCAGATCCTGTTCAGGATATCGTCGCTGGCAGCAACACTACTACCATTCGACAAGCCATTGAACTAGCAGCTACCTTGACTGACTTACAAGTCAAAAAAGGTAAACTCCACCACAAGGGTGACAAGAAACCGAAACAAGGTTGAAACCTCAAAGAAGTCTAGGAAGCGTAAGGCTTCCAAGAACTTTGCTGTTGTTGCACAACCCAACAAGCTGCTCCTAACCAGCCAACACAACCTCCCGTCAAGAAACAATATGCCGGTACTGCACCTCTATGCAACAGGTGTAATAGTCATCATCAACCCAACCTACCATGCCGTCATTGTACTAATTGTGGACGATCTGGCCATTTGGCCAATGGTTGTCGCTCTCCTCCTGCCCCGAATCATTTGGTTCAAACCCCATTCAACAGTAAGCAAATCCTGTACGACCTCACTATCCACCTGGGTCTTGCTACAACTGTGGTGATCTTACTCACTACAGAAATAACTGCCCAAAGTTAGCAAACACAAACCTAGCTCGTGGACGATCATTCAATATCAATGCTAACGACGCTCATGCCGACAACGAAGTGGTGAACGGTACATTCTTCGTTAACAACCATCCTGCTTCTATTCTTTTCGATTTGTGTGCCGATAGAAGTTTTGTATCCCTAACTTTTGAACCTTTGCTTTCAATGCCTAGAACCAAACTAAGAAAGCCCTTAACAGTAGGGATAGCTAGTGGCGAACCTCTTGTACTCGATTCTGTCATTCGTAGTTGCCAATTAAACCTTAATAACCATCTTTTTCCCATTCACCTCACGCTAATGCAACTGGAGAGCTTTGGCATCATAGTAGGAATGGACTTGTTAACAAAACACCATGCTAAGGTGATCTGCTTTGACAAGATCGTTCGTATACCTCTCCCGTCTGGTGAAATTTTAGAGGTTCGTGGAGAAAAAACCCGCTAGTAGCCTTAAATTCATGACATGTACCCAAGCCCAAAAATACCTACGAAAGAATTATGTGGCCTTCTTGGCACATATCATAGAGGAAAAGGGCAAGGGCAAAACTATTCAGAACATCCCTTTTGTTCGGGATTATCCTGAGGTGCTTCCTGAAGAGCTACCTGGTTTACCCCCAGCACGTCAAGTTGAGTTTTGTATAGACCTTGTACCTGGTGCGAACCCTACAGCCAAATCCCCTTACCGTCTTGCACCGTCTGAAATGAAAGAGTTATCGAAACAGCTTCAGGAGCTTTCAGACAAAGGATTTATTCGTCCGACCTTTTCACCTTGGGGCCCTCCTATCCTATTCGTGAAAAAGAAAGATGGATCCTTCCGTATGTGTATTGATTATAGTGAACTCAATAAACTCACAATCAAGAGTTGATATCCCCTACCTCGCATTGATGATCTCTTTGATCAGTTACAAGGTGCTACATGCTTTTCAAAGATTGATCTGCGTTCTGGCTATCATCAACTTCGTGTACTCGAAGAAGATGTTCCCAAGAGTGCTTTCCGCACACGATACAACCACTACGAGTTCACTGTCATGCCTTTTGGTTTAACAAAATGCTCTTGCCGTCTTCATGGACTTAATGAATATGGTTTGTAAACCTTATTTAAACAAGTTAATTATTCTATTCATCGATGACATCTTGATCTAGTCAAAGTCTCGAGCCGATCACGAACAACATCTCCGTATGACGATGGAACTCCTAAAGAAGGAACAACTTTATGCCAAGTTCTCCAAGTGTGAATTTTGGCTAAAGGAAGTTTAGTTTTTGGGACACATTGTCAACGAACAAGGTATACATGTAGATCCCACCAAAATCAATGCGATTAGGGATTGGAATACACATACTACTCCTACCGAAGTTCGTTCATTTCTCGGTCTAGCTAGATATTACCGCTGCTTTATCACAATCTTCTCCAATATCGCGGTTCCCATCACTTCTTTGACTTAAAAGAACAAACCTTTTGAGTGGGACCCAAACAAGAAGAAGCTTTCCATACCTTGAAACAGAAACTTTGTGATGCTCATATTCTGTCCTAACCTAAGGGAAATGACGACTTTGTCGTATATTGTGATGCATCTAACTTAGGCCTTGGCTGTGTTCTCATGCAAAGAGATAAAGTTATAGCCTATGCATCGAGACAATTGAAAATCCACGAAAAAAACTACACAACTCATGATGTTGAGTTAGGTGCTATAGTTTTGGCTCTCAAAATTTGGAGACACTACCTCTACGGTACAAAATGTGTGGTTTTCACAGACCATAAAAGTCTCCGACACATTTTCAATCAGAAAGAACTAAACATGAGACAATGATGTTGGGTTCTTCTGAACGACCATGACTGCGAGATTCGCTACCATCCTGGTGAGGCGAATGTCGTAGCTGATGCTCTTAGTCACAAAGAACGTGTCAAGCTACATTGTCTTCAAGTTCGATCTGATTTTCAAACCCGAATCTTCCAAGCTCAACGTACTTGTGCTAGACAAGGCATCATGGGTAGTGAATTACCACATCATCTTGAGCTTCAACTTGAAACCAAGGACAATGGGTTATATTATTACATGAACCGTTTATGGGTTCCAAGTCAAGACAATCTCCGCACCTTATTGATGGACGAAGCTCACAAGTCTCGTCATTCAATCCATCATGGTGTAGAAAAAATGTATAAGGATCTTCATACCCAGTATTGGTGGCCGGGTATCAAGAAAGACATTGCCTTATACGTATCCAAATGCCTTGTCTCAAAGTTAAGGCAAAGCATCAACATCCCTCTGGTTTGCGTGAGCAACCAGAAATCCTGGTTTGGAAATGGGAAAACATTGCCATGGATCTCATTACCAAATTACCGCGTACATCTAGAGGTCATGATGCCATTTGGGTAGTAGTCAGCACACTTTTTGCCGATCCGTGAGGATCTATCTGCCGAAAACTTACCAAGATCCATGTTGATGAAATAGTATCTCGTCATGGTGTTCCTTTGAACATCATATCTGACCGAGATTCACGTCGCACTTTTGGAAGACCATGCAATCTGCCATGGGAACCAAACTTAACCTGAGCACTACTTATCATCCTCAAATGGATGGACAATCCGAAAGGACAATCCAAACACTGGAGGATATGCTTAGAGCTTGTGTGATTGACTTTGGTGGTAGTTGGGATTCGCATCTACCGCTGCTCGAATTCTCCTATAACAATAGTTATCACACTAGCATCAACATGGTACCTTTCGAAGCTCTATATAGTCGAAAATGTCGTTCACATGTCTGCTGGAATGAGGTTGGTGAAGCTCAGCTCACCGTACCTGAACTCATTCTTGAAACCACAGACAAAGTCAAGAAAATTCGCGATAACCTTCTGACAGCTAGAAGCCGTCAAAAGAGTTATGCGGACAAACGATGCAAGCCCTTGGAATTCCAAGTCGGTGGTCACGTCCTTCTCCAGGTATCCCCTTGGAAAGGTGTGATTAGATTTGGAAAGAAAGGAAAACTTGCACCTCGATATGTGGGACCATTTATGATCATTGAGAGGCTCGAAAAGGTGGCCTACAAGCTTGAGCTGCCTCCTGAACTTGTAAATGTTCATCTAACTTTCCACGTGTCCAATTTGAAAAAGTGTTTGACTGATGAAAACCTCCACATCCCTCTTGATGAAATTCGCGTTGATAACACGACGCACTCTGTCAAGAAACCTGTGGAAATATTGGACCATGAAATCAAGAAGCTTAAACACATACGTATACCGATTGTTAAAGTTCGCTTAGAATCCAAACGTGGCCTAAAATTTACTTGGAACGAGAGAATCAAATGAAGCGGAAATATCCACATCTATTCTCACAAGTTTCCTCTAGCTAAATTTCGGGACGAAATTTCCCAAGGTAAGGAAGACTGTGACATTTCGAACATTTTCGTAATCAATAAATCTTGTGTTTTATTCGTGAGAATGTATAATTGTCAATCATTATATGTCAGGACCTAAGTTTGAATTGATTGTTGTTTTTGTTTCAAGTAATGGAAAACGATTGAAAACAGAAATTAAATGCAGCAGATTAATGGAAAACTTTTACAACAATCAATCGGTCATTTGTTTTCATCACCATCATTCTTTCAAGTAATTAAACTATTGCATGTGATTCACAAACTCCCCCTTAGCCCAATAACGATCGTTTGATAGTAAGAAATGAAAAAGAAATGCGAAATTGATTTTTTTAAGAAGACAAGTGTTAACTGTTACATTGAGCGCCTATTTATACTAATTATCTAACCAATGATCGTCTTATAATGACGTCAGGGTTGATAGTGACAGCTAACAAACTTAACTAACTACAAACACTACTTTGACTAAACTATCAGTGCATAGCACTGTTACATTGATTAAGCTAATTCTAACCTAAGAATTGTTGGCTATCCTCTGTTCTTGTGATCTTCTATCAGCGGTTGGGAGTTTCTTCTATCAGAGGATAGGAAGCAATGAGTTTAATGAAAGCAGTAGATACTCATCAGCGGTTTAGAACCTCTGATGGTTGGATCAAAGCTCGGATGGTGTGTTTTGACTTTATATCATTTGTTCCTTTCTAAAGGTTCAATCCCAACAATCTCCCCCTGGAACAGATGATGCCAAAAACACCTTATTCTTGATCTTTATTCCTCAGAAAGAATTCTCTTATTTGACCCTTGAATTGCAGTTCAAAGTTAAGAGATTCTAAGTCATCAGCATCCTTCTCAAGCTCTAAACTTAGTAGTTCGTGGAAGTCTTCTACTATAAGCCCATAAGCAGCTTCCATGGATAGTTTAGTGGCTTTACCATCAGACTTGAGCAGAGTCAATTCATGGGTGTCTTTGTTGACCTTCCACTTTAGAATTTTGGGTCTGAAGGCTTTCTTGAAGGAACCTTTATTTCTGAGGTTAGAAAAGGAGCTATTCTTGTCAGATCTTCTACCAACTTGGTACTTCTATCATCTGTTGGATATTCCATCATATTTTTGATGCCTTCTTTGATGAATACTTCTTCAAACTCTCTGTCAACCTTCTCTGACATCTCCTCTTGCCTTTTTCGCTTTAGCAAAGCAAGTGTGGATTGGGCAGATGTTGAGCTGGCTTTTTAGAAAGTTGGGCTTTGAGAGCAGCATCTTCTTTGGTATAATCAGGTTTAGGAGGCATTGATGGATCCTTTTTCCTTCTGGCTTCCAGCATCTTGTAGGTAGCCAACACTCTTAACTCCCCCATCTCATTACCTGGTTCTTTAACCCATAATGATTTTGAATTAGCTCTTTCATTCTTCTGAGCTTCAGGGCTTTTCAGGTACATTCTTTTTGTGTTTGTTCCAATCAGGGCATGTAGGTTTGTTGTGAGGATCTTTTAGTTGTTTTTCTATTCTTGCAATTTCTTCTTGAAGTTCACTCACCGACCAATCCTTGAACTGTGCCCTAGTTGCAACATATTTCTTGGTTTCCATGATGTGAGAGATGTACCTTTCTTTCAAAAATTTATCATCTGCTTCAGAAATCTTACTTGATAGATTCTTTGAAAATCTTTCCAGTGATTGGACTTTGCTCAGCTGAAACTGGAGTTGGTTCCGCACTTCTCTATCACTTTTGCCTTTAGACAACTTCTTAGCAATATCCTCTGCCTGCCTTTCTTTGAGTTCCAGATACTTATCAATGTTTGCAGGCTTTGGATAACCTTGAAGAGATGGGAAATATCTTTTGTCTGGATCTTCTTCAGCATAGAAAGATATGATTTCTTTCTTAACTGTAGACAAATCAAGAGGAAACTTTATAGCTGCAGGAAGCACTTCTTTTGAAGGAGCAGATGTTGTAGTTGGGGAAGCAGAGGTTAGGTTTAACATTGGTGCAGATACAAGAGGCATAGGAGCAGAGATCTTTTCTTAATTTATGACCTTTGTAACCTTCCTCCTCTTAAAACTGATGGACGGTGACGATGGATGGCTTGGAATTCTGGGTGTGTTTGGTAATTGTTGTGTGGAAGTGGGAAAGGTGAGGATGGCAGTGGTTGTGATAACATCTGCTACAACCTCTACTTTGTCAACAGATGTTGGCACAACAGTTGTTGTAACATCTGTTGGGATGGATATGGGAGTTGTGTGAGAAGATGTAGTTGATTTTGTGATGACAGAGGTTTTTGTGGTTGGATTGGTAGCAACTTTAGTTTTGATAGGTGTGGATTATGGTTGTCTTGCTTTTGTAGAAGATCTCATCTTTGTTGAGGTACCAGTCTCTCCCTTTTCTAACTTCTAATCAATCTTTTTCTCAACCAGCACCTTGCCTTCATCAAACACAGCCTTCTTATTAGACATCTTTGCCCTTTCCAGGATATCTTCAGTTGTGTCAGGTTTCTTTGAGCCATCTGGCTTAGGGATATTCACTGTAGGCCTTGCCTTAGCATCATCCATCTTCAACTTTTCTTTTCCAAAGGTTTCTCCCCCTTTTTGGCTTCATCTGGACTAACAAAAATGACAGTTGGAGGAGATTTACCAGTGGTGGTGAGCAAGTGGGCTTTTATTGCCTTAATATCTGCAGCAGTATCATTGTATCTTGCATTAACCATATTCCCGAGTTCCATCATCTGATGCCTATGTTTTTGCTCCTGGAAATGTTTCTCTTGTTGAAAGATTTGATTTATTGCAGATTTAAGCTCAGCAGTGGTTGGAACAGGGGGTTGACTCTGAATAGTGATCAACTATTTCAAAAGATCTTTAATTTCATCAATAGTGGTTTCAACATTGGTAACCCTCTCCGTCAATTCTTGGTATTTTAGCTCATCACCTAACCTAATAGGATCATCCGAACTCCTACCAGATGTGGTAGTTGTATCTAAGATATCATGAGCATGTGGTTTGCCACTTGCTTCAATCTTAGATGCCCCTTTGTCTTGGTTCTGGGGACTTCCCACTGGAACAGAGGTTACCTTAGTAGCCTCAGCAGTGGTTGCCTTCAAAAAGGACTTAGCTATGTAACCACTGTCCAACTAAGAACTTGGGAATTCAGCAATTGTAGTGGCTGCCTTTGTTGAACTATTACCAAGGGTTACATGTAACCCAAGAGATGTAGCCTCTTCATTTACTGATGGGCTAGCAATTAGAAATAAGTGAGACCCAGCTTCTGGTTGAAGTATATTCTCATTGATGAGTTGGTGAGAAGTGCTGGATAATGTCTGCTCAATATCTATTTGCATTCAGCAAGGGTAACATTGTTGGTGGAAGGGATGTCATTGGTGAGAGTGGCTATGTAGAAAGCGACAGTGCGCTGTGTGACAACCCGCAACTTCAGGATACTACTTTAACCTAACCGTAGTTATTTATTCTTACATCCTTAGCGTTGCTTGAAATTTATGTTTTGCTTGGCAAATATGCGGGTTGCGTGTTGTAACTATAAATTTCATGATTATAACGTGTTTTGTGTGAAAACTGCATAGTTAGGGGTGCATTGTGAATAGATTAGAAACATTAATAAAACTCCTACAACCCTAAACCTCCCACACAAATCAATCTTACAGCAGTTTCAAATCATCATCTCTCTTATCACCTCTGATCAATTGGTGCACACACAATCAACCTCTCAATCTTTCAAGAGCAAACCCTAGAATCAAATTGAGGTAAGGATTATTTTATACGTTGTTGATCTCACTCTATTAATTTCATGCAAACCCTAGTTCTCAAAACAGTAGTTCTGTGTTTATGTGATCATGTTTGCATGAATATTTGCGCATGAATGTTAACTTGCTGTCTGATATTGTTGGAATCGGTATGCCCAAGACACATATTAAATCAATGTGGCTAGTACGTTATGATCCAAGTCGGGTCATACCCAATAACAAGCTAGACAAACACTTATAATATTTCTTTTTGATATGATCAAACAAATAAATACCAACACTTCGAATATTTAGAAATTGGTTTTCTAAATAATTGCACTTGAGAAACTAATATATCGATATCTTGCAAATCTTATAAGATTTCACACAATCTAAGCTTAGATTTTATAGATATATGTATATCTTGCAAATCTTACAAGATCTCATACAATCCAAGAAAAGATCTCACAAGTGGTTATATATATATGGATATTTTAGTGAGAATTAGAGATGGCACACACACACGCACACTCTTTCTATCATTAAAATCAAGTGCAAGAACACTAAAATTCTCTCTAGAATTTTCGGCCAAAGTTTGGTTGATCAAGAGGTGTTCACAAGTGAAAAAATCCTAGCAACATAAGGTGTTTGTTGGAAGCTTGAGGTATACAAGCTTGAAGTCTTCTCCTTTGAAGATTTCCATTCAAGAACATCACCTTCTTCATATCTCTTGCTACTTGGAAGGTTGCGTGTAACGGACAAAACACCTAAAGCATAAAGACACTTAACACTACCGAGCTAACTAAGGTGAGTTCACTGCTCTTTTACAAGCATGCGTCCAGTGGGGACAAACAAACAAACTAATATCCATGGAGGGGATACTTTGCAAAACATTTATCCCTGGAGGGGATGACTACTATTCCTTGGGGGAATACTTTGTTATAACTGTTGTAGTTTAAATTCCGATGTTAGTTAATAAACTCAAACTCTATCATGGAAAGTCCCTGCTTACATACCGAACTAGTTGCCTGGAGGGCAACGGGGTATTAGTTGATAGCGCTATTAGGCCTGACAAACCTCACACCGTGCCTTGGAGGACGGGCGTGAACTAATGACCTTAAACACGTTGATCAATGATGATAGACATTGATGAGGGCACCAAAAACAGAACAGTCCATCGGTACAAAGTTTTTTAGTCGTAACATGTCTTTAAACTAAACACCAACTTGTTTTCGCTAAACAAAACTATGAACTCGCCGGCTTAATCGCTGATACACTTTTTCTGCATGCTTGCAGGTTGTTAGATGATTCATGCATGGGAACTTGCAGTCTGTGGAGCTTGAAGTGTCATGGGGCGCGCTACTTGATTGCAAATAATAAAACTTTACGCTTAAAACATTTTTATTTCAATTTTTTTGAGATATTTACATTTGCTTCCGCTGAATACATACTATGTTTGAAATGTTTTAATTGGAATTCACTATTCATGTTGGACATGATGACTTGTCCTTGATTATTTACTATTAGTTTGACATGATTAGTGGCTAGTTCCTGGTACGTCACACGCCTCGCGGTAAAACCCCTAACCAAGTGGAAATTTGGGGGTGTGACAGTTTGGTATCAGAGCCACTGGTTATAGTGAACTAGGTTTTAAAAAAGTTTTTCTAAAACCATACTATAACTAAATTAGTTCCGAAAGTGACCATGACACTACGCTCCAGATTGCATGGTTCGACTTTTATTATCGCATACATTATACATTTAGCATGTACATATGCATTTCACTGCATATAGACACACATACACGACACTATAGTACGATTTCATGTGTTACTTATCTATGCCATGACGGGTCATTATTATGGCATTACTTCTATATCTTTCGCGATATCTACCGTTTTGATAGAACTCATTTTGACATTCAAATCTGAGGATCTTTTGACACAAGTTAGGAGGAATTGGGGTAAACATGCAAATCGAATTATCATTACGGGTGCACACGTAATAATTGAGGATGCATGTGAGTCCCAGTGAGACCCAAACGTGTGTAAAGAGGTTCTAACCCATTATCCGACATAATTGGGGACTCATTTATTCATAGGATCCATAGCGATGATGGACTCCTACTCGATCTTTATCCTTACTCTTTCTACTTTTCTGGACTACTTGTACTGAATATGGATGTAGCATGCGCGGTGGACGTGGCAACATTGTCAAGACTCAGGCGGAGTTGATAGATCTCATCAACACACGAGTGGCAGAGGCTTTAGTCGAATAGCAAGCTGGTAAGACACTTACAACAAGATGATTCTAGTCCTCATTTCGTGTAGCCGAACTCACATTCGTGTGTCGTACATTCTTTTTATTACGGCACCTTCAAACGGAATTCCTCTACTAATCAGAACCAAGGAGCTAATCAGAATCAAGGCTCGTAAGTTGATAGATAACCGAGGTGTAACAAGCGTAACTATCATCACCACGGGCAGTGTACTAGAACATGTCAAAGATGCAACGAGGTAGGTCACCTAGCTAGGGATTGCAGGGCGTCGTTCCCTAAACAACAACAACAACAACAACAAAGGCAACAACCACAACAGCAACAAGGTGATCATAAGAGTTGTTTCCAGTGTGGAAGCGAGGATCACTTCAAGAAGGACTGCCCTCAGTTGAACCAGAATGCCAACAACACAGGGAATCGCAACAATAACACTGGGGGTAACAATAACAACGATAATAACAACGGAGGAGATGGTGCTCGCGGGAGGGCATTTGAGATTGGGGCGGGAGACGCCAGGAATGATAACACCCTGTGATCGGTATGTTTGCTATAGGCAACCTTTTTGTATGTCTTATTCAATTCTTGCATCGATTAGAGTTTCGTGTCCTTGAAACTATGTAGATTGTTAGTGTTGACCGTAAACCGCTCTAGAACCCAAAAACGTTCAGGAACTGAATGACGGCTAACCAAGTGGAACATCCTATATTCTTGTTGGGTGCAAACTCGATCTCATGGTCAAGTATATGACATTGAACTCCTTCCTGATACTTTTGGTAGTTTAAATTTAACGCATTCCCTCACTCTTCCATGACTTCTTAGCGAATTTCGAGACGAAATTCCCTTTCAACTTGGGGATGATGTGGTACCCGGGGAAAATCCACAGTCATCTTAACTCGTCTTTCACCCTCCTGTGTCTACTTATCAAATTTCGGGATGAAATTTCTTTCAAGTTGGGGATGATGTGACAACCCTCAACTTCAGGATACTACTTTAACCTAACCGTAGTTATTTATTCTTACATCCTAAGCGTTGCTTGAAATTTATGTTTTGCTTGGCAAATATGCGGGTTGCATGTTGTAACTATAAATTTCATGATTATAACGTGTTTTGTGTGAAAACTGCATAGTTAGGGGTGCATTGTGAATAGATTAGAAACCTTAATAAAACTCCTACAACCCTAAACCTCCCATACAAATCAATCTTACAGCAGTTTCAAATCATCATCTCTCTTATCACCTCTGATCATTTGGTGCACACACAATCAACCTCTCAATCTTTCAAGAGAAAACCCTAGAATCAAATTGAGGTAAGATTATTTTATACGTTGTTGATCTCACACTATTAATTTCATGCAAACCCTAGTTCTCAAAACAGTAGTTCTATGTTTATGTGATCATGTTTGCATGAATATTTGCGCATGAATGTTAACTTGCTGTCTGATATTGTTGGAATTGGTATGCCCAAGACACATATTAAATCGATGTGGCTAGTACGTTATGATCCAAGTCGGGTCATACCCAATAACAAGATAGACAAACACTTATAATATTTATTTATAATATGACCAACAAATAAATACTAACACTTTGAATATTTAGAAATTGGTTTTCTAAATAATTGCACTTGAGAAACTAATGAATAAGGTGGATAATTTATTTGAGAGTATATTTTATTTTGTCATTAATGGGTTAAATAACATTATAAAAGATTTTGTAAGATATATGAATATCTTGCAAATCTTCCAAGATCTCACACAATCCAAGATTAGATTTTGTAAGATATATGAATATCTTGCAAATCTTCCAAGATCTCACACAATACAAGATTCGATTTTGTAAGATATGTGGATATCTTGCAAATCTTCCAAGATCTCAAACAATCCAAGATTCGATTTTGTAAGATATATGAATATCTTGCAAATCTTCCAAGATCTCACACAACCAAAGATTAGATTTTGTAAGATATACGGATATCTTTCAAATCTTACAAGATCTTACACAATCCAAGATTAGATTTTGTAAGATATATGGATATCTTCCAAATCTTACAAGATCTCACACAATCCAAGATTAGATTTGGTAAGATATATGAATATCTTGCAAATCTTACAAGATCTCACACAATCCAAGATTAGATTTTGTAAGATATATGGATATCTTGCAAATCTTACAAGATCTCACACAATCCAAGCTTAGATGTTGTAAGAGATATGGATATCTTCCAAATCTTACAAGATCTCACACAATCTAAGATTATATTTTGTATGATATATAGATATCTTGCAAATCTTCCAAGATCTCACACAATACAAGATTAGATTTTGGAAGATATATGGATATCTTCCAAATCTTACAAGATCTCACACGATCCAAGATTAGATTTTGTAAGATATATGAATATCTTGCAAATCTTACAAGATCTCACACAATCCAAGATTAGATTTTGTAAGATATGGATATCTTACAAATCTTACAAGATCTCACACAATCCAAGCTTAGATTTTTTAAGATATATGGATATCTTCCAAATCTTACAAGATCTCACACAATCCAAGATTAGATTTTGTAAGATATATGGATATCTTGCAAATCTTACAAGGTCTCACACAATCCAAGCTTAGATTTTGTAAGAGATATGGATATCTTCCAAATCTTACAAGATCTCACACAATCCATGATTAGATTTTGTATGATATATGGATATCTTGCAAATCTTCCAAAATCTCACACAATCCAAGCTTAGATTTTGTAAGATATATGAATATCTTGCAAATCTTACAAGATCTCACACAATCCAAGATTAGATTTTGTAAAATATATGAATATCTTGCAAATCTTACAAGATCTCACACAATCCAAGCTTAGATTTTGTAAGATATATGGATATCTTGCAAATCTTACAAGATCTCACACAATCCAAGCTTAGATGTTGTAAGAGTTATGGATATCTTCCAAATGTTACAAGTTCTCACACAATTTAAGATTAGATTTTGTATGATATATGGATATGTTGCAAATCTTCCAAGATCTCACACAATACAAGATTAGATTTTGTAAGATATATGGATATCTTCCAAATCTTACAAGATCTCACACGATCCAAGAAAAGATCTCACAAGTGGTTATATATATATGGATATTTTGGTGAGAATTAGAGATGGCACACACACACACACACACTCTCTTTCTATTATTAAAATCAAGTGCAAGAACACTAAAATTATCTCTTGAATTTTCGGCCAAAGGTTGGTTGATCAAGAGGTGTTCACAAGTGAAAAAAATCCTAGCAACATAAGGTGTTTGTTGGAAGCTTGAGGTATACAAGCTTGAGGTCTTCTCATTTGAAGATTTCCATTCAAGAACATCACCTTCTTCATATCACTTTCTACTTGGAAGGTTGTGTGTAACGGACCAAACACCTAACGCATAAAGACACTTAACACTACCGAGCTAACTAAGGTGAGTTCACTGCTCTTTTACAAGCATGCGTCCAGTGGGGACAAACAAACAAACTAATATCCATGGTGGGGATACTTTGCAAAACTTTTATCCCTGGAGGGGATGACTACTATTCCTTGGGGGAATACTTTGTTATAACTGTTGTAGTTTAAATTCCGATGTTAGTTAATAAACTCAAACTCTATCATGGAAAGTCCCTACTTACATACCGAACTAGTTGCCTGGAGGGCAACGGGGTATTAGTTGATAGCGCTATTAGGCCTGACAAACCTCATACCGTGCCGTGGAGGACGAGCGTGAACTAATGACCTTAAACACGTTGATCAATGATGATAGACATTGATGAGGGCACCAAAAATAGAACAATCAATCGGTAAAGAGTTTATTAGTCGTAACATGTCTTTAAACTAAACACCAACTTGTTTTCGCAAAACAAAACTATGAACTCACCGGCTTACTCGCTGATACACTTTTTCTGCGTACTTGCAGGTTGTTAGATGATTCATGCATGGGAACTTGCAGTATGTGGAGCTTGAAGTGTCATGGGGCGCGCTACTTGAATGCAAATAATAAAACTTTACGCTGGAAACATTTTGATTTCAATTTTTTTGAGATATTTACATTTGCTTCCGCTGAATTCATACTATGTTTGAAACGTTTTAATTGGAATTCACTATTCATGTTGGACATGATGACTTGTCCTTGATTATTTACTATTAGTTCGACATGATTAATGGCTAGATCCTGGTACGTCACACGCCTCGTGGTAAAACCCCTAACCAAGTGGAAATTTGTTGGTGTGACACCCTAGGAGAGGGGCTGTGGAAGATAGAACCAAGTGATCCTAGAGCTTCATAATTTGGTGTCCCTGTGCCTACAACCTGATTCTTTTGTGAGGATGCAGGAGGAGTTTCAAAGCCGGTTTGTGATCTTTCTACCATCTGCTGGGAAGAAGTAGCAGCAGTGGTTTGTGATGTTAGTGCTACCACAGGGTTAATGTAACACCCCAAAAACGTCGTAGCGGAAATACAAACGTAATGGTGACGGAAGTTGGTGCCCATAAATATCTTGGTGGACGATGCATCGTTAATTTTTGGACATATTACTTAATTAAAACATTGTTTAAAAGTTAAACATAAGACACTACCACACCGCAGTTAAGTTGTTTTGATCCATTATGGATCTCATTACAGACATTGTCCCAGGTTAGTTTTAAAAGTTTTCCAAAACATTATTAAAGAAAAACATGCATCAAGACCACAAGACACACCATAATTCCTGAAGCCATGCTCAAGTACCTGAAGAACACGTTAAAATCAAGTGTCAACACAAAGGAGGGTGAGCTCACATATTCAAATTTAAGACAAGGAAAAATTTCTAATTATGTGTTTATTATCAAAACATCCAAATAATATTTTCAAAAGTTAATTTATTTCCTTAATAAAATCCATGGGTTATCCGTCGCGAGCGTTTCCCCGAAACCTCCGAACTAAGCATTTTCTCAAAGTTTCACATATTAAATTTATTTTTAATATCCATTGTTCAGATTCGTAAGTTTGCAAGACATTACGAGCTATATATTAACATTAAGGGTATAATCAACGCTAGACAATAACATAATATAAATTCGTCGCTTGACATGACACGGAGCTACCGGTCGCGACGGGGTTGTCAACCCGATAGATCTATCAACAATTCCACGCAATCCATATTAATGATTAAATGGCTAAGTTTGCGCAAAGTGCCCGCAATGGGTCACCCAAGGTGCCAACCTTATGAACAATATATATATATCATACTACAATGATAAAATTAAATATAACACGTTGTACGAATCCCCGACGTCCCCACCGAAACGTAAGCCTAATCCCGATACTTACTCTCTTGAGACCGGGGCAATTCGTTACAACTTTAGATTTAAACATTTTTAATCCACACGGTCGTTCTATCCCATAACGCTGTAAAATCCCCGTTTCATCCCCGAAACGCATAACATTATTCCAAAATCTGTTTCATCCCCAAACATATTTATATCTAAGAACTTTCTCCAAAAACATATCACATAATTTCCAAATCATATTTTCCACGAAAATATATTTGTAGTTTAATCAAAGGCATATTTTATACGAAAACGAATACTTATCCTTTTAAGGCGTGTTCTTCCCCCAAAACATATACTAAAACAGTAAAAAGAGGGGTTTAGTGACACTCACCTTTGGGTGTGTATTTAAAATAGCGCGATCCCACAATTTGATTCTACACGTCCTAACATACGTAGGCACGGTTTAATAATCACACATCACGAAATTCCTAAGTTTCTCAAATCTTGGAATTTTTACATAACTTTGAGATTTTCTCGAAAAGTTATTATTTTTTATTATGTTGGCATATTAATATATATATATATGAGTTCATATATATATATACATATATATATATACTTATATATATATATATATATAAGTATATATATATAAGTATATATATATATATATTAAGATTTTGCGACTTGAACGATTTTATTGGTGACCTTAATGTTTTAACCGTTATACTCCCGTTTATAAATAGTATATATCTACGATTTGCGCGTCGTAATATATATACATAAACGTGCACATATTCACAATATCATAACACGCGAAAACTTATTAACTTATTCACATATTAAATTTATTTTTAACATCCATTTGTTCAGATTCGTAGGTTTGCAAGACATTACGAGCTATACATTAACATTAAGGTTATAATCAATGCTAGACAATAACAGAATATAAATTCGTCGCTTGACATGACACGGAGCTACCGGTCGCGACGGGTTTGTCAACCCGATAGATCTATCAACAATTCATATTAATGATTAAATGGCTAAGTTTGCGCAAAGTGCCCGCAATGGGTCACCCAAGGTGCCAACCTTATGAACAATATATATATCCTACTAAAATGATAAAATTTAATATAACACGTTGTGTCACACCCTCAATTTCCACTTGCGGAGTTTTACCGCGAGGCGTGTGATCAAACCAGAATTTGAGACACTAGTAATATCGAACGACTCTATATGATTTATTTAAACGTTTTCCAAAAACATTTGTTTAACCATTCATAGTCATTTTCAAAATATCTTAGTTTCAAAGTTTAGCGGAAGCATTAGTTTCAAAGTTTAGCGGAAGCATTAGAGTAAAGTAAAGTAACAGGCCCAAACGTAAATGCCAAAACCAAAAATCCCAAACATTATTCGTAAATAAGACTCGATAAAAATGTCTTGATCAAATGCAAGTGAGTGTACCTAGCGCTCCTAGCGTCCTGAGAAACATGTAAAGAAACAAGTGTCAACATTAAAGAAGAGTGAGTTCACAGGTTTTTATAAGTTCACAAGTTCGGTTTAAAAGTTTGTTCCTCCCCGTTACCCCTAACTCGGGATAACGATATAGTTCCATTATTCCTAACCCGGAATAATAATGTTGGTTCATAATTAAGTTCAATGTTAACATGTAGGTAGCAAGCCTAAAGTTACGTCACATAAGAGTTCGCGATCAAAGCTGACTGTTGTTGCCTCAGTGTTGCCAGGTCTATCACTAACCATGGCGAAATTTAGGCCAAATTAATCACCCGTTGACCATACCCGGTCGGCTAGCGCGACTAGCTCGGGTGGGGCTTGTCGGGCCCAGTAGTACTACTTATAATTTCCCCGCTATCTAACCCAATACTAACGATCCGAGAGTTGGTTGAGGACTTCCGTGATAAAGCTACTTAGTGACCATAACCTACATTAACATTAACTTAGTTACCGAGTAGTTTAACGACGTTAATTTCGCATAACGTAAAAGATAGACTTTTAGAGCGTATACATGTTTCTCCCCCTGTTGTTCAAAACCGGATAAAATAGGGGCCGTGAACTCACCTTAAATTGCTCGGTTAGATTAACACAAAAAGAAGCAAATGATGGAACCGCTAATCGCGTCCTAACATGCCAACCGATTTGAAGTTAGTGTGTGAACACACTGATACAAAACCCTACGCATAACTAACACACAGTGCAGCACACATAATAATGATCAAACCAACTTGTCATAAACACAGATTAACTCATACAACACTTTGGTACACACAAACGCAAGTTATCATGTTTCAGCTTGTACGCTCATAACTGGGCTGTTTTCGATGATTTTTATAAAATAGTTCCAACATTCCAAAAAATCTAATTTTTATACAGGAGGTGTCAACTAAACTGTAGAATTTTATGTAAAATTTTCAAGTCCTAAAGCTTTACCAATTATTTATAAACATTTATATACTAGGCTGCAGTCAGATTCGTTGCTTTCTGACTGCAGTCCACGGGAAAAATTATTTAAAAATCATCGTTCATCCAATTAACAAAATTCCAGTGGGAGATTTCCGAAAATTCCCGTCTCCAGTTACTGTACAAAATTCGTGACCCAACCCCCTACAGACTATGAGATCCTACTCGATAAACAACTAGCAAAATTTGCAGAATTTACGCAGCTTCAGCTGCTGCACTAAATGACCACTTAAAAATAGCAAACGACCTCAGAAAAATATGAATCCAGTGCTATTAGAAGCGTTTTTTAAAAATACACGTTTTAGTCTTCAGAAAATCCATTTTTCGATAAATAATGAAAAGGTTACAGCCAATTGAAGTTGGCTGTAAATGTCATTCAGCAAACTGTTTTCGACTTTTATCGCATTAGAACATGCTTAAACGATCATGACGCTTAATAATGATTAACAACAGGTTTATTTGTCAAATATCATCATGTATATCAATATTCATGTAAACCCTAATTATATTATGATCTTTATCGCTAAAACGCAGCTTATGATTTTAGTATTCCACATAACATCAAAATCGCAAAGACTCGCACAATCATCCGAACTAATCATAAATCACAACACTTTTCATACTAATAATCCTACCATTACACATAATCATGATCAAGATTACACAAACCCTAATGTGAATTGCAAAACAATTAAACCTAACCTTGAAACGATGATGATTAGCGAACCGGGACAAGATTGGAATCAATCCGGAAGTTGGAGCTTGTGCGACCGTGAGGGGGGGGGGGCGGCTGCCGTTGGCCTTCTCTAGGTGCTAGGGTTTTGTTGTTTTTTTTAACAAACAACCATGCATACATATATGTAACAAGGGAAAAGAAAGGGAAGGGGGTGCGGCCGCGATGGGAGGGGGAGGCGGTTTGGGTTAAGTGGCTTGGGACTCAAGTTTAGGTTATTTCCTTGGGCCGCAAGGAGGTGAGGTCGACACGTTTTGCGGCTCGGTTCGGTTCGGCTATTTATTTATTATATTTTTTTTTATAACTAATAATCGCGAAATCAAAGCGTGATATAATAATCTACAAAATCTACAAACGTCTAATAACACATAGCACGTAATTCACCCAATAGATTCACAAAGTTAGCGTAGTTATTGCGAGCGTGTAATTTAATTCTTCGAATTAAATCAGCGTAGGAATGAATAACCGTGAAGTAGCGCGTTTAAGATGCCTGAAAAGCCGGGATGTCACATTATCCCCATGTTGAAAGAATTTTTCATCCCGAAAATTGAGTAAACGCGGTTTAGAATGCAACGCACAAAGATTCAGTTTGTTAGCAGTGGTACAAGTAATTTCCCAGGCTGTCACATCATCCCCATGTTGAAAGAATTTCGTCTCGAAATTTAGTTGGCGGTAACGTCAGATTGCTACTCAGCAACAAAATGGTGTGTGTATTTGCTTTTCATTTGGTCCTCTCTTTCCCACGTGAACTCCGGTCCACGCTTAGAGTCCCAACGAACCTTGACAATTGGTATCTTGCTGTGCCTTCGATCTTAATCTCACGATCCATGATCGCGATAGGTTGCTCCACAAAATGCAGTTGCTCATCCACTTGAATCTCATCCAATGGAATGACTAGGGTCTCATCTGATAAGCACTTCTTCAGATTGGACACATGAAAAACGTTGTGAACTCCACTGAGTTCGGCAGGAAGGTCTAACTTATAAGCTACAGGCCCGATACGCTTCGAGATCACAAATGGGCCTACGTACCGTGGGTTTACTTTGCCTCGTTTCCCAAAACGGATTACACCCTTCCAGGGTGAAACCTTCAGAAGGACACGGTCACCTACTTGAAATTCGAGCGGTTTGCGTCGTTGATCAGCGTAGCTTTTCTGTCAATCTCGTGCCGCTGCCATGCGTTTTCTGATTTGCACAATCTTTTCAGTAGCCTCAAGTATCAACTCAGGACCTTTGAGTATACTGTCACTGACTTCTGCCCAACAGACCGGTGATCTACATTTGCGACCGTATAATGCTTCAAACGGTGCTGCCTGAATACTCGTATGGTAACTGTTGTTATACGAGAATTCCACTAAAGGCAGATGGATTTCCCAACTGTTCCCGAAGTCTACCACACATGCCCTAAGCATGTTTTCCATGGTCTGAATGGTCCTTTCACTTTGACCTCCGTCTGAGGGTGATAAGCTGTGCTCATATCTAAGCGTGTACCCAACGCTTTCTGAAGTGACTGCCAAAAGTTGGACGTGAAACGAGCATCTCTGTCTGAGATGATGGACGTTGGCACCCCGTGCCGAGAAACTACTTCCTTAATGTAGATGCGAGTCAACTTATCCATCTTATCTGTTTCGTTGATCGCTAGGAAGTGTGCAGACTTAGTTAGACGATCCACGATTACCCAGATGGTATCGCAGCCACCCGGAGTACGTGGGAGTTTAGTGATAAAGTCCATCAAGATCTGATCCCATTTCCACACTGGGATCTCAGGTTGTTGAAGTAACCCTGATGGCTTCTGGTATTCCACCTTGACTTTCGCACAAGTCAAACACTTGCTCACGTAGGTGGCTATATCCGCTTTCATGTTGGGCCACCAGTACGCGGCTTTAAGGTCTTGATACATCTTATCTGAACCAGGATGGACAGAGTATCGGGATTTGTGAGCTTCGTCCATAACTAGCTTTCTGAGATTTCCGTAGAGAGGTACCCATATACGATTCATTAAATACCGGGCACCATTGGGTTTCACTTCCCAATCACGTTCCATCTTTCCCACAGATTCGGCCTTGATGTTCTCTTCCTTAACTGCTTCTAGCTGCGGATCGCGTATCTGTTCGGGTAACCCCGAATGAATGGTGAACTGTAGTACTCGTACCCGACGAGGTTTCAAGTGCTCCTTCCGACTGAGGGCATCGGCTACCACGTTAGCTTTACCTGGGTGATACCGAATGGCACATTCATAATCGTTCAGGAGTTCGACCCAGCGATGCTGTCGCATGTTCAACTCCTTCTGGTCAAAGATATGCTGGAGGCTCTTGTGATCCGTGTAGATTGTGCACTTTGTTCCATATGGATAGTGTCTCCAAATCTTAAGTGCAAACACAACTGCTCCCAATTCCAGGTCATGTGTCGTGTAGTTTTTCTCGTGAACCTTCAACTGTCGGGATGCATACGCGATGACCTTATCACGTTGCATGAGTACACAACCAAATCCCTGAATGAAAGCGTCACAATATACCACAAAATCATCTGTCCCTTCTGGCAAGGACAAAATGGGTGCACTGCAAAGTTTCTGCTTCAGCAATTGAAATGCTGCTTCCTGCTTGTCACCCCAAGAATACTTGGTGCCCTTCTGGGTGAGAGTGGTAAGCGGTTGTGCGATCTTGGAAAATCCCTCGATGAAACTTCTGTAGTAACCAGCCAAACCCAAAAATTGGCGGATCTCTGTCGGTGTCCTGGGTGCTTCCCAGTTCTTGATTGCATCGATCTTGGTGGGATCAACGTGTATACCCTTTTCATTCACGATATGTCCGAGGAACTGAACTTCCCGAATCCATAAATCACACTTCGAAAACTTGGCATATAGTTTCTCCTGTTGAAGTAGTTCCAGCAATAATCGTAGATGCTCAGCATGTTCTTCTTCACCCTTAGAGTAGACGAGTATATCATCGATGAACACGATGACAAACTTGTCGAGATACGGCTTACACACGCGGTTCATGAGGTCCATGAACACCGCGGGTGCGTTGGTGAGACCGAAGGGCATGACCAAGAACTCATAATGCCATACCGAGTACGAAATGCCGTCTTGGAGATATCCTCCTCCCTGACACGTAACTGGTGATAACCGGATCGTAGATCGATCTTGGAGTAGTAGCTTGACTCTTGAAGCTGGTCGAAGAGATCGTCGATGCGAGGTAATGGGTATCGGTTCTTGACAGTAACCTTATTGAGTTCCCTGTAGTCGATGCACATGCGGAAGGTCCCGTCCTTTTTCTTGACAAAAAGGACCGGAGCTCCCCATGGCGAAGTACTGGGTCGGATAAATCCTTTTTCCAACAATTCCTGAAGTTGGGTAGACAGTTCTTGCAGCTCTGCTGGAGCTAGGCGGTACGGGGCCTTGGCGATAGGAGTCGCATGGTTCGCCAATTCGATTTCAAACTCCACTTGTCGATGTGGTGGAAGACCAGGTAACTCCTCTGGAAACACATCGGGAAAGTCATGGACGACGGGGATATCTTCAATCCGCTTCTCGTCCTTAGGCTGCTCGGTGAACAGTGCGAGCAAAGCGAAGGAGTTCTTTCTCCGAATATACTTCTGAGCTTGCATGTAAGAGATGATGTTTGTGACTGCGCCTGCCTTCTCGCCTTGCACCATCAAGACTTCGTCGTTAGAGAGCGGAATACGGATAGCTTTATCGAAACAGAGAACTTCAGCTCGGACGTCGGATAGCCAGTCCATTCCGGCTACCACGTCAAAACTACCCAGGGTAGTTGTCATCAGATCAATGGTAAAGGTGTGACCCGCGAGTTTAAGTTGACAGCCGGTTACTAAATGGGTCACCTCTACAGATTTACCATCGGCTAGTTCTATGACGTAAGGGGTCTCTAGGGGTTTAGGCGTGAGATTTAGGTTCTTCCTAAAAGACTCAGATATAAAACTCTTATCCGCACCCGTATCAAAAAGTACAATAGCAAAATGTTCGTTAAGGGGAAACTTACCAGTGACCACATTCGAGTCGTTTCTGGCCTCTCCGCGGCCCAGCGTGAATGCACGACCTTTGGCACCTCCTGTGCCACCATTTCCATTGTTGCCATTGTTTTTATTGTTGTTGTTGCGAGCTACGGGCAGTCTCGCTTGAAATGGGCAGTGCTACCGCACTGATAGCATCCCGGTTATTACCTTGTTGTTGACCCTGGTGCTGATTTTGATTTTGTCGAGACATGATTTCCCCGCGACAATCCTTTGCCGCGTGTCCCGCTTTGCCACATCGTTGGCAGCGATTTCCGGCGCAAGGGCTGTGATGATGGAGGTTACAACGATTACGTTGCGGCTTTCGACCCGCATAGCCGCTTGAGTTCTGGGTGTTGTTGGCAGACTGATTATTGTAACCCCGATTGTTGTTGAAATTGTTGGACCGCTTTTGGTTTCCTTGTTGTGGCTGGGCTGACGAAGACTGTCGAGCAGGTGAGTCTTCAAATTTTCTTTTGTTATCAGGGACAACTTCGGTTGCACCCTGAGGTGGCAACTTCCTTTGCTCCACCGCCTTATCGGTGAGTTTATGTGCCAGCCTAATCGCTTGATGCTCCATCGTAGGGTTGCTAGACATTACCATGCCCTGGATCTCAGGGACCAGACCCCCAAGATAAAACTCAAGTCGTTTTTCGACGGTGTTGGCCAGATCGGGACATAGGAACACCAGATCATGATGTTTGGCCGTATACGCTTCAATTTCAGACCCTACCATCTCGTGGTTCCATAACGCTTGCTCCAATTGCTGAACTCTATCCCGCGGACAGTATTCCTCCTTGATTAGGGCCTTAAACTCGCTCCAGGCCATTGCGTTCGCTGCAACAAGTCCACGCGTTTGGACTTGTGCGTTCCACCAGGTTAATGCCCCATCTTCCAACGTTGAGGCAGCATACTTGACCTTATTAGCTTCAAGGCAATTGCACACCTCGAACACCAATTTAAACTTTTCAATCCAACGGACCAGTCCTATGGGTCCTTCCACACCCGTGAACTTGCTCGGTTTTGCATCGAGGAACATCTTGTAGGGGTTAAGACCCCCTCCTACTGGTGGGTTTTGAACACCTGCCAGAGCAGCATTCACGTGTTCTTGGATTAATGCGGCCAATTCTTCAGGTGACATGTTGAGGTTTCCGCGACGACCAGTTGCCATTTCAGATCTTCGCAAGACAACACAAACCCACACCGATAAGTATATATATCCAATATAGTTATCATATTCGATACTTCAATTATCACACAAGTTATGTCAACCCAACAAATTAAACATTCTAAAGGAACATTCGATTAAATAAATTACAATGTCTCACAAAATACCAACCAAACATCTCCGTTTAATTATAAAATTTCAAGTTCAAACATAAGTGGAAACAAACAAACTAAAGGAAACAAAACGGGGATTGGCGAGACGAGTTAGTCATCTACGTCTCCATCTCCCAAGTCGCTATCATTGCCGTCATCCTCTGCGGCGTTTTCAGCTTCAACAGTCGGGTCCTGTTCCGGCTCTTCTTCCTCCGGATCCTCCTCCGGGTCTTCCTCTGGATCCTCCTCTGGGTCTTCCTCTGGATCCTCCTCTTCTTCCTCTACCGGCGCTGGAGGGGCCGGTGCTGGTGCGGGTACTGGGACAGGTGGTGCTTGGTTCTGCTCCAGTTCTTGAATCCTCCAACTGGACTCAAGAAATCTGTCTTCGAGCCAGTCAGCCCTCAGCTGCTCAGCACGAAGATCCTTAGCTAAAATGTTTCGAACTCCCTTATTCTCATATTGCTCTTCCTCCAGCCTTCCAGTTTTACCAGTTACTTGACGTATCATCCATCCTTGTGCTTCGATAGTCTCCTGCATTCTCTCTAGCTATTCCTGTTGTTTCCTTAATATATCCCTAAGTAGATCGTCCCCTACTCCTAATGAGTTGCCGGTTCGACCGGTATAGCGGTGGTCGGACGGGAGGACGACTCCCCTATTAGAGTGAGTCTTTTCCTAGCAGCTGAGCGTGTCTCCACGCCATGAGGTGGTGAGGGTTCGACCATGCGTGCCTTCCCCGGCGCCCTTGATTGTCGAGATTTGTCGGATGATGATGATGACATAGCCTGCTGGGTTGGTGTAGTTAGTTATGAGTTGCGTGCATCACAATATACATATATATCTCACATAAAACAATTGTAGTATAACACATAACAAGATATCATAGTTCGGTGCCAACTAAGTCTACTGTCGTGTAACAGCTATAGTTTAGGTCTACTTTTAATGCAAATCTGGCTCTCTATAGCTAGAGGCTATGATACCAATCTGTCACACCCTCAATTTCCACTTGCGGAGTTTTACCGCGAGGCGTGTGATCAAACCAGAATCTGAGACACTAGTAATATCGAACGACTCTATATGATTTATTTAAACGTTTTCCAAAAACATTTGTTTAACCATTCATAGTCGTTTTCAAAATATCTTAGTTTCAAAGTTTAGCGGAAGCATTAGTTTCAAAGTTTAGCAGAAGCATTAGAGTAAAGTGAAGTAACGGGCGCTAACATAAACGCCAAAACCAAAAATCCCAAACATTATTCGTAAATAAGACTCGATCAAAATGTCTTGATCAAATGCAAGTGAGTGCACCTAGCGCTCCTAGCATCCTGAGAAACATGTAAAGAAACAAGTGTCAACATTAAAGTAGAGTGAGTTCACAGGTTTTTATAAGTTCACAAGTTCGGTTTAAAAGTTTGTTTTCCCTGTTATCCCTAACCCGGGATAACGATATAGTTCCATTATTCCTAACCCGGAATAATAATGTTGGTTCGTAATTAAGTTCAATGTTAACATGTAGGTAGCGAGCCTAAAGTTACGTCGCATAAGAGTTCGCGATCGAAGCTGACTATTGTTGCCTCAGTGTTGCCAGGTCTATCACTAACCATGGCGAAATTTAGGCCAAATTAATCACCCGTTGACCATACCCGGTCGGCTAGCGCGACTAGCTCGGGTGGGGCTTGTCGGGCCCAGTAGTACTACTTATAATTTCCCCGCTATCTAACCCAATACTAACGATCCGAGAGTTGGTTGAGGACTTCCGTGATAAAGCTACTTAGTGACCATAACCTACATTAACATTAACTTAGTTACCGAGTAGTTTAACGACGTTAATTTCGCATAACGTAAAAGATAGAGTTTTAGAGCGTATACATGTTTCTCCCCCTGTTGTTCAAAACCGGATAAAATAGGGGCCGTGAACTCACCTTAAATTGCTCGGTTAGATTAACACAAAAAGAAGCAAATGATGGAACCGCTAATCGCGTCCTAACATGCCAACCGATTTGAAGTTAGTGTGTGAACACACTGATACAAAACCCTACGCATAACTAACACACAGTGCGGCACACGTAATAACCAATTCGAAAACACAATCATGCATGCAAAGTATCATCATACCAAAATAATGATCAAACCAACTTGTCATAAACACAGATTAACTCATACAACACTTTGCTACACACAAACGCAAGTTATCATGTTTCAGCTTGTACGCTCATAACTGGGCTGTTTTCGAGGATTTTTATAAAATAGTTCCAACATTCTAAAAATTCCAATTTTTTATACAGGAGGTGTCAACTAAACTGTAGAATTTTATGTAAAATTTTCAAGTCCTAAAGCTTTACCAATTATTTATAAACATTTATATACTAGGCTGCAGTCAGATTCGTCGCTTTCTGATTGCAGTCCACGGGAAAAATTATTTAAAAATCATAGTTCATCCAATTAACAAAATTCCAGTGGGAGATTTCCGGAAATTCCTGTCTCCAGTTACTGTACAAATTTCGTGACCCAACCCCCTACAGACTATGAGACCTGACGTGATAAACAACTAGTAAATTTTGCAGAATTTATGCAGCTTCAACTGCTGCACTAAATGACCACTTAAAAATAGCAAACGACCTCAAAAAAATATAAATCTAGCGCAATTAGAAGCGTTTTTCAAAACTACACATTTTAGGCTTCAGAAAATCCACTTTTCGATAAATAATGATAAGGTTACAGCCAATTGAAGTTGGCTGTAAATGTCATTCAGCAAACAGTTTTCGACTTTTATCGCATTAGAAAATGCTTAAACGATCATGACGCTTAATAATGATTAACAACAGGTTTATTTGTCAAATATCATCATGTATATCAATATTCATGCAAACCCTAATTATATAACATGATCTTTATCGCTAAAACGCAGCTTATGATTTTAGTATTTCACATAACATCAAAATCGCAAAGACTCGCACAATCATCCGAACTAATCATAAATCACAACACTTTTCATACTAATAATCCTACCATTACACATAATCATGATCAAGATTACACAAATCCTAATGTGAATCGCAAAACAATTAAACCCTAACCTTGAAACGATGATGATTAGCGAACCGGGACAAGATTGGAATCAATCCGGAAGTTGGAGCTTGTGCGACCGTGGGGGGGGGGCTGCTGTCGGCCTTCTCTAGGTGCTAGGGTTTTGTTGTTTTTTTTAACAAACAATCCATGCATACATATATATAGATGTAACAAGGGAAAAGAAAGGGAAGGGGGTGCGGCCGCGAGGGGGGGGGGCGGTTTGGGTTAAGTGGCTTGGTCCTCAAGTTTAGGTTATTTCCTTGGGCCGCAAGGAGGTGAGGTCGACACGTTTCACGGCTCGGTTCGGTTTTATTATATTTTTTTATAACTAATAATCGCGAAATCAAAGCGTGATATAATAATCTACAAAATCTACAAACGTCTAATAACACATAGCTCGTAATTCACCCAATAGATTCACAAAGTTCGTAGTTATTGCGAGCGTGTAATTTAATTCTCCGAATTAAATCAGCGTAGGAATGAATAACCGTGAAGTAGCGCGTTTAAGATACCTGAAAAGCCGGGATGTCACACGTTGTACGAATCCCCGACGTCCCCACCGAAACGTAAGCCTAATCCCGATACTTACTCTTTTGAGAACGGACTGTGACATCCCGGGTTTTTCGGATAACTTAAACGCGACACTTGTCGAATAAAGCATATGCTAAGTATTAAACGTGTATGAGTTAATGAATACGTGATGTGTGTTTGTGTGATTGTTTTAGTTATAAAATATATGCATATATAATAAATATCCACACGAACCGAACCACGACACAAACACAAACCGAACTCTTTGTGAAACTAGGAAACCTAAAACCCAAGTCTTCGGCCGCGAGAATTAGATCTTAAACATTAAGCCATTCTCGGCCAAGTGCAAACCAAACCAAACCAAACCAAACCAACCCAAGTCCTTGGCCGCGAAGAACAAGCTCAAACCGCAAACCCATTGCGGGATCAATTGTGTGAACCGAGATCAAACCAACCTTAAACATATCCCGGCCACAAGATAAAACCCAAACCGACCCAACCCAAGTCCCTCGGCCACAAGCTTAAGCCTAACCGTAACCCTCATCTCCTTTGCGCTATATATACACACACCCATGCATGTTTCATTCACAAACACAAACCCTAACAAGCAAAACAGCCGTCGGCTGCCTTCTCTTGCTCCATTGATCGCGAACAGCCATCGTTCATCCCATTCAGTCGCGAGATCGGTCCTTGTTCACCTCCATTCGATCAACAAAACAGCCTACTCCATCATCATCTTCTCGGTCGCAAGCAATCCTCGATCACCAATCCCTTATAGTACTCACGGTTCGTATATCTTGTTATTAAAAGATTTAAATTTGTCATATGCTACAAGTTAACATTCGGATATATGTGCTTGAATGATTAATTGGTTTGTTTTCGGATTATACGTGTTTGAAAATAATCGGCTGAACTATCATTGTTTGCATGTGTAATAGTTTGCGGAACTTGTAAGTTGCAAGTATGTTTTGTTTATAAAAACTAGAGTTATGAACTAGGGTTTGCATGGATGTGTTATTAGTATTGATTATGACTAGGAAACCGGTTAAAGATCGCCTAGGTTAATCATACGGACGGGTTATGCGAATTCATGATAATGATATGCTGAAAACAGTTGCTGAGTAATAGTTACAGCCGACTTCATCTGGCTGTAACTCGGTCATTAGTTGTCGAAAAACGGATTTTATGATGTCTAGAACGTAGAGATTTGAATAACGAATCTAAGGGCGCTGGATTCATAATTTTCTGAAGTCGTTTGATATTTTTAAAGGGCCAAATAAGTTCAGTAACTAAAGCTGTGAAAATTCTGAAATTTTGTTGGTTGTTTATCAAGTTGGATTTTAAAATCAGTAGAGGGTTGAGTCATGAATTTTGTACAGCAACTAGGTATGGAAATTTCCGGGCAACTCCAACTGGAATTTTGTTAATTGGACGATCAGTGATTTTTAAATAAATTCTTCCGTGGACTGCAGTCAGAAGGCGACAAATCTGACTGCAGCCTAGTATATTAATATTTATGGTTAATTGGTAAAGATTTAGGACTTGGAAAATTTATATAAATTTCTATGGTATAAATGTCACCTACTGTAAAAATATTGGAATTTTTGGAATGTTGGAACTATTTTATAAAAATCCTAGAAAACAGCTGAATTATGAGTGTTAAGCTGAAATTTGATAACTTGTGATGGTGTGCACCAAATTGTGGCATGGATTGGTTTATGTTCATGATAAGTTGTTTTGATCACTAGGTTCACATGAGGATACTTGCATGCATATTTGAGTGTTAGATATGTTGTTTGTGTGTATCACTTTGTGAGTAAATTACGTGTAGAATTTGTATTGGTGTGTTCACACACTGACTTGAAATCAATTGGTTTGTTAGGACGCAATTAGCGGTCCCATCCTTTACAACTTCTTTTGCTACACTAACCGAGCAACAAAAGGTGAGTTCACGGCCCCTAACTTTATCCGGTTTTTAAACAACAGGGGGAGAAACATGTATACACTCTTCAAACTCAATCTCTTTACGTTATACGAAATTAACGTCACACAACTAATCGGTAACTAAGTTGATGTTAATGTAATGTTATGGTCACTAAGCAGCTTTATCACTTAAGTCCTCGTCAATCTCTCGGATCGTTAGTATTGGGTTTAATAGCGGGGGAATTATAAGTAGTACTACTAGGCCCGACAAGCCCCATCCGAGCTAGTCGCGCTAGCCGACCGGGTATGGTCAACGGGTGAATAATTTGGCCTAACTTCGCCATGGTCAGTGATAGGCCTGGCAACACGGAGGCACAACAGTCAGCTTCGATCGCGAACACTTACGTGACATAACTTTAGGCTAGCTACCTATATATGTTAACATTGAACTTAATTACGAATCAACTGTATTATCCCGGGTTGAGGATAATGGAAACAACAACTTATTATTCCGGGTTTGGAATAATGGAAACAACAACTTAATATTCCGGGTTTGGAATATTGGAAGCAACAACTTATTATTCCGGGTTGGAATAATGGAACCAATACGTTATCCCGGGTTAGGGATAACGGAGAAAACAAACTATAACCGAACAAACGAATTTATGAAAACCTGTGAACTCACTCATCTTTAATGTTGACACTTGTTTCTTTACATGTTTCTCAGGACGCTAGGAGCTCTAGGTGCACGCACATGCATTGAACAAGACATCTTTTATCGAGTCTTATTTATAAATATTGTTTTGGGGTTTTTCATTTGTTTTGGCGTTTGTGTTGGCGCCCGTCTCACTATTTACTTTATGCTTCCGCTCAACTTTAAAAACTAATGCTTCTGCTAAATATTGATAACTAATTTAGACAATATAAAATCTACAACAAATGATTTTGGAAAACGTATTATCAAATCATATAGAGTCATTCGACGTACTAGTGTTTCAGATTCTGGTTTGTTCACACGCCTCGCGGTAAAACTTCGCAAGTGGAAATTGAGGGTGTGACAGATTGGTATCAGAGCCACTAGCTATAGAGAACCAGGTTTGCATTAGAAGTAGACCTAAACTATAGCTGAATTCACGACACTAAACTTAGTTTGGCACCGAACTATTATATCTTGTTATGCAATATACCACAACTGTGATATGTAGATTATGCCTTCATAATAAGAAATGAAAACAACTCGTAACTAACTACACGACCTAACAGGCAATGTCATCATCCTCATCGTTATCATCATCCGACAGACCTACGCCACCAAGAGCGCCAGGAAAGGCACCTATGGTGGAACCCATACCATCTTATGAAGTGGAGACACGCTCGGCTGCGAGGAAAAGGCTCGCTCTGGGGGAGGAGTCGTCGTTACGCCCAACCATTGCTGTATCGGTTGAACCGGTTAACCCTGTAGAAGTAGGAATTGACATACTTAGAATCCTGGTACATACACAACAAAAACAGTTAGAAAGAATGCAGGAAACCATCCTAGCACAAGGATGGATGATCCGACAACTTACAGGTAAGACCGACTCGCTCGAGGAAGAGCATCGTACGAGTAAGATAGCTCGTAACACCATAGCCAGAGATCTGCGTGTTGAGCAGATAAGAGCCGACTGGCTTGAGGACAGAGTCCTGGAAAATAGTTGGAACATTCAGGAACTGCAAAATTAAGCACTTGCACCAGCACCGGCCCCTCCAGTGCCGGTAGAGGAGGACCCAGAAGAGGATCCAGAGGAGGACCCTGAGGAGGATCCAGAGGAGGATCCGGAGGAGGACCCAGCTGTAGAAGCTGGAAATGCCGTGCAAGAAGACGACAACGACAGTGACTTGGGGGATGGAGACGTAGACGACTGACACGTCTCGTTTATTTTGTTTATTTTCCTTCAGTCTATTTATTTTCCCACTTGTGTTTAAACTTGAGACTTTATAGTGAATTTGTATGTTTGATTTGCACTTTTGTAAGACGTTGAAATTTCAGTTAATCAAGTAACTCTTTTGACTATTTAACATATTGAATTGACATAACTTAATAATTATTAAAGTAAGAAGTAGGATAACTGTATTGGATATATAGACTTATCGGGGTGTGTTTGTGTTGTGTTTCGAAGATCTAAATGGCAACTGGAAGACGTGGAAACCTTAACTTGACGCCCGAAGAGCTAGCTGCCATGATTCAAGAGCACGTGAACGCAGCTTTAGCGGGTGTTCAGAACCAACCGGCAGGTAACCATTATTAAATTTTCGCGTGAAAATCTAATAGTGAGGCTAGTAAAATTCCTTCCTGACTTCCTGTTCTCTGTCAGCAGGAGGGGACTTTAACCCCTATAAGATGTTCCTCAACGCGAAGCCAAGCAAATTTTC
Organism: Scalesia atractyloides; assembly: GCA_947069175.1. NCBI lineage: Eukaryota > Viridiplantae > Streptophyta > Magnoliopsida > Asterales > Asteraceae > Scalesia > Scalesia atractyloides. The sequence goes on along the minus strand of CAMTDV010000004.1, from coordinate 48,034,446 downwards.
GGGGGCGGAAGGACCCATTGGACTGGTCCGCTGGATCGAAAAATCTGAATCCGTTTTTGAAATGTGCAACTGCCTAGAGGCCAACAAGGTCAAATAAGCAGCCTCAACACTGGAAGATGGGGCACTGACATGGTGGAATGCACAAGTCCAAACGCGTGGACTTATTGCTGCCAATGCAATGGCCTGGGCCGAGTTCAAGGCCCTAATCAAAGAGGAGTACTGTCCACGAGACAGAGTGCAACAGTTGGAGCAAGCCTTATGGAACCACAAGATGGTGGGATCGGAAATTGAAGCTTACACCGCAAAACATCATGACTTGGTATTTCTGTGTCCCGAATTGGCCAACTCTGTGGAGAAAAGACTCGAGTTCTATCTTGGGGGTCTGGTTCCAGAAATTCAGGGTATGGTAATGGCTAGTAACCCTGTAACTGAACATCAAGCAATCCGATTGGCTCACAAACTCACCGATAAGGCGGTGGATCAAAAGAAGCTGCCAGCACGGGGTACAACTGAAGTTGCCCCGGATAACAAAAGAAAGTTTTAAGACTCAACTATTCGACAGTCTTCGTCATCTCATCCGCAGCAGGGGAACCAGAAACGGTTCAATCATTACAACAGCCACCGGGGTCATCAAAATCAGCCCGCCAACAACAACAACAACCAGAACGCAAGCGGCTATGCAGGTCGAAAGCCGCAGTGCAACCGCTGTAATCTCCATCATAACGGCCCTTGTGCCGGAAATCGCTGCCAACGATGTGGCAAGATGGGACATGCGGCAAAGGATTGTCGTGGGGAAATCATGTCCCGACAGAATCAAAATCAACCCCAGGGTCAGCAGCAGGGTATTAACCGGGGATGCTATCAGTGTGGTAGTACTGCCCACTTCAGAAGAGACTGCCCACAGCTGCGTAACAACAACAACAATGGTGGAAACAACCACAACCACAATAACCACAACAACAATAATAACAACAACAATAATGGGAACTGTGGCACAGGAGGTGCCAAAGGTCGCGTATTTACATTGGGCCGCGGAGAGGCCAGAAACGACTCGAACGTGGTCACCGGTAAGTTTCCCCTTAATGAACATTTTGCTACTGTGCTTTTTGATACGGGTGCGGATAAGAGCTTTATATCTGAGTCTTTTAGGAAGAACCTAAATCTCACGCTTAAACCATTAGAGACCCCTTATGCTATAGAATTAGCCGATGGTAAATCTGTAGATGTGACCCAAATAGTATCCGGCTGTCAACTCAAACTCGCGGGCCACACCTTTACCATTGATCTGATGACAACTACCCTGGGTAGTTTTGACGTGGTAGTCGGAATGGACTGGCTATCCGACGTCCGGGCTGAAGTTCTCTGCTTTGAAAAATCTATCCGTATACCGCTCTCTAACGACGAAATCCTGACGGTACATGGCGATAAGGCAAGCGCCGTCACCAACATCATCTCTTACATGCAAGCGCAGAAGTATCTTCGGAGGAAGAACTCCTTCGCTTTACTCGCACTGATTACCGAACGGCCTACGGACGAGAAACGTATAGAAGACATCCCTGTCGTCCGTGATTTTTCCGATGTATTCCCAGAAGAGCTACCTGGTCTTCCACCCCATCGACAATTGGAGTTTGAAATCGAATTGGCAAACAATGCAACTCCTATCGCCAAGGCTCCATACCGCCTAGCTCCAGCCGAGCTGCAGGAGCTGTCTACCCAACTTCAGGAGCTATTAGAAAAAGGATTTATCCGACCAAGCGTTTCGCCATGGGGAGCTCCAGTCCTGTTTGTCAAGAAGAAGGACGGGACTTTCCGCATGTGCATCGACTACAGGGAACTCAACAAGGTTACAGTCAAGAATCGATACCCGTTACCTCGCATCGACGATCTCTTCGACCAACTTCAAGGGTCAAGTTACTACTCTAAGATTGATTTACGGTCCGGTTACCACCAGCTACGCGTCAGGGAGGAGGATATCGCCAAGACGGCATTTCGCACTCGGTATGGCCATTACGAGTTCTTGGTCATGCCCTTCGGTCTCACCAATGCACCCGCGGTGTTCATGGACCTCATGAACCGCGTGTGTAAACCATACCTCGACAAATTTGTCATTGTGTTCATCGATGACATACTCATCTACTCCAAAAGTGAAGAAGAACATGCGGAACATCTACGATTACTGCTAGGATTACTTCAACAGGAAAAGCTATATGCCAAGCTTTCGAAGTGTGATTTCTGGATTCGGGAAGTTCAGTTTCTCGGACATATCGTGAATGAAAAGGGTATCCACGTAGACCCTGCCAAGATTGAAGCCATCAAAAACTGGGAAGCACCTAAGACACCGACGGAGATCCGCCAATTTTTGGGATTGGCTGGTTACAACAGACGTTTCATCGAGGGATTTTCAAAGATCGCACAACCGCTTACTACCCTCACCTAGAAAGGCATCAAGTATGCTTGGGGTGACAAGCAGGAAGCGGCATTTCAATTGCTGAAGCAGAAACTTTGCAGTGCACCCATTCTGTCCTTGCCGGAAGGGACAGATGACTTTGTAGTGTATTGTGATGCTTCCATTCAGGGATTGGGATGCGTACTCATGCAACGCGATAAGGTCATCGCGTATGCGTCACGACAACTGAAGGTTCACGAGAAAAACTACACGACGCATGACCTGGAATTGGGAGCAGTAGTGTTTGCACTTAAGATTTGGAGACACTACCTCTATGGAACGAAGTGCACAATCTTTACGGACCACAAGAGCCTCCACCACATCTTCGATCAGAAGGAGTTGAACATGCGACAGCGTCGCTGGGTCGAACTCTTGAACGATTATGAGTGTGCCATTCGGTATCACCCGGGTAAAGCTAACGTGGTAGCTGATGCCCTCAGTAGGAAGGAACACTTGAAACCTCGTCGTGTACGAGCATTACAACTCACTATTCATTCGGGGCTACCCGAACAAATACGCGACGCCCAGTTAGAAGCAGTTAAGGAGGAAAACATCAAGGCCGAATCGGTGGGAAAAATGGAACGCGATTGGGAAGTAAAATCCAATGGAGCCCGGTATTTCATGAATCGCATATGGGTACCTCTCTACGGAAACCTCAGAGAGCTAGTCATGGATGAAGCTCACATATCCCGATACTCTGTCCATCCGGGTTCAGATAAGATGTATCAAGACCTTAAAGCTGCGTATTGGTGGCCCAACATGAAAGCCGATATAGCCACCTACGTGAGTAAATGTTTGACTTGTGCAAAAGTCAAGGTTGAGTATCAAAAGCCATCGGGGCTACTCCAACAACCTGAGATCCCAGTGTGGAAATGGGATCAGATCTCAATGGATTTCATCACTAAACTCCCGTGAACTTTGGGTGGTTGCGATACCATCTGGGTGATTGTGGATCGTTTAACTAAGTCCGCACACTTCCTAGCTATTAAAGAAACAGATAAGATGGAGAAGTTGACTCGCATCTACATTAAGGAAGTAGTTTCTCGGCACGGAGTGCCAACGTCCATCATCTCAGACAGAGATGCTCGCTTCACGTCAAACTTCTGGCAGTCACTCCAGAAAGCGTTGGGAACACGCTTAGATATGAGCACAGCCTATCACCCTCAGACTGATGGTCAAAGCGAAAGGACCATACAGACCTTGGAAGACATGCTTAGGGCATGCGTTGTAGACTTCGGAAATAGTTGGGAAATTCACCTGCCTTTAGTGGAATTCTCATATAACAACAGTTATCATACGAGTATTTCGGCAGCACCGTTTGAGGCATTATACGGTCGTAAATGTAGATCACCGGTCTGCTGGGCAGAAGTCGGTGACAGTCAACTCACAGGCCCTGAGTTAATACTTGAGGCTACTGAAAAGATTGTACAAATCAGAAACCGCATGGCGGCGGCACGAGATCGACAGAAAAGCTACGCTGAGCAACGAAGCAAACCGCTCGAATTTCAAGTAGGCGATCGCGTCCTACTAAAGGTGTCACCCTGGAAGGGTGTAATCCGCTTTGGAAAACGGGGCAAACTTAACCCACGGTACGTAGGCCCGTTTGTAATCTTGAAACGTATTGGACCCGTAGCTTATCAATTAGACCTTCCTGCCGAACTCAGTGGAGTTCACAACGTATTTCACGTGTCAAATCTGAAGAAGTGTCTATCAGATGAAACTCTTGTTATTCCATTGGATGAGATCCAAGTGGATGAACAACTACACTTTGTGGAACAGCCTATCGAGATCATGGATCGTGAGATCAAGACTCGAAGGCACAGCAAAATTCCGATCGTTAAGGTTCGTTGGGACTCTAAGCGCGGACCGGAGTTCACGTGGGAAAGAGAGGATCAAATGAAAAGCAAATACCCACATCTCTTCGCAACTGAGCAGCAAACTAACGATACCAGTAACTAAATTTTCGGGACGAAAATTCTTTCAACATGGGGATGATGTGACAACCTGGAAATTTCTCATACATTCGCGTACCACTGTTAACTAAATTCTTGTGCATGACATTTGGAAATCTTTGTGCATGGCACTTGGGAACTTCTTGTAAAGTTGCATACCATCATTAACGAACTAACTCTTTGTGAGTGGCACTCTAAACATGTACGCTACATTCTAAACCGCGTTTACTCAATTTTCGGGACGAAAATTCTTTCAACATGGGGATAATGTGACATCCCGGGTTTTTCGGATAACTTAAACGCGACACTTGTCGAATAAAGCATATGCTAAGTATTAAACGTGTATGAGTTAATGAATACGTGATGTGTGTTTGTGTGATTGTTTTAGTTATAAAATATATGCATATATAATAAATATGCACACGAACCGAACCGCGACACAAACACAAACCGAACTCTTTGTGAAACTAGGAAACCTAAAACCCAAGTCTTCGGCCGCGAGAATTAGATCTTAAACATTAAGCCATTCTCAGCCAAGTGCAAACCAAACCAAACCAACCCAAGTCCTTGGCCGCGAAGAACAAGCTCAAACCGCAAACCCATTGCGGGATCAATTGTGTGAACCGAGATCAAACCAACCTTAAACATATCCCGGCCGCAAGATAAAACCCAAACCGACCCAACCCAAGTCCCTCGGCCACAAGCTTAAGCCTAACCGTAACCCTCATCTCCTTTGCGCTATATATACACACACCCATGCATGTTTCATTCACAAACACAAACCCTAACAAGCAAAACAGCCGTCGGCTGCCTTCTCTTGCTCCATTGATCGCGAACAGCCATCGTTCATCCCATTCAGTTGCGAGATCGGTCCTTGTTCACCTCCATTCGATCAACAAAACAGCCTACTCCATCATCATCTTCTCGGTCGCAAGCAATCCTCGATCACCAATCCCTTATAGTACTCACGGTTCGTATATCTTGTTATTAAAAGATTTAAATTTGTCATATGCTACAAGTTAACATTCGGATATATGTGCTTGAATGATTAATTGGTTTGTTTTCGGATTATACGTGTTTGAAAATAATCGGCTGAACTATCATTGTTTGCATGTGTAATAGTTTGCGGAACTTGTAAGTTGCAAGTATGTTTTGTTTATAAAAACTAGAGTTATGAACTAGGGTTTGCATGGATGTGTTATTAGTATTGATTATGACTAGGAAACCGGTTAAAGATCGCCTAGGTTAATCATACGGACGGGTTATGCGAATTCATGATAATGATATGCTGAAAACAGTTGCTGCGTAATAGTTACAGCCGACTTCATCTGGCTGTAACTCGGTCATTAGTTGTCGAAAAACGGATTTTCTGATGTCTAGAACGTAGAGATTTGAATAACGAATCTAAGGGCGCTGGATTCATAATTTTCTGAAGTCGTTTGATATTTTTAAAGGGCCAAATAAGTTCAGTAACTAAAGCTGTGAAAATTCTGAAATTTTGTTGGTTGTTCATCAAGTTGGATTTTAAAATCAGTAGAGGGTTGAGTCATGAATTTTGTACAGCAACTAGGTATGGAAATTTCCGGGCAACTCCAACTGGAATTTTGTTAATTGGACGATTAGTGATTTTTAAATAAATTCTTCCGTGGACTGCAGTCAGAAGACGACAAATCTGACTGCAGCCTAGTATATTAATATTTATGGTTAATTGGTAAAGATTTAGGACTTGGAAAATTTATATAAATTTCTATGGTATAAATGTCACCTACTGTAAAAATATTGGAATTTTTGGAATGTTGGAACTATTTTATAAAAATCCTAGAAAACAGCTGAATTATGAGTGTTAAGCTGAAATTTGATAACTTGTGATTGTGTGCACCAAATTGTGGCATGGATTGGTTTATGTTCATGATAAGTTGTTTTGATCACTAGGTTCACATGAGGATACTTGCATGCATATTTGAGTGTTAGATATGTTGTTTGTGTGTATCACTTTGTGAGTAAATTACGTGTAGAATTTGTATTGGTGTGTTCACACACTGACTTGAAATCAATTGGTTTGTTAGGACGCAATTAGCGGTCCCACCCTTTACAACTTCTTTTGCTACACTAACCGAGCAACAAAAGGTGAGTTCACGGCCCCTAACTTTATCCGGTTTTTAAACAACAGGGGGAGAAACATGTATACACTCTTCAAACTCAATCTCTTTACGTTATACGAAATTAACGTCACACAACTAATCGGTAACTCAGTTGATGTTAATGTAATGTTATGGTCACTAAGCAGCTTTATCACTTAAGTCCTCGTCAATCTCTCGGATCGTTAGTATTGGGTTTAATAGCGGGGGAATTATAAGTAGTACTACTGGGCCCGACAAGCCCCATCCGAGCTAGTCGCGCTAGCCGACCGGGTATGGTCAACGGGTGAATAATTTGGCCTAACTTCGCCATGGTCAGTGATAGGCCTGGCAACACGGAGGCACAACAGTCAGCTTCGATCGCGAACACTTACGTGACATAACTTTAGGCTAGCTACCTATATATGTTAACATTGAACTTAATTACGAATCAACTGTATTATCCGGGTTGAGGATAATGGAAACAACAACTTATTATTCCGGGTTTGGAATAATGGAAACAACAACTTAATATTTCGGGTTTGGGATATTGGAAGCAACAACTTATTATTCCGGGTTGGAATAATGGAACCAATACGTTATCCCGGGTTAGGGATAACGGAGAAAACAAACTTTAACCGAACAAACGAATTTATGAAAACCTGTGAACTCACTCATCTTTAATGTTGACACTTGTTTCTTTACATGTTTCTCAGGACGCTAGGAGCTCTTGGTGCACGCACATGCATTGAACAAGACATCTTTTATCGAGTCTTATTTATAAATATTGTTTTGGGGTTTTTCATTTGTTTTGGCGTTTGTGTTGGCGCCCGTCTCACTATTTACTTTGTGCTTCCGCTCAACTTTAAAAAACTAATGCTTCTGCTAAATATTGGTAACTAATTTAGACAATATAAAATCTACAACAAATGATTTTGGAAAACGTATTATCAAATCATATAGAGTCGTTCGACGTACTAGTGTTTCAGATTCTGGTTTGTTCACACGCCTCGCGGAAAAACTCCGCAAGTGGAAATTGAGGGTGTGACACGGACCAATTCGTTACAACTCTTGATTTAAACATTTTTAATCCACACGGTCGTTCTATCCCATAACGCCGCAAAATCCCCGTTTCATCCCCGAAACGCATATAACATTATTCCAAAATCCGTTTCATCTCGAAACATATTTATATCCAAGACCATGTTTTTCTCCAAAAACATATCACATAATTTCCAAATCATATTTTCCACGAAAATATATTTATAGTTTAATCAAAGGCATATTTTATACGAAAACGAATACTTATCCTTTTAAGGCGTGTTCTTCCCCCAAAACATATACTAAAACAATAAAAAGAGGGGTTTAGTGACACTCACCTTTGGGTGCGCATTTAAAATAGCGCGATCCCATAATTTGATTCTACACGTCCTAACATACGTAGGCACGATTTAATAATCACCCATCACGAAATTCCTATGTTTCTCAAATCTTGGAATTTTTACATAACTTTGAGATTTTCTCGAAAAGTTATTATTTTTGATTATGTTGGCATATTAATATATATATGAGTTCATATATATATATATATATATATATATATATAAAATTAAGATTTTGAGACTTGAACGATTTTATTGGTGACCTTAATGTTTTATCCGTTACACTCCCGTTTATAAAAACTATATATCTACGATTTGCGCGTCGTAATATATATACATAAACGTGCACATATTCACAATATCTAACAAGCGAAAACTCATTAACTTATTCACTTTATCATTTTTAAAGCATGTATACATGAAATAACTCACTAAGTTAACCTATGTATCAATTTTCATGCTCGACAAATAAGTTACACATTTTAACACGATTTCACCGATTCTACCGTTATAAACATACAAGCGTACATGCATAGTCTTAATTCCCGCTATCATGTCAACACTTAACATATTATCATATTCACATATTTAAATCACATGACACATTTAAACACATAAGGTTCATCCATTAACAACCCATTCTAGTGTATGTTGAAAAATACGTATTTTAGTGATTCAGTAACGTTTTCGGGTGCCGAAAGTCACGTATGACTAACCAAACACCAAATAAACTAAATATAAGTTAATATACTTATATTTATACTAAAAATATAAGTTTATTTACTGATTTAAAACAGTCTCATAAAAACCCTTTTAAAATGCGATTTTTACCGTTTTTACCGCATAGTTTTGCGTCAAACGTTACCATAATCATCCGAACTCGAAACGACTTCATATTTTGACACAATACATGTTATATACAGAATAAAATGATGGTTATAATCAGATTAGTGCAGTTTATGTGTAAGGCACATAAATCATGCGATTTCATGTATTTTACAACACTTTTAAGCACATGGTACAACATGCAAAGCTAGTAAACTTTATATCAAAGTTCCATGCTATTTATCACTTCAAATAACATTATTTTTAGTGTTTATAACCTGATTAAAATCATCTTTATCAAATCACCTTTTAATCACCATTTCATGTCCATATATCCACATGCATGCCTATGTACAAGCATCTAATGCATGTATATCCTATCATCATCATCTTGGATGAACTTAAATACTTCCAACACATATTTAATTCTCTTTCAAACATTCAAGAACACCATCATTTTCATATAATCATCATCATCTAATCATTTAACATAAATGCAAGACATACATACATTTATATTCTTACACATTTAAGTTTTAACGATAAAAATCCACATGCATGCATATATATACACGGCATATATATACATACATTCATATGTTTCCAAAATTCCACTTTTCATATACATCTTTTCAATCACATAGCTTTCATATGGAAACTTCTAAACATGCATGCATCAAATCCTCATGAACATCATCAATCAGAAACATTCAAAATCAAAACTCAATCTTATACACACATGTATACATACTCACGGCCACATGAACACACACACACACACACATCTCCATTTTCATTTTATACAAAAACCCATTTGATAGTGTTTTCAAGTTAGTGACTAAACCCAAGAACATGAGAAACTTCTTTCATCATCAACATCGTTAAGATTCATGAACAAGATTTTTAAAGTGAATCTTATACCTTCAAGTTTTGATGGGTTTTGAACAAGAGTTGATGATATGGAGCTTGGATGTTACTTGAAACACTTTGAAAACACCTTTGATCTTTCAAAAACACTTGAAACCACCTTCAAATGCCCTTGAGTCTTCAAGAAATGATTTGAAATTTGAAAGTGTATGTGTGAGAGGGGTGTTCGGCCGCAAGTTTTAGAGAGAGAAAGAGTTGAAGTTTGTTTTTGATGTTGTATGGTTTAGATGGAGTATGTATATTGTCATAATAATTGTATGGTCTTCCCAAGGTGCACACTTGTTCAATTTGGAAGAAATATCAAAAAGTAGGCAGCCATTAGGCCGCCACCTATTGGCACACACACATACATATCATATACATACACATATATGCTATATACAGGTATTTAACTGGATACCGGGTATTTTATCTAGCGTTTTAACGCGTTTTAAATTATTTTTAGCGCTCTATAAAAATAAACTCACTAAAATATTACTAATCAATATTTTATTTGCCAAGACGAGTTACGTTGTCGGTAATTGGCAGTATGCGATGTGTTGCGTAGTACGCGCTTAAATTCACAAAATAGGGATTTTAAGTGTTTTAATTTATTTTTATCATTCTATAAAAATAAACTTGTTAAATTATTACTATAATAATTATACGTTGCCCTGAACTGGCTGTGTTGACAGTATTTTGTCAGATACGCGCAGTATCGCGCACTACGCGTTTAAACTCGAAAAATAGAGTTTCTTGGCGTTTTAAATTATTTTTCCTCATGATTATGATTAAATATATTATTTAACTCATAACAGACTAATTTTAGGATTTTAACATTATTCGGCGGTCACCGACGTTCGTTTCGCATTTTAAGCATTACGCGATAAGCGTTTATCTTAATATTGCCAACGTATTTTCTGTCAAACTTTGGATTTACCAACACATCAAATACCATATATAAACATCATAAATAATCAAATCCGGCCTTTTATTCATTCATGACACGTGTTACATTTGTACGGGACAGCCTAAATAGCCGGGTGTCACAGTCTCCCCCCGTTTAAGGAATTTCGTCCCTGAAATTCTTACACTACAGGTTTCGTTTTTGCACTAGATTTAAAGAGATGCAGATATTTTCGTTGCATCTGGTCCTTTCGTTCCCATGTGAATTCAGGTCCACGCTTGGAATTCCAGCGAACCTTAACCAACTTAATCCGACTCCTTCTAAGCTTCTAAATCTTCTCATCCAGAACTTCAACCGGTTCCTCGATAAATCTCAATTTATCGTCTACTTGAACCTCATCAGGGGGTATAATTAGTGTCTCATCCGACAAACACTTTCTCAGGTTGGAAACATGAAACACGTCATGAACTCCATTCAAATATTATGGTAGCTTAAGCCTATACGCGACTGATCCAACTCAAGATGCGATTTCGAAAGGACCTATATACCGTGGGCTTAGCTTTCCCCCTTTCCCAAATCTCACAACACCTTTCCAAGGTGACACTTTCAGCAGAACACGATCTCCGACTTAAAACTGAAACGGTTTTCTTTAGTTGTCTGCATAACTTTTCTGTTGATCGGCGGCAGCTTTCAACCTTTCCTTGATCTGGACAACCTTGTCGGTGGTTTCCTGGATAAGCTTAGGTCTGGTTAGTTGCCTTTCGCCAACTTCAGCCCAGCACAAGGGCGATAGACATTTCCTTCCGTACAAAGCTTCAAATGGAGCGGCTTTGATACTAGCGTGGTAACTATTGTTGTAAGAAAACTCTGCCAACGGCAAATGAGTATCCCAACTTCCACCAAATCAATCACGCACTCTCTCAACATGTCCTCTAATGTCTGAATGGTTCTCTCGATTTGACCATCCGTTTGAGGATGATATGCAGTACTCATGTCCAAACGAGAACCTAGCGACTCTTGAAGAGATCGCCAAAATCTGGAGTCAAATCGTCCATCTCTATTAGAGTTAATTGACACAGGTACTCCTTGTCGGGCTACAATCTAGTTAAGGTACAACTGCGATATCTTTTCCGTGTTGTCTGTTTCCTTAATGGCTAGAAATGAGCAGACTTCGTTAATCGATCCACAATTACCCAAATAGTGTCATGTCCACGTGACGTACGGGGTAATTTGGTGATAAAGTCCTTAGCAAGATGCTCCCACTTCCATTTAGGAATCTCTGTTTGCTGCAGAAGCCCAGACGGCCTCTGATGTTCAGCTTTAACCTTTGAGTATGTCAGACATTTACTTACATACACCGCAATATCTCTTTTCATATTCAGCCACCATATAACTCCTTAATATCCTGATACATCTTGGTAGAACCTGGGTGAATAAAATATCTGGACTTATGAGCCTCGTTCATAACCAGTTCACCTAGGTTACCCCTAAGCGGAACCCAAACTCGGTTCATGAAGTACATCACTTCATCCGCTTTTGGTATCAGTTCACATTCCAAACCTCTTAAACCTTCTCTACCCAGGTTCTCATATTTTAGAGCTTCTCTCTGTGCATTGCGAATTCGATCAGTCAAATTTGTTTGTATGGTCAAACCCAAAGCACGCACACGCAAAGGCTTCTTCCGCTCTTTCTTACTGAGTGCATCAGCACAACATTTGCTTTTCCCGGATGATAACGAATATCACACTCGTAATCATTGAGTAACTCTACCAACGCCGTTGTCGCATGTTGAGTTCCTTTTGATCAAAGATATGATGGAGGCTCTTATGGTCTGTGTAAATCGTACACTTCGTGCCATACAGATAATGTCTCCAAATCTTCAAAGCGAACACAACAGCTCCCAACTCTAAATCTGAGTTGTGTAGTTCTTCTCATGCACTTTCAGTTGTCTGGATGCATAGGCTATCACTTTGTCCTTCTGCATAAGCACGCAACCAAGGCCCAAACGTGACGCATCACAGTATACAACAAAACCATCATTTCCCTCAGGCAGGGATAGGATAGGTGCACTACACAACTTCACCTTCAACATCCGAAAAGCTTCCTCCTGCTTTTCCGTCCAATCGAACTTCTTATCCTTCTAGGTCAATAGCGTTAATGGCTGCGCTATTCTGGAAAAAATCTCAATGAATCTTCTATAATACCCAGCAAGTCCTAAGAATTGTCGCACCTCTGACGGAGTCTTTGGCGCTTCCCAATTCTTAATCGCCTCAATCTTCGACGGGTTTACATGTATACCTTTCTCGCGAGGAAATGCACCTCTCGAATGCAAAATTCACATTTAGAGAACTTGGCATACAACTTCTCTTTCTTCAACAACTCCAGAATCATCTTCAAATGTTGCTCATGATCTTCTTTGGTTCGCGAATAGATTAGTATATCGTCAATGAATACTATCACGAATTTATCCAAATAGGGTTTGCATACCCTGTTCATGAGATCCATGAACACTGCAGGCGCATTAGTTAAGCCAAAAGGCATGACTAAGAACTCGTAATGGCCATAACGTGTTCTAAAAGCAGTCTTCGGAACATCTTCCTCAGCAATCTTCAACTGGTGATAACCTGAACGCAGGTCTATCTTCGAGTAGTAGCTTGATCCTTGAAGTTGGTCGAACAAATCGTCGATTCTTGGCAACGGGTACTGATTCTTGATAGTCAGCTTGTTCAACTCTCTGTAATCAATACACATTTTGAAGGAAGCATCTTTCTTCTTCACGAACAAAACAGGCGCTCCCCAAGGCGAAAAGCTTGGTCGTATGAAACCTTTGTCCAATAGCTCTTGAAGCTGATTTGACAATTCTTTCATTTCTAACAGCGTTAATCTGTAAGGAGATATTGCAATCGGTGCAGCACCAGGTACAAGATCAATCTTAAACTCGATCTGTCTCGCAGGGGGTAATCCAGGCAAGTCTTCAGGGAAAACTTCCGGATAATCAGGAACTACGGGAATTTCTTCAATCTTCCCATTTTCGGCATTCGTATCCATTACGTTAACCAAAAACGCAGGATAGCCCTTACGCAACATCTTGTGCATCTTCATAATACTAACCACTTTTGATACTCGACTCGATTGGTCTCCGTGAATAACTAAAGCTTCACCACCACCAGGACGAGGTATCCGCACTTGTTTCTCCGAACAAATGATCTCAGCTCTGTTCTTGGATAGCCAATCCATCCCAACGACTACATCAAAACTACCCAGCTCCACTGGTAATAAATCGATACTAAAAACATAATCACATAACCGAATTCTACAACCACGAATGACTTCGCTAGTCTCTATCAATTTTCCATTTGTTACTTCTATCGAGTACTTTTTACTTAGCTTACTTGTTTGAGAACACAGAAACGGTTCAAAGTTTTTCGATACAAAACTCAAGTCAGCACCAGTATCAAATAGTACGAACGCAGAATGGTCATTGATTAAGAACGTACCGGTAACAACTGCAGGATCATCACGTGCTTTCCCAGCATTCAGCTCAAAAGCTCTACCCCTGGCATTCTGACCCTTCAACGATGGACAATTTCGCTTGATATGTCCTTGCTTTCCACATTCGAAGCAACCCTCAAGCTTGACTCCCTTCGACGTACTCTTAGCATAGCACTCGCGAGTAACATGGCCAGTTCGACCACATCTGGCACACTTTCCCTGCTTATCACCGTGAGTCTTCTTCGCTGAACCACTTCCGCCATCCCTGGAATTATCCTTCCTCGAATCACTAGCACTAGCCACATATGCTTTCCCCGAATCGCGTTTCTGCTCAGGCTTCACATCGGAATCTTTCCTCGAGCTTTCAGATCTTCGCTTCCGCGAATCCCCAAATCTAGGCTCAGAACGCTCAGATCGGTCAGATTTCCCATCTGCCTTGACTTTTCTCGATGACTTCCCAGTCTCCTCTTTCCTGTTAAGGTTACTTTTGCGAGCAGCATCAAATGATTTCGCTAGAGTAGTAGCTTCCAGATAGGTAGTGGGCTTCGCTGACGTAACCATACTACGAATTTGTGGCGACAATCCCCAGATATACCTTTCTACCTTAACATACTCAGGAGTGACCATTCGTGGAACCAATCTAGCCAGATCATTGAACCGAGAGGTATAAGCTCTGACGTTCAGGCCTTCCATGGTCAAATTCCAGAAGTCAGTCGCAATTTTCTGCATCTCACTACGCGGGCAGTATTCCTTAAGAAGCATCTTTTTTAGTTCAGTCCAGGTAAGATCGTAAGCCGCATCTTCGCCCAAAACTTGAACTTGAGTGTTCCACCAGGATAAAGCTTCGTCTAGAAATGAACATGAAGCATACCTCCCCCTCTGATCAGCAGCACATCCGCTGATGGCCATCACATATTCCATCTTCTCGATCCATCTAGTGATTTCAAGAGGCCATTCAGCACCGGTAAATGATCGTGGGTTACAGCCCTGAAATGTTTTATACGTACATCCATGCACAGTTCACAAGGTTAATGAAAAATCAAGATTACTCACTGATTATATCATAACACAGGAACTACTAAAACTTTTCCGATCATTATATTACCTTGCGGGTTTCCAATCTGCACACCACCATCACCATGCCCCAGAGCACCACGTCCACGTCCTTGCCCAAAATTCTGGTTAGCTTCACGCTGTTCCAAGGCAGTATTAACGTGTTGGGCTATGAGTTGTGCCAACTCTTCTGGGGTGGTAGGTAGTCCAGTACCATGTCTCGCTTTTGGCGGCATCTTGTCGTTTGTATTATTGGAATAATAGCAACATAAGACATTGTTTAAATATTTCAATCATTACATAATAGTTGACTAAACAATACACATGCATCCACATAATAATGAGAATAATTTAACCAAAAGAGAACCCATAACATTGATATTTATCACGGAAATTACAAAGCTTGTTCATAGTACAATGACTAACCAAAATGTGGTGTGACATAATCAACCACCAATAACAAGTGTAGATTAAATTTCCTCCTAAATATCCAAAAATTTGGCATGCAAGCCAATATAAGGGTTTATCAAAGAGACGTACAAAACAAACAAACAACACAAATGACAAACAACCAACAATCACTTCTTCAATCCCGCAAACTCAAGAAGCCTCCTCACATGCTCCTCCAAGTCAGCTATCCTCTAGTGCATTTGATCCATTGCACTGTCATCTAAGTCCTTTAGCTCATCAAACCAGTCCATTGGCCCCTCAAGATCCTTCACTTTTCCCCTAATCGCCTCCAGATCTCCGCGTATGCCCCCAACTAACGGTTGCAGTGAGAGCATCGGTCAACCAACACTCCTTTATGCTTCTTCGAAGCAGATGTAGTCTCAGCTTTGGATGTTGAAGGGATGTCTCCGACAGGTCGTATCCTCTTCCTGCGTCGATAGTATACCAATAGGGGTGCAGTAGGAGCGCGCGACTCGATCGATGGAAATGACGACTCGGTAACAACTGGTGGAGGGATCTCGGTAGCAGGCTCAGCAACAACAGCGGATGAGACGACCAATGGCTCTAATGGATGAGCCGTAACAATGGTAGCGTCTACTTCTGGTGCGACACTATAAGATCCTCCGATCAACGGAACACCTCTACCCACGTCATCGATAACTGGCACAGTACCTGACGATTGCCCAGTCTCGTAAATCGAGGGTGGTGCATCATCATCACCGTCTTCGATCCAACCGTTGCTTGTAAAAGCATAATGTGGGTCAACCTGACTTGCAACGCAGCATGGTTAACCTGGAAGGACGAAGCGAATCCGGCCGCATCAACAGACTGTGGAATCATAGGGGGTACCTCTAGTAATATGGATCTAGGTGAGGTCTCGAATTCTGGCTCGATCTCAGAGTCAGTAATCTCGATGACCTCGTGCTCGTGCGACATCTGTGACATATATAACCGTACAAAGTAAGTGTGGGTTCAAATGAAAAATAACACATAAGGACCAAATAAACAGATTAACACGTATGCACAATAACACACAATGGTTCTCATACATGATAAAAATCCATGTTTATTTAAAAATTTTGGCTTCGCGAATTTTGGACTTATATCTCAAAATTCTTTGGTTGAATTCAAGAGTTTTCCCCTGAAAACATCTAGTTCGCTAACAACCATTGGCTCTGTTACACCCCAAAAACGTCGCAGCGGAAATACAAACGTAATGGTGACGGAAGTTGGTGCCCATAAATATCTTGGTGGACGATGTATCATTAATTTTTGGACATATTACTTAAGTAAAACATTGTTTAAAAGTTAAACATAAGCCACAACCACACCGCAGTTAAGTTGTTTTGATCCATTATGGATCTCATTACAGACATTGTCCCAGGTTAGTTTTAAAAGTTGTCCAAAACATTACTAAAGAAAAACATGCATCAAGACCACAAGACATGCCATAATTCCCGAAGCCATACTCAAGTACCAGAAGAACACGTTAAAATCAAGTGTCAACACAAAGGAGGGTGAGCTCACATATTCAAATTTAAGACAAGGAAAACTTTCTAATTATGTGTTTATTATCAAAACATCCAAATAATATATTTGAAAGTTAATTAATTTCCTTAATAAAATCCATGGGTCAGCCATCGCGAGCGTTTCCCTGAAACCTCCGAACTAAGCATTTTCTCAAAGTTTCACATATTAAATTTATTTTTAATATCCATTGTTCAGATTCGTAAGTTTGCAAGACATTACGAGCTATATATTAACATTAAGGGTATAATCAACGCTAGACAATAACATAATATAAATTTGTCGCTTGACATGACACGGAGCTACCGGTCGCGACGGGGTTGTCAACCCGATAGATCTATCAACAATTCCACGCAATCCATATTAATGATTAAATGGCTAAGTTTGCGCAAAGTGCCCGCAATGGGTCACCCAAGGTGCCAACCTTATGAACAATATATATATATCCTACTAAAATGATAAAATTAAATATAACACGTTGTACGAATCCCCGACGTCCCCACCGAAACGTAAGCCTAATCCCGATACTTACTCTCTTGAGACCGGGGCAATTCGTTACAACTTTAGATTTAAACATATTTAATCCACACGGTCGTTCTATCCCATAACGCTGTAAAATCCCCGTTTCATCCCCGAAACGCATAACATTATTCCAAAATCTGTTTCATCCCCAAACATATTTATATCTAAGACCTTTCTCCAAAAACATATCACATAATTTCCAAATCATATTTTCCGCGAAAATATATTTGTAGTTTAATCAAAGGCATATTTTATACGAAAACGAATACTTATCCTTTTAAGGCGTGTTCTTCCCCCAAAACATATACTAAAACAGTAAAAAGAGGGGTTTAGTGACACTCACCTTTGGGTGTGTATTTAAAATAGCGCGATCCCACAATTTGATTCTACACGTCCCAACATACGTAGGCACGGTTTAATAATCACACATCACGAAATTCCTAAGTTTCTCAAATCTTGGAATTTTTACATAACTTTGAGATTTTCTCGAAAAGTTATTATTTTTTATTATGTTGGCATACTAATATATATATATATATATGAGTTCATATATATATATACATATATATATATACTTATATATATATATATATATATATATATATATATATATATATAAGTATATATATATAAGTATATATATATATATATTAAGATTTTGTGACTTGAACGATTTTATTGGTTACCTTAATGTTTTAACCGTTATACTCCCGTTTATAAATAGTATATATCTACGATTTGCGCGTCGTAATATATATACAAAAACGTGCAACTATTCACAATATCATAACACGCGAAAACTTATTAACTTATTCACTTTATCATTTTTAAAGCATGTATACATGAAATAACTTACTAAGGTAACCTATGTATCAATTTTCATGCTCAACAAATAAGTTACACATTTTAACGCGATTTCACCGATTCTACCGTTTTAAACATACAAGCGTACATGCATAGTCTTAATTTCCGCTATCATGTCAACACTTAACATATTACTATATTCACATATTTAATCACATGACACATTTAAACACATAAGGTTCATCCATTAACAACCCATTCTAGTGTATGTTGAAAAATACGTATTTTAGTGATTCGGTAACGTTTTCGGGTGCCGAAAGTCACGTATGACTAAACAAACACCAAATTAACTAAATATAAGTTAATATACTTATGTTTATACTAATAATATCAGTTTATTTACTGATTTAAAATAGTGTCATAAAAATCCTTTTAAAATGCGATTTATACCGTTTTTACCGCATAGTTTTGCGTCAAACGTTACCATAACCATCCGAACTCGAAACGACTTCATATTTTAACACAATACATGTTATATACTGAATAAAATGTTTTTTATAATCAGATTAGTGCAGTTTTTGTGTAAGGCACATAAATCATGCGATTTCATGTATTTTACAACACTTTTAAGCACATAGTACAACATGCAAAGCTAGTAAACTTTATATCAAAGTTCCATGCTATTTCTCACTTCAAATAACATTATTTTTAGTGTTTATAACCTGATTAAAATCATCTTTATCAAATCACCTTGTAATCACCATTTCATGTCCATATATCCACATGCATGCCTATGTATAAGCATCTAATGCATGTATATCCTATCATCATCATATTGCATGAACTTAAATACTTCCAACACATATTTAATTCTTGTTCAAACATTCAAGAACACCATCATTTTCATATGATCATCATCATCTAATCATTTAACATAAATGCCAGACATACATACATTTATATTCTTACACATTTAAGTTTTAACAATAAAAATCTACATGCATGCATATATATACATATATACATGGCATATATATACATACATTCATATGTTTCCAAAATTCCAGTTTTCATATACATCTTTTCAATCACATAGCTTTCATATGGAAACTTCTAAACATGCATGTATCAAATCCTCATGAACATCATCAATCAAAAACATTCAAAATCAAAACTCAATCTTATACACACATGTATACATACTCACGGCCACATGAACACACACACACACACATATCTCCATTTTCATTTTATACAAAAACCCATTTGATAGTGTTTTCAAGTTAGTGACTAAACCCAAGAACATGAGAAACTTCTTTCATCATCAACATCGTTAAGATTCATGAACAAGATTTTTAAAGTGAATCTTATACCTTCAAGTTTTGATGGGTTAACAAGAGTTGATGATATGGAGCTTGGATGTTACTTGAAACACTTTGAAAACACCTTTGATCCTTCAAAAACACTTGAAACCACCTTCAAATGCCCTTGAACTTCAAGAAATGATTTGAAATTTGAAAGTGTATGTGTGAGAGGGGTGTTCGGCCGCAAGTTTTAGAGAGAGAAAGAGTTGAAGTTTGTTTTTGATGTTGTATGGTTTAGATGGAGTATGTATATTGTCATAATAATTGTATGGTCTTCCCAAGGTGCACACTTGTTCAATTTGGAAGAAATATCAAAAAGTAGGCAGCCATTAGGCCGCCACCTATTGGCACACACACATACATATCATATACATACACATATATGCTATATACAGGTATTTAACTGGATACCGGGTATTTTATCTAGCGTTTTAACTGCGTTTTAACGCGTTTTAAATTATTTTCAGCGCTCTATAAAATAAACTCACTAAAATATTACTAATCAATATTTTATTTGCCAAGACCAGTTACATTGTCGGTAATTGGCAGTACGCGATGTGTTGCGCAGTACGCGCTTAAATTCACAAAATATGGATTTTAAGTGTTTTAATTTATTTTTATCATTCTATAAAAATAAACTTGTAAAATTATTACTATAATAATTATAGGTTGCCCTGAACTGATTGTGTTGACAGTATTTTGTCAGATAAGCGCAGTATCGCGCAGTACGCGTTTAAACTCGAAAAATAGAGTTTCTTAGCGTTTTAAATTATTTTTCCTCACGATTATGATTAAATATATTATTTAACTCATAACGGACTATTTTTAGGATTTTAACATTATTCGGCGGTCACCGACTTTCGTTTCGCATTTTAACTGTTACGCGATATGCGTTTATCTTAATATTGCCAACGTAATTTTTATCAAACTTTGGATTTACCAACACATCAAATACCATATATAAACATCATAAATAATCAAATACGGCCTTTTATTCATTCATGAAACGTGTTACATTTGTACGGGACAGCCTAAATAGCCGGGTGTCACAGTTTACCTCTGGGATCTCATCTTCCGGAGGACCCTTTTTGGGTTTTGTGGGTTTTCTGGATGCTCTGGATGGTTTCTTTTTGGAGATTTTAGGTGTGGGTTTCAGTGCAGCGGTTGTGATACCCTGATCACCTAGAGTAGTAGGCTCAGCAGCCGAAGGTTGAGCTTGAACATTTTGTTCTTGTAAAATAGGCTCAGCCTCCTCTGCTTCTGTTTTGGAAACTTTGTCTTGATTTGTTATTCGTGTAAAGGTTTCATGGTTGAGGCCGCCAGGGTTGGTTACGATGCCTTGTTTACTTGCGTTTGATTTGATTTGATCTTGCAAGTAAACACTCAAGAAACGAGGATGTATCAAAAAAAGCTTTTCTTTTTTCATTGTTTATAAAATTAATAATGAGATCATTGAATAATACCTGGGAAATGTTAAAATCAGAATCAGTTAAGATTGCAAATCCTAGATATTGCATGTTTAAAGGGATCACATTAAAAGCAGTATTCTTTGCAGAGACACAAGTAAGCAATGTGTGAAAAAATAATTTCATCTCTGCAAGAAACTTGGGTTTGAAGATTGTCATACCTTTCAATTGCTCAGTGTAACCTCTTTCAACAAACTCATGCTGCATCTCCCTCAAAGGAAATGATACCGGATGTTGCATATCATTTAACATGAAAACTTGGGAGATAGATTGTGCGCTTATTTGCATTTTTGTGCCACCAACTTTGGAAGTGATGGAATAGGGCACCCCATCAGCGGATGAGTTTACATTAGCATTTGCCCAAAAATCTCTTAAAGAGTCGATGTAAACTGGGGCTTTGACTTCCAACATGTACTTAAATTTTGATTCTTTCAGAATCCGTATCATTGGATGATATCGAGTGTTTGCGTCGGTTTCTTCGAGAATAGCAGTGTAATTATGTGGTGTTTTGATGATTATGACAAATGGCGGTTGTTCTTCGATTTGGTTTTGGGAGCCATGATTTTGGAAGATTTTTGAGATAAGGGCTTTGAAAAATTTGAAACCGCACAAGAATAGTGAAACCTCTGTTTGGGGATAGAACAAGGTTTTATAGGGTTTTCAAAAAGTGCAAATGACGTGGCGTCTGATGCAACATCTGTCGAATAACATCTATCCACGTGTAACCTCTGTTTGACAATGGAAAACAGTTGTTTGGCTAACCACTATTAGAGCAAAACTACCAGTAGTTGTGACCAATGTAAACACTATCAGAGGTTTGCATCAGTGGATAGATTTTTCTAAACAACAGTGTTTTTGTGCTATCAGAGCTTTGAACAGACTATAAGGATTTATTGAAAAATTCAATTTTAACTATTTTTAAGGATGAATTTCTGATTTTCTAAAAACATTTTATTGCTATTTACACATGGATCACAAGAAAATTTGTTTTTAATCCATGTTTAGCATTCCAAGCCTAGATATCAAACTGTCAAATGTGGAAGCATCAAGTGCTTTTGTCAACACACCTGCTAGTTGATCCTTGGTATGGACATGTTGTAAAGAAATCAGACCTTTTTCATAGCAATCCCTTGATGTCTGATGTCAATGTGCTTGGTGGTGGAATGTGAAACTGGATTTTTATGATGTTTTCTGTTGCTTGACTATCAATTTTGAGAGGAGTCCTCAACGCAGTCATACCAAAATCCAGGAGTTGATTTTGAAGCCACAAAATTTGAGCAGTGCAACTTGCAGCAGCTATATATTCAGCTTCAGCAGAGGATGTGGATACTGCAACTTGCTTTTTGCTTTGCCAAGACACTAGGCAATCTATGGAATTGGGCTCCCCCAGATGTGGATTTCCTTGTTGTTTTACATCCAATAAAGTCACTATCAGAATATCCTTCAAGCTCAATGTTACCATTAGCTGTACACCAGATACCAAGTGTGGGAGCACCTTTTATGTATCTGAATATCTTTTTTACAGCAATAAGATCTGATTTTCTTGGCGTTGACTGTGATCTGGCACAGACACATGTAGCAGACATAATGTCTGGCTTTGATGCAGTTAGGTACAGTAAAGACCCAATCATGCTTCTATACAATGTTTGATCAACAAGGTCATCACTGCCATCTACAGTGAAAAGCTTGGATGTTGCCATGAGTGTGCTGCAAGGTTTACAATCATCCATATCAAATTTCATAAGTAGTTCTTTCACATACTTATTTTGATGAATGAAAGTGCCTTTTTGCATTTGTTTTACTTGTAAACCAAGAAAACATTGCAACTCACCCATTGCACTCATTTCAAACTCAGCTGCCATGGGTTTAATAAACTCTTCACACATGGCAGTGCACGTGGATCCAAAAATGATGTCATCCACATTAAATTTGGACAAGCATCAAATCTTTTCCTTTCCATTTAAAAATAGGGTTTTGTCAATCCTACCTCTTGTAAAACCAGTGGATAAGAGAAAAGTGGATAGAGTTTCATACCAGGCTCTTGGTCCTTGTTTTAGACCATACAGTGCTTTGTTTAACCTGTAAACATGATCAGGATGAAAGTGATCCTCAAATCCAGGTGGTTGACAAACATATACTTCTTCCTTGATCTTTCCATACAGGAATGCAGTTTTGATGTCCATTTGATACACCTTGATGTTGTGGTTAGCAGCAAAAGCTAAGAACAGGTGAATGGCTTCTAACCTTGCTACTGGAGCAAAAGTTTCATCGTAGTCAATCCCTTCTTCATGTCTGTAGCCTTGAACCACGAGCCTTGCTTTGTTCTTGACAACAATACCCCTTTCATCAGTTTTCTTCTTGAGGACCCACTTTGTGCCGATGGGGCTCACATCTTTTGGCAGTGGTACAAGTTCCCATACTTTTTGTCTCTTGAATTGTATGAGCTCTTCTTGCATGGCCTCTACCCAGCTGTTGTCTTTTAGTGCCTCTTGGTACTTGACAGGCTGTGTGAGTGATAGAAAACCAGCAAAAAGACAAATGTTTTGGGCTTGGCTTCTTGTGAGCACACCCTCATTGATGTTGCCAATAACTTTGTCTAATGGATGGCTTTTGAGGAAAATCAAATCACCTTGATATGGAACAATGGCATTCTGAGGAGAAGCTTGAAAATGTGTATCATCTGAGCTACCCCCTGCTGGTGAATTTGATGGTCCAGACTCTGACTGGAATGGTGGTGGAGGAATTGGTGGTATGGATGTGAAAGTGGGTTGATTTTTGTCCATTTGTTGTGAACTTTTATCAACAGATGTTTGGTTTTGAGAGCTGGAAGAGGTTTGAGTATTAACCATCGTTGAACTAGCAGAGTTTTCACCATTGCTACTAACATCTACTCCTCTACCCGTAGGAATGATTTTGAAACTTGGAAGAATGCAATCATATCCTTGCTCTTGAACTGATGATTGTGGGTACCTGCAAGGTTAGTCTTGACAGACACATCTTCAAATGTAAATTTAGATAGATCAAACAATTCAGCAGGTCCATTTGCTGGGATTTTTAAAGATGAGAGTTCATTGAACTTCACATTTAGAGTTTCCTCAACACACTTGGTCCTAGAGTTAAAAACTCTGTAGGCCTTGGCAGGGGTTGAGTATCCCAGAAAATAACCACAATCAACTTTGGCTGCAAACTTGGATATTGAATCCTTGATGTTTAAAATGAAGCATGGGCAGCCAAAGACTTTGAAATAAGAGATCAGAGGTTTGATTTTGTAAAGCATTTCATAGGCAGTCTTTTGATGCCTAGGGTTTATCAAAACTCTGTTCTGGACATAGCAAGCAGTGTTTACGGCCTCTGTCCAAAAGGACAAGGGTAAACCTGAGTCTGCAAGCATGGTCCTGGCTGATTCAATTAAAGTTCTATTTTTCCTTTCAACAACCCCATATTGTTCTAGAGTTCTAGGGATGCTGTATTGTCTAACAATCCCTTTTAACTCACAGAAGGTATCCAACTCCTTGTTCCTAAACTCTGTCCCATTATCACTCCTAAAGATTTTTATAGGAAGATCAAATTGCTTTTCAACTTTTTTGACAAAGGTTTGCAAAATGTTTGCCATTTCATCCTTAGAGTGTAAAAAGAAAGTCCATGTGAACCTGGAAAAATCATCTACCACCAGACAATATCTTTTGTGTTTTAAGCTCATGATTTTTACCGGTTCAAACAAGTCCATATGAAGCAACTGTAAACACTGACTTGTTTTGGACTCCTCAATTGACTTGTAAGAGCTTTTATGTTGTTTACCTTTTAAACAGGAAACACAATGCTCTTCACAAGTAAATTGTTTTTGGGACAAACCTCTAACCAAACTTTGTTTTGAGAGATTGGAGATGGTTTTTAGATTTGTCTGTCTCTTTGCTTGAGGCAACTGAGAACAAGCATGCATTTGACATAGGATTATCCTTTACCATATCAACCACATACACATTTCCTACTCTATGAGCAGTCAACTGTGCTTTGCTCTCTGCAATGATTTGATCAATATTTTTGACAACCTCTGGCACTACAATTTGGCAAGTTTTCTTTGTGAAAAAGGAACCATAACCCTTATTACTCATCTGTGAGACACTTAAAAGGTTCAATGAGATTCACATTTTCAAACTTGAGTTTTCCTGCTGAGACACATCCTGACCCTAAAACCTTCCCTTTTGAATTATTCCCAAAAGATATATCACCCCCTCCATGAGCTTTAAAATCTTTGAGCACGGCTTTACATCCTGTCATGTGCCTGGAGCCTCCACTATCTACATACCAAAGACTGTCAAGGCAAGTAGAAGCTCCTGCACATGTTTTGAAATAATTAGTTCAGGTGTGTCTGCAAAGCCAAAATGGCTTTGAATGGGGTATTAGAAGATCCAGACTCAAGTTCAGATTAATGAGCAGTGGTTAGATCAGGCTTTTGTAACCACTGTTGTAAGCTACCTCCTATCAACTATTGGTAACCATGAGGATGCCTATTTACCCTTGGCTTAGAAGGCGTTTTGTAAGTCTTATAAGTCATAGGCACCTTTTGGTAATTAGGCTGGCTTTTACCTCTTGGAAACTGGTTTGATGGAGGTGCAACTGTTACTTGAATCTCTCTCCGAACAGAGGTTTGATTTAAAGCTTTGGTGACAGATGTTTCAATTGATTCAAACCTCTGCTTGGATTTATTTCCAGCAGAGCTTGAATATTCTCTTTCTAGAGCTTTTTCTCTAATATCTTTTACCTTTTGATGATAGGTTTTGAGATAGACACACTCTTGAGTTGGATGATTTGTTTTGTTGCAGATGGTGCATCTAGGAGATTTAGGTATAACACAAGTTTTGTTTATGTCATTAGCTTTCAAAAGAAAACAGTCTGCCATTTCATGATTTCTTTTTTTCACAAAATTCACAAAACAAGTGTTTAACCTTTTCTTTCCTTTTCCTATCAGACTTTTTGAGTGCAGATGGTGTAACCTCTACTGGCAAGTCCTTGATAGGGATCACCAGTGCTTTTATACCATCAAGAGTTGAAAAGTCCGTTGGCTTGAAGTTTTCCAAAATATCACATTCATCTGACAAGGTTGGTTTAAACTGATATTTTTCAATTTCTTTCTCTTTTGGTGAAACCTCTGGTTTTTCAAGAACAATTTTGTTTCCTTTTTTATGAGTGATTTTAATTTCTTCACCAGCCAAGTTTGTGGGTACTATTTCAACAAGCTCAGAGTCAATTTTTGCAGCATTTTCACAAGTATGGTCATATTCCCTAAAGCCTATACCAAACTTTATGTTGCTCTTGACTTGAGCATCAAGCATAAGCTCATAACCTTTGCAAGACTCTACCCATTTTTCACAAGTGATATGGGTAGATTCTAGCTCCTGTTTGCAAACTTGGTATTTTTCTACCATAGTTTGGAACTGATCTTTGGTTATGCTCGATTCATGCCTTAGGCTACTCATTTCAGAATCTTTTTCACTTAACTTTGTTTTCAACTCTTTAACAAGTTTTTTAAAATTATGTTCATCTTCTAAAATTTTGTTTCTCAGATTTTCATTCGCTTGTTTTATGTTTGCAAAAACAATAATGCGGTTTTCAGAACATAGATCTTTTGGGATCTGAGGTGATACCTTCGAAGCAGTCATAAGAGCACAGTCACACTCTTCTTCACACACCTTTGTATCCCATGGGTCAGATAGATTGTCTCTTTCAACATCAACAACATTCGTTTCAATCACAGGTGTAACTCCTGGTGTAACCACTACTTCACAACATTCAACCACATCAGATTTTGACTCATGTTCCATAGACTCATCACCTTCAACTATGGTCTCAAGAGCCATTAAACACAATTTTTCATTTTCAAAATCATTTTTGGCTACGAGAGCAAAATTTTCATCAGTTAAATCCTCAAGCAAACTACTCCAGTCAACAAAACCTTGGGTAAAGAAGCTTTGTTGTGTAACCTCTGCTGGTGTAGAAGTGGTTTGAGTAGTTTGAGTGACATGTGGAACTTGTTGCACATGCACTTGAGGTGGTTCCTGAACATATTGAATCTGTGGAGCAGAGGTTTGGACATAATGAATAGTGATAGTTGTTACAGGATTTGCAAAATGAGCAGTGTTTTGCATTTGTTGTGCAGGGGCAAACTGGGAATATTGGACAGTGCTTTGAGGATTAGGGCCAGGATGTGTAATAACTGGTCCTGCAGTTTGAGTTCTGCATTCCCTGGCAAAATGTCTCATCCTATTGCACTTGAAACATTTTATCTTAGATTTATCTAACCCAACTTTTAACCCCCCCCCATGCAAACCTGGAAACCTCCTACCAGTTCTTTTGTAAAACTTACTAGCCCTGACACTCAAAAGTGCCAACTGGTGTAGGATGTCCATTTCTTCCAAATCCGTGGGTTCAAAGTGTTGTAAGTAATTCATCTCAAAACTCAAATTGTTAGAGGTTTGGCTTTCACCATTTGCAGCAAAGGCAAAGTTGGGTGTATAGGGATCAGAGATGAAATTGTTTCCAAAAGTTATGTCAATGTAATGATCAAAAAGCTGATCCTTTCCACTGCCAGACCCCTCCTCATGACTATAGAGAGCAGTGTTTCCCAGAGTATAGTCATCAGTCATTTTCCCTGACTCTTGTAACTTCTTTTTCTGGTTCAACTCTCTCTCATATGTGAGAAGTCGACCATGAAGTTGTGTCAAGGTCATATCTTTGTAACCAACAGCGGTTCGAGTGACATAAGCTACAGTCTCCCATTTCTCAGGTAAAGATCTCAAGAAACGACTATTGACAGTCGAATTTGGAAACTCCACATTTACCAATTTGAACTCACTGGTGAGACAGCTATATCGTTCGAATTTTTGGGTTAATGACTCACCCTTAACGTGACAGAACGTTTCATACTGTTGATTTAAAACTTCTCTATTATTCTCGATCACCTCTTCAGTACCACCGAATTGCTCTTTAAGAGCATCTCATAGCTCTTTAGCACTATTACAATGAAGTAATCCCGCATAAATCTCATTGGGCAAAGCCGAAGCAACGATGCTAAAAGCCTTAGCATCCAACTCGATTTTGAGTAAATCCTGTTCAGAGTAATTTTCAAGCTTCTTAGGGACTTGAGTGTGGGGATCCTCTGTACTTGGAACCATGGGGACGTGAGGTCCAAATACAACGGATCTCCAACATCCGGTATTCTGTTGGGCGAGAATATGACCCATCCTACGTTGCCAAATAAATACTCATTTAGTTTCAACATAGGTGGTTTGAACATGGATCCAATATTGGATTCCGGTGTGTTTTGAGTGATTTCTCTTGTTTTCAACAGATTTTTGTTTTAAACACTTTTGTAGTAATAAAACTTTGTATTCAAGCAAAACTTATCAAATGAAATTAGCAACAAAGAGCTGATCTGTTCAAATCAATTTGAATTTTAAATCAAAATCGATTGACCAAGCACTGATACCAATTGTCAGGATCTAAGTTTGAATTGATTGCTGTTTTTGTTTCAAGTAATGGAAAACGATTGAAACAGAAATTAAATGCAGCAGATTAATGGAAAACTTTTACACAATCAATCGGTCGTTTGTTTTCATCATCATCATGCTTTCAAGTAATTAAACTATTTCATGTGATTCACAAACTCTCCCTTAGCCCAATAACGATCGTTTGATAGTAAGAAATGAAAAAGAAATGCGAAATTGATCTTTTTGAGAAGAGAAGTGTTAACTGTTACATTGAGCGCCTATTTATACTAATTGTCTAACCATTGATCGTCTTATAATGACGTCAGGGTTGATAGTGACAGCTAACAAACGTAACTAACTACAAACACTGCTTAGACTAAACTATCAATGCATAGCACTGTTACATTGATTAAGCTAATTCTAACCTAAGCACTGTTGGCTATCCTCTGTTCTTGTGATCTTCTATCAGCGGTTGGGAGTTTCCTCTGTCAGAGGATAGGAAGCAATGAGTT
Organism: Scalesia atractyloides; assembly: GCA_947069175.1. Lineage (NCBI taxonomy): Eukaryota > Viridiplantae > Streptophyta > Magnoliopsida > Asterales > Asteraceae > Scalesia > Scalesia atractyloides. The sequence continues at coordinate 48,005,234 of CAMTDV010000004.1, read as the reverse complement.
TAATGAAAGCAGTAGATACTCATCAACGGTTTAGAACCTCTGATGGTTGGATCAAAGCTCGGATTGTGTGTTTTGACTTTTATCATCTGTTCCTTTCCAAAGGTTCAATCCCAACATTATACAATAGACATTTTTATTTAATATCTTGTATTTTATGGGTAAGAATGCAAAATTTCAATCCCTGCACAATCTCGGTCGTTTTCGTGTTCGTTAAAGCATTTTACGTAATTATGCGAAACGCGTAACCGTACAATCGAACGAACCGACACCCACAACATTTTCGGGCAAAATCCAAGTTACATATGCCTTAACACCTTTTTAGAACCAAAAAATTAGGTTAAAAGTGGTTAAAAGTGATAAAACGCGACAAAACAAGTTCAGGGGCTAAAACTATCAAAATTTCAAACTTTTTGCCAGCTCAAGGGCTTACGAATCGTAAGCATATGGCATACTGTCCGTAAGGATCCCCCAGCTTAACTGTTTTGTTGGCAGCCTTTTGTTTCATTGCTTGATCCCCAAGAACTTGAATTTTCCATGCTTGTTCCTGCATGTGACATGTTTTTAAGCCACCCTATGATCATGCCAACACATGGGACATTTATAATGATCTTATGGCTTCTAAACAACTATAAATAACAAGCCTTTTTAACTAAATTCCCTTTCTCATTCACAATTTTTTTCTTCCACTCTCTTGGAGCTTGCTTCCAGCTTTTGGAGGCCTCCTAACTGAGTTCTTATTGTGTTCTAACACAAGTAAGTACTCTTCCTTAGTCCATTTCATTTATTTTGGCTATTTTGAGCCAAATTCAAGCAGTTTGACTTTCTGTTTGACTTTCGGTTCTGACCAATTTTGGTCAACTAAAATTCCAATTGAACTTTGCAACGTGATCTTAATCACGAAGGTTATAATACCTAGCGATTGCACCTTCTGATTACCACGTTTACTTGTCGTAGTGACGAGTCAAAGTTTTAGTCAAAGATGCGCATAATGTGCATTTTACGACGAAACTATTTTTGGGTATCAAAACTCCAAGTTCTGATACCAAGTCATTTTATAACTTAGTTAGACATGTTTCAACATGTCTAACTCATCACTTCAGTTTTGGGTATCGAAACTCCAAGTTTTGATACCAAATTGGGTTTTTAACAAATGCGGATTTGACGTTAAGACCAATTGATAGTCACTACACCAGATGATCAACATTATGCGCAGGTATCAGTGACTCTCCCAATATCTTCAACATTTTGCGACCATATCATCAAATCTATACTCTGAAGCTCCAGACGGTGTCCCTGAACATCCTGTATCGGTCATAAAAATCTCGAAAACATTTTTATCACCAAATTTTTATTTGGACACTCGTCTCCTCAATATGGTCAACAAAATTTTTCCATGCCTTTTTTCTCATTTTTAAGGCATGGCGCTTCGTAAGAGTAGGTCACTCACGATCAACTTGTGAGAGAACCGAGCTTCCTCCGAAAGCGTTGGACTGACTTGACTCAGCTAACAGAGGCGGAATTCATTGTTAGCGGGTTCGACAAACAATCAGATCTAATGTTTAAACGGCAATGCTTCTTGTATTCATAAACGTGAAAGAATTACAGACGCTAAACGGACAGGGCTTCACCTCAGTCTCACCAAAACATCTAACTACTCAACACCCAAGTTCCCCTATTTATAGGAAACATCCATCGCACAAGGGAAAGGGTGTTGTCTCGTACGAGTGATGAGTCGTACGAGTGACCAACTATACAAACGTTAAAATCTGACATTTACAAAGCCCTATTACATGACCGAAATATCCTAGACGTAGGCAATACACATTGTGCTCCAACAGACTCCCCCTTGGATGTTGACGTAGGCTTGGATAGCCTTCAAAAATTTCTTCAAAATTCTTCAAACACATTTGAAAGTTAGCGTCTGAAAAAGTAATTTGGAGGATTGCGACGCTCCTCAGTATAGCTAGGCGTTTGATCAGTCGGAGGAGGTCGATTGTAAGTATCTCCAAACTGGAATATTCGATATGAAGCCTGCTTCCTTCTCTCTTCAATCGTGGCTTAATTTCGATCCTTTCTTCGTTGCTCCTTAGCTTCAAGCTTTCTCCAAGAAGTGTTCCAGACTTTACCTAAATGAATATCGTTAGCATAACAAACATTAACAACCTTATGGAACTGCAGCGCTTGAACCTTGTCTTTTTCTTCATAACTGATCTTAACGTAGAAGAAACGTTCAATATCCTTCTTCGAACAGCTTACTAGACACATCGGGTCTAGTACTCGAATCCCACGCCATAAACAATAGATTCTCCTGTGCATAATCACAGATTTTGACAACTCTTCAGTGAGTTTCCAAGAATCTTGATCTGGTTGAACACATATCACTGCTTCTCAAGTACTTGAATCGTAATGCCACCATTTGAAGATCTTGTAGAAATCTTGTTCCATTTTCTTCAAGGGCATATTCTTCATCACACGTGGCCTTTTGACAATATAGTAACATCCTTTTCTTGTGTCACTGGATCAATCTTGATTACAATTCGAGGCTGAGGCTTCCAACGATTGAATCCATGAGCAGCTTGGAATTTTATCAACTTCCACAGCCGCTGATCATTAAACTTCATCTTATGAGTTATCCATTTAGTCTGAACCAGTACTTCAATATCCCAACTAGGCAGAGTATGGATGTCGCATAGATACCTGAAGTACTGAACCCCAAATTCTCTTTTGATTGCATAGACATCCAGCTACTCAATCCAGCCCCAACTGATAAAGTCCCCTAGTGAAACGTCAGGATCACGAGTAAAGAATGCTAGAGGACGTCTGAACTTTCGTTCTACAGCCATTTCTTTGAACCATAATTTCTTCATTTCCATATTCTCTTCCCTAGATAGACGTTTGGGCACACTTCCTTCCTTCACGACCTCTTCAATTTTTCATTTCGACAAATCATCATTAGCCTGAGAAAACATCTCTTCGAAGGTTGGGAAGTCATCTGTACCTTCACCAGTGTATTTGGTAGTATTATCATCATCGGAATCATCCTCCACGACAACCCTATCTTAATCATCTGCTTCAGGCACATGTTTGTACAAGTAATCATTCGGCTCTGTAGCGTTGATGTTGTTAAGTTCTTCTTCTAAATTGAACTAAAAAGATTCCCCATCCACACCTAACATTTTAGAAACCTCTTCCTTAGAATAGTTGTGGACGTATTCTCCCTCTTCAATATCATGTTCCAAGTAAAAGATCCTTGGTTTTTGCACAACAGGAAAAGCTGACGAAGTAGTCGCTGATCATGAGACTCCCCCTGAACCTAAACAGAATCATGTTGATTTGCAGAGTCGTCTAAGTACACAGAAAGATCAATGTTTTCATTAACTCCAAAATCTGTTACAAGTACACCTGTACCACCCTGACCACTATCATCTTTCTTCCCGGACATATCATTCTTCTTATCATTTGTTTTATCTTCATCATCCTTCTCCAATTCTTCAACATACGAATCAATCATTTCATCAATTTCTTCGTGCATCTTCTTTTTCTCCAAAAGCTTTCGATGCTTCTCATGAAGGCTTGCTATATCAACCTCAACATCCATAGGCTTTCCTACCAATACATAGTTGATTGGTGGCACATATACAACAATAGCAAGAGATTCTGGCACAGATTCAGCTTTTGGTGTAGATTCTTCAATCACAGGATCCTCTCAAATCTTTTGCTTTCCCTTTCCTTGTGCTTCAGAAGCAGCTTTTGCTAGACGTTCACGCTCAGCAATTCTTTCTCTAGCCTCTTCCTTCTCAATCACATCAACCTCTGCTGCTTAGTCGATACCTAACTTCTTTATCAGAATCTTTTGGAGTAAATCCATTTGTCTTCTCTTTCTCAGACATTCTTCATTGTATTCGAATATCAGCTTTCGAAGCCACTCATTCACAAACAAAAAACTTGCTAACATAGCAGTGAATTCTTCTCCTCCTAGAAGCTCCCCAAAGTCAAAACGAACCCTTTGAATGGCAACCCTGTGAATGATTGTCGTCGTGGTTATGTTGGATGAGATGTTGGTTGTGATGTAGGTTGAGATGTAAGAGGTGGAGGTGGAATTGGTAGTGATTGTGTTGAGGAATGTGGTGTTGGTTGTACAGTGGGTGGCGGTTCTGTTGATTATGGATGTGGTTGTGTAGTGGGTGGCAGTGATTGTGGTGGTGGTTGTTCAGTGGGTGGTGGTTGTACAATGGGTGGAGTTGGTGGAATAATTGTCTTTAGGATAGGTGTAACTGTTGCAGCTTCAGTTGTCCTTTTCTTTAACCTGAATTTTGGACGTGCTGCTGGTGAGCTTATAGATTTTGCAGCAGTTTTAGGAACATACTCATTTGTACGCTTCGTCTGCTTCCTAACACGCTTCACCACAGATACATCTTCCTCGGACTCAGATGTCTCGTACATCATATCATCATCTCCCATTTCTTTTCTCTTCCGTTCCTCAAGACATTTTCGTTGTTCTTCTTCATGCTTACGCTTTTTCTTTAATTCTCTTTCTTTTCTAGCAGCCCTTTCATCTTCAGTATTTGTGCTAGAAGACGAAGAACCTTCATCATCACCATCTCCTCCCTCAGCACCTCCAAAAGCTTGTTTCTCAATATCAGTAGATACAGACTCAATATTCTCTAGAGGAGCATCTACATGAACTGACTCTTCAGCCTGTATCTCTTCAACTTCTGGTTCATCTACCAACAGTGTACGAACAACAGACTTCTTTCGTTGTTTAGGAGCAGAGGAGGAAGCACCAGCAGATGGCTTTCTTTTTGTTCCTCTTTGTTTCTTTCCATCCTCTTTCTCAAACCATTTAATGTGCTTTTCCACAAACCCTTTTAGAGAATCAATCTCATCACTTTCGTCACCGCTAGTATCCTTTCTCCACTTTCCCTCTGGAGGAGACACATAGTTTTTATTGCCAATAGCTCCAAACATTGGCTTAACATTTGGAGCGTCTTTCAAATGTAGGTTCATCTTTTTCAGCGTAGAAACATCCATGTGTTCGAGCCTCAGCACATCGTCTTTTTCTTTCTTCAGATTTTTGTGTAGGTGATCTAGCAGCATTTGCACAAACCTCGGATATTGTAAGAATTTCTCTTTGTCGATATTTTGCACCATCTGCATGAAAATTAACTTCGAGAAGTTGTAGGGCAGATTCAGAATAAGTGCTATCATCATACACATTTGGTAGTCGACAAGATCATCAAAGACTCCTTTTCTGTGACTGTGAGCATGAATTATGCAGTGTGAAATATATCTGAAGGGTGCACTCAGGAATCCCTTCTTGAACGGCGCAGAGTTGACGTGACCAGCATAACCCATTCTATAGAAGCAACCTTTGGCCATATACTCTGGGTATCCTGTCTGGTCTTTTGCATTGTCTTTGAAATCTAAAACTTTCGGATCAAATCTTGCGTAATCTTGACTGCTATCTTCATTGTTGATGCGGACCGCAGAAAATATAGCATTTTTCATCTTCCCGGTATTCAGCAACATCCCAGAAGCGTTCAACGTGTGATCTATATGTTGTGTGTTTCTCCGTTAGTTCCTTAGTGATCGGTAGCCGTCCCAAAAACTCGAGGACATCAACATACACTGCTATTTCAGGAATTTCCTTGTCTAGAAAACAACATATATTGTGGAATGGAGAAAACGACGACTTCTTTTCAAACTTGGTCACTCATACGAGGCATCATTCGTACGAGTCACTTTAAATACTTAGAAAAATTTCAAGGTTTGAACAATTTCTCCTCGTACGAGGCATGTATTAGGTGTTTAATAGATTTGTCCTCCTCATACGAGTGATCACTCCTACGAAGCATGAGTCACACAGAGAGACACTTTTCAATTCAAACTTAAAACGTGTGAATTTCAACAAATTGAACTGTGATTCTAAGCCTAAAAGTGCCGATATTCACGAATATGTGGTCAATTTTAATTTTTACCGGTTAGTAAAGCCTAGATCTACGTTTTAAGTCCAAATGGGCCGATTTCGGCATTATAACGGTTCAATATTGGATTAGTACCTTTCCCATCGTAAGAGGTGTGCTAATCAACCTCCGCGAAGTGTCTAAAGTATGTGAATCGGTGAAAAATGATCAATAAGTCGTCGGTCGCACAGAGATTTCTCCCAGCCGCACAAGCACAAATATGTGTTTCGTACGAGTGATGGTGACTATTTATAAGGAATGGTCACTCGTACGAGGCATTTAAAGTGTCACTCGTATGAGGCATTGTTCACTCGTATGAGTCATCCCTTAGACTTGGAGCACTTATCTATTTTCGTGTGTTTATCAGTTTTAACGACCCACTCAGTTGACCAAGTCCAATTTAATGACCCCGGTCAACTTATTGCCCACCAAGTCCAAGTTAATGACCTTGGTTAACCACTGTTTGACCCGGATGTTTTTCGTAAATTTTAAGTTTCAAGTTAATGAACCTTTTAAGGTTTAAGGACATCTCTTCTTTCCAGATTAGCTCCCACCCCGTAATCTTTCAGCTTTCCTTCAGCAACTGTCGCTTTGGACTCAGACAAGCGGTATTTCCATCAACGGTGGTCTTTACTAAGATAGAAAAAAAATCTTTTTGTAATTTCCAAAGTTTATGCTAAAAAACACTGAAAATCGTTTTAGGTTTTTCTGTTAATTTGAAAATAACATTGTACAAACACATTTACAGACATATTTTTGTTAGTTTGTGTTAGTAGATCATATCAGTTTTTGAGACATATCACCAGTAACTAACTACAAACACTGCTTAGACTAAACTATCAATGCATAGCACTGTTACATTGATTAAGCTAATTCTAACCTAAGCACTGTTGGCTATCCTCTGTTCTTGTGATCTTTTATCGGCGGTTGGGAGTTTCTTCTGTCAGAGGATAGGAAGCAATGAGTTTAATGAAAGCAGTAGATACTCATCAGCGGTTTAGAACCTCTGATGGTTGGATCAAAGCTCGGATTGTGTGTTTTGACTTTTATCATCTGTTCCTTTCCAAAGGTTCAATCCCAACATTATACAATAGACATTTTTATTTAATAAAATCTTGTATTTTATGGGTAAGAATGCAAAATTTCAATCGCTGCACAATCTCGGTCGTTTTCGTGTTCGTTAAAGCATTTTACGTAATTATGCGAAACGCGTAACCGTACAATTGAACAAACCGACACCCACAACATTTTCGGGCAAAATCCAAGTTACATAAGCCTTAACACCTTTTTAGAACCCAAAAATTAGGTTAAAGGGGTTAAAAGTGACAAAACGCGACAAAACAAGTTCAGGGGCAAAAACTATCAAAATTTCAAACTTTTTGCCAGCTCAAGGGCTTACGGATCATAAGCATATGGTCCATACGGTCAGTAAGGATCCCCCAGCTTAACTGTTTTGTTGGCAGCCTTATGTTTCATTGCTTGATCCCCAAGAACTTGAATTTTCCATGCTTGTTCCTGCATGTGACATGTTTTTAAGCCACCCTATGATCATGCCAACACATGGGACATTTATAATGATCTTATGGCTTCTAAACAACTATAAATAGCAAGCCATTTTAACTAAATTCCCTTTCTCATTCACAATTTTTTTCTCCCACTCTCTTGGAGCTTGCTTCCAGCTTTTGGAGGCCTCCTAACTGAGTTCTTATAGTGTTCTAACACAAGTAAGTACTCTTCCTTAGTCCATTTCATTTATTTTGGCTATTTTGAGCCAAAAGTCAAGCAGTTTGACTTTCTGTTTGATTTTCGGTTCTGACCAATTTTGGTCAACTAAAATTCCAATTGAACTTTGCAACGTGATCTTAATCACGAAGGTTATAATACCTAGCGATTGCACCTTCTGATTACCACGTTTACTTGTCGTAGTGACGAGTCAAAGATGCGCATAATGTGCATTTTACGACGAAACTATTTTTGGGTATCAAAACTCCAAGTTTTGATACCAAGTCATTTTATAACTTAGTTAGACATGTTTCAACATGTCTAACTCATCACTTCAGTTTTGGGTATCGAAACTCCAAGTTTTGATACCAAATTGGGTTTTTAACAAATGCGGATTTGACGTTAAGGCCAATTGATAGTCACTACACCAGATGATCAACATTCTGTGCAGGTATCAGTGACTCTCCCAATATGTTCAACATTTTGAGACCATATCATCAAATCTATACTCTGAAGCTCCAGACGGTGTCCCCGAACATCCTGTATCGGTCATAAAAAATCTCAAAAAAAATTTTATCACCAAATTTTTATCTGGACACTCATCTCCTCAATACGGTCAACAAAAATTTTCCATGCCTTTTTTCTCATTTTTAAGGCATGGCGCTTCGTAAGAGTAGGTCACTCACGATCAACTTGTGAGAGAACCGAGCTTCCTCCGAAAGCGTCGGACTGACTTGACTCAGCTAACAGAGGCGGAATTCATTGTTAGCGGGTTTGACAAACAATCAGATCTAATGTTTAAACGTCAATGCTTCTTTTATTCATAAACGTGAAATAATTACAGACGCTAAACGGACAGGGCTTCGCCTCAGTCTCACCAAAACATCTAACTACTCAACACCCAAGTTCCCCTATTTATAGGAAACATCCATCACACAAGGGAAAGGGTGTTGCCTCGTATGAGTGATGACTCGTACGAGTGACCAAGTGTCACTCGTACAAGGGATATATGTCACTCGTACGAGGGATTCAGAAAACCATACAAACGTTAAATCTGAGATTTACAAAGCCCTATTACATGACCAAAATATCCTAGACGTAGGCAATACACATTGTGCTCCAACAGACTCCCCCTTAGATGTTGCCGTAGGCTTGGATAGCCTTCAAAAATTTCTTCAAAATTCTTCAAACACATTTGAAAGTTAGCGCCTGAAAAAGTAATTTGGAGGATTGCGACGCTCCTCAGTATAACTAGGCGTTTGATCAGTCAGAGGAGGTCGATTGTAAGTATCTCCAAACTGGAATCTTCGCTATGAAGCCTGCTTCCTTCTCTCTTCAATCGTGGCTTCATTTCGATCCTTTCTTCGTTGCTCCTTAGCTTCAAGCTTTCTCCAAGAAGTGTTCCAGAATTCACCTAAATGAATATCGTTATCATAACAAACATTAACAACCTTCTGGAACTACAGCGCTTGAACCTTGTCTTTTTCTTCATAACTGATCTTCACGTAGAAGAAACATTCAATATCCTTCTTCGAACAGCTTACTAGACACATCGGGTCTAGTACTCGAATCCCACGCCATAAACAATAGATTCTCCTGTGCATAATCACAGATTCTGACAACTCTTCAGTGAGTTTCCAAGAATCTTCATCTGGTTGAACACATATCACTGCTTCTCCAGTACTTGAATCATAATGCCACCATTTGAAGATCTTGTAGAAATCTTGTTCCATTTTCTTCAAGGGCATATTCTTCATCACACGTGGCCTTCTGACAATATAGTAACATCCTTTTCTTGCGTCACTGGATCAATCTTGATTACAATTCGAGGCTTGTGAGGCTTACAATGATTGAATCCATGAGCAGCTTCAAATTTTATCAACTTCCACAGCCGCTGATCATTAAACTTCATCTTATGAGTTATCCATTTGGTCTGAACCAGTTCTTCAATATCCCAACTAGGCAGAGTCTGGATGTCGCATAGATACCTGAAGTACTGAACCCCAATTTCTTTTTTGATTGCATAGACATCCAGCTACTCAATCCAGCCCCAACTGATAATATCCCCTAGTGAAACGTCAGGATCACGAGTAAAGAATGCTAGAGGACGTCTGAACTTTCGTTCTACAGCCATTTCTTTGAACCATAATTTCTTCATTTCCATATTCTCTTCCCTAGATAGACGTTTGGGCACACTTCCTTCCTTCACGACCTCTTCAATTTTTCATTTCGACAAATCATCATTAGCCTGAGAAAACATCTCTTCGAAGGTTGGGAAGTCATCTGTACCTTCACCAGTGTATTTGGTAGTATTATCATCATCGGAATTATCCTCCACGACAACCCTATCATAATCATCTGCTTCAGGCACATGTTTGTACAAGTAATCATTCGGCTCTGTAGCGTTGATGTTGTTAAGTTCTTCTTCTAAATTGAACTAAAAAGATTCCCCATCCACACCTAACATTTTAGAAACCTCTTCCTTAGAATAGTTGTGGACGTATTCTCCCTCTTCAATATCATGTTCCAAGTAAAAGATCCTTGGTTTTTGCACACCAGGAAAAGCCAACGAAGTAGTCGCTGATCATGAGACTCCCCATGAACCTAAACAGAATCATGTTGATTTGCAGAGTCGTCTAAGTACACAGAAAAGATCAACGTTTTCATTAACTCCAAAATTTGTTACAAGTACACTGTACCACCCTGACCACTATCATCATCTTTCCTATCACTATCATCTTTCTTCCCGGACATATCATTCTTCTTATCATCATTTTATTGCAGCTTTGGGGTGAATAATGCGAAAGTATTATACAAGTTCTAGTCCATTGCCGACGCAAAATCAGAAGAACTCTTATAATACCGCAGATAGCAACTAAATATAAAGACCTAGTATCTCAGAATCTGGCATTCTCTCAAGCGAAATTCTGGAGTACCAAGTCCATATATCCGAGAGATGCTAAGCCACATATTTACCAGTTTTCTTTTAGGTTTATATCTTGAAAACAGTTTACTGAATGTGTGAAGCCTACTGGCACATCCTTAGTAAGACCCGTTTAGTCACTTTTTAACTTTGCATTCTTTAGCGTACTGTGATAGTCCACTGATGTGCTATCATCTCGTCTTTTCGCAAAACTCTTTTATGTCTTTTTCATGTTTTTTTACATTTTTTAATGTTTTTTTATTTTTTCATTTTTTAATGTTTTTGTATTTTCCACAACTTTTTCTCCCCCTAAAATCAAAAACTATATACAGCAAACATGACACACCTATGCGGATCCCATCGAGTCTTCGTCATCTTCAAATTCAACCTCAACCCCATCCCTTGATGTCAGATTCTTCAAACCATTTAATTTTACAAGATGTTTAAATCTTGCTCTATCAAAAGCTTTGGTGTAAAAAATCTGCTTTTTGGTCATCAGTGTGGATTTTTTCTTTTTGCACCAACTTTTTCTCATGACAGTCACGTATAAAGTGGTGACGAATTTCAATATGTTTAGTGCGAGAGTGTTGAACTGAGTTTTTAGTGATATCAGTAGCTGCCTTGTTATCTACGTCTATTGGCGTGTCAAGAAATTGCAATCAGAAGTCTCTCATCTATTGTTTTATCCATAGTATTTGAGAACAACTGGATGCTGAAACGTGTTCAGCTTCACAAGTAGAGAGAGCGACCGTGATCTGTTTCTTGCACTACCACGTTACCAAACGAGTTCCGAAGAACTGGCAACCAGCCATTGTAAATTTGGCGTTAAGCTTGCAGCAACTAAAGTCAGAATCTGAGTATCCCGCAAGATTGAAATTGTCGTCACGTGGATACCACAAGCCAGTGCTTGGGCATCCCTTTAGATAGCATATTATCCTCTTGACGATCAGCAAGTGCGAATCCTTTGGATTAGACTGATATCGGGCACAAAGGCATGTGGGATACATGATATCTGGTCTCGAAGCTGTGAGATACATCAAAGAACCAATCATAGAGCGATATAACGTGTCGTTGATGTTTATTCCATTAGGATCTGGATGAATGCCGTGATTTGTAGCTAGTGGAGTTGATGCTGGTGATGCTCCCGCCATGTCGAATCTCTCCAACATGTCGTGAACATATTTTTTCTGATGAATGAATATTCCGTCAGGCAATTGATCGACCTGAAGTCCTAGAAAGAACTTCATCTCCCCCATAGTACTCATTTCAAATTTCTTCTTCATGAGTTCTTCAAAGTCTTTACACAGCGATTCATTCATTAATCCAAAGATGATATCGTCCACATAGATTAGTACGAGAGATCAGATGCCCATCTATTTCTCTGGTAAAGAGGGTACCATCTACTGTTCCTCTGGTGAAGCCGTTCTCCAGCAGGTATTTAGAAAGCATCTCGTACCAGGCTCTTGGGCCTGGTGTAAACCGTAGAGCGCCTTGTTCAGTAGGTAAACCTTATTTTTGTGTATCGGATCGGTAAACCCCGGTGGTTGCCCGACATACACTTCCTCTTTCACATTGTCGTACAGAAAAGCGGATTTCACATCCAACTGGTACACCTTAAACCCTTTCCATGACGCGAAGGCTAGGAATATGTGGATAGCTTCTGACCGAGCGACAGGAGCATAGACCTCAGTATAGTCTATCCCTTCTTGTTGATGAAAGCCTTGGACTACGAGGCAAGCTTTGTTTCTTCTACTAAACTTCTATTGTCGCGCTTGCACTTGAAGACCCACCAAGTATTAATTTTCTTGTGGTTGTCCGACAGATCAACAAGTTTCCAAACCTTAAGCTTTTCAAACTGTTGTAATTCTTCCTGCATGGTATTTATCCAGCTTTTTTTCTTGAAGAGCTTCTTTATACATTTTTGGCTCAACCTGCAAAATAAAACAACTATGTGAAAAGGTATCTTGAAGTGGAGCAACTTTGGTATAAAAACAACTAAGATCCTTATTGACTGGTAATTTAGAATCGGCAAGCATTGTTCGTGCTATTTCTATGAGAGTGCGATTCTTCCGTTCAGCTACTCCATTTTGTTGCGGAGTATAGGGGGCACTGAACATGTGAAGAACACCTTTTGCATTGCAGAACTCGGGCATTTTGTTATTCTTGAAATCTGTACCATTATCAATGCGTATTCTCTTGATCGGAAAGTGGTACAAGTTCTCCAGCTTTGTGAAGAGAATCTTATACAAGAAAACCTTGAACAATCATCTGTGACAACTAGGCAATATAGATCCCCATAAATACTTCGTACGTTCACTGGTCCAAACGGATCCATATGCAGCCTTGCTAATGATAGCTTGATAGAATTTAGCAATTTTCTTGGGTGTGACTTATTATGTTGCTTCCTCTTTTTGCAGCTAATACAGTCATCATTCAAATAAAAGTTCTTTAGATTGACACCCTCTACCAAGTTGTTGTGCACAAGATAATTCATCGTTCGTAGGTGTATATGACCCATCTTCCTATGCCATAAGATTGACTCTTTTTCGGTTGCCTTTGGAACTAAACATTGCTGAGTTTTCGACGTAGTGGATGCAACGCTCATGTCTAAGACATAGAGATCATTTTCTCGTGGAGCGCGCATGAGGATCTACTCCTAGGGAATTTTGAATCCTGGCTTTAGAATCAAACACTCCTTGTCAGTAAAGTGAGTAGTAAACTTCTTATCACGGCTCTGTTAGATACTTAGTAGATTGTTCACTAGCTCAGCGATGTAATTCACTTTATCGAACGATACTACACCATTTGTCAGAATAACTTCGCCAACTATTGTACCATATTAAGTTCCTGCGAATCCCACATAACCTCCTCTTATAGACTTAACATCGTAGAGCAAGGCCAGCATCCCTGTCTTGTGCCTGGAAGCTCCGCTGTCCATGATCCACTTTGATATAATAGACCTAGGAAGCCCCTGAACATGTAATTAACAAATTACTTAAACAACGAAACCCAAGCATGTTAGTACATAATGTCTATGTCTTAGTCTTGGATCGAGTCTGTTTAGATTGGGCTAGAATACGTTAGAAAAAGTCGTATTTATGTAAGTAGTTAGTCAAGTTCGCCCGGATTAGTGATGTTGGAACAAGTTCGGCCGAACTTGTTCAAGCAAGTTCGCCCGAACTTGTGTTCCCCGAAGCGAACTTGTACAACTATATATATGTGCCTTAAGATTTTCATTTTTAACTTTTGCAACTTTGTCACAACAGAGGCGAAGCTCTGTCCGATCCGGATCTTACATGTATTTTGACTTAGTGATAAATAAACAACAGTTAACCGAGTAATCTTTGCATATTTGATTAACATGTCACATAGTTTCCACCTATATGAACATTAGATACCAAATTAGGTTCCTGTGCTATTCAAGGAGCGATCTAACAAGTGGTATCAGAGCCATGGATACCTGATTTGGTGAAATCATTACAGCTCTATTTCTACTCATTTCTACCATTTTTCTTAACTTTTTCATGTAAAACATTGAACCTATAGATAAAATTTGCTAAATTTTGAATATGTCACATAAAATACACTAAAGATAAACCCCTGAAAGTTTCAAGACCTAAATTAAACGAATTGATGTCAAAAAGTTGAAAAAACCATGTTTTACAAACTTTATTTGATCGAACTTGTAATCAAGTCCGCTCAAACTTGATTAAAAATTCACAATTTTTAATCAAGTCCGCCCGAACTTGATTGAATTTTCAAGTTTTTTGGTTAAGTCTGCTCGAACTTGCCTTATTTTCATTCAATTTTTATCAAGTTCGCCCGAACTTGATTAAATTTTGTTGAAAATCTATACAAGTTCGCCCGAACTTGCTTGGTCTCTTGAAATTCTTAACAAGTCCGCTCGAACTTGTTTCCGGGTGAAAATTTTCAATATCTAAACACAAGTTCGCCCGAACTTGTGTGAAACAAAACCTGATTTTAACAACTGCACAAGTTCGCCCAAACTTGTCAGTGTGCTAATCATTTTTTGAAGTTTGTGAACGTGTTTTCAGCGATTCTCGTCAGTTTTCCACGATGGAAGAAATTCACAGTGCGTTTATGACGGCTTCAGCATCGAATGCTCAAATGGTGAATCAAGTGAACATTGATAACGAGATCGGTACATCTGTGAAGCCACTGAAACTCATGTGTATGGATGAATACGAGGGGTGGAAAGAAAAGTTTATGAACTGGGTTCAGGCTACATTCTTTCATAGCTGGGTTGCAGTTGAGACTGGCTACACATGGCCAAAAGATGAAAATGATAATGTTATCGATATAAGCAAGTTTTCTACTGCACAAAAGGATGCATACGTAGCTGAAAAGAAAATGATTAGTCTGATTCAGTAGTCTGTGAAGGAAGATATCTTAGTGCTATTGCCTGAGTACAAAACTGCACAAGATCTTTGGAAGTCTCTAAAGGCAAAATACCAGGGAAATGCAGAAATGGTCAAGAGCAAAAAGGCGTTAATCATGAAGGAATTTGATATATTCACAATAAAAGGCGAAACGATGAGACAAATGATCGAACGTTTTTGTCATCTGAAAGTGATTAGGAGGATACATTGTCTTGAGAAGACGGAAGAAGAATACATTGATAAATTGGCTGACGCATTACCAGAAGGAGAATGGACGACTTATCTCATGGTTCTCAAAGAAAGTCCAAGTTGGGAATTCTTCAAGTTATCCACCTTTATCGATAAGTTGGAGGGGCACGAGATGGAGTTGTTAAAGATTGCAAAGTCAAAGAATTCAAATGTTGCTCAAGATATAGGACTTTATTACAAGACAGGAGCTCAAGAGAATATCTCAAGTCCGAAGATCCAAACCGCTTTTAGCGCGAATCTGAATTCCTCGAATCATTCGCCACAGAGCCAAACTCAATCATATCCAAAATATGATTAGAGTCCTCGGAATTCATCATATTCAAGCACGGGCTCTAATTCTTTGTTTCAGAATCAGACAAATCAGAATAATCAATCGAATTCTGATCCAAATGTGTATAGGTGCAATATTGCAGTCAATCTAAACAATGTTGTTTCTGAACAAGTGGCCAAACAACATATGGCACTACTTGCCACAGTGTTGGAATCTTACGAGAGTTTAGTGGCCGGGAAGATTGGTAATCCTGAGATGACTGCCGAGGATTATGATCAAGTGGATGAAGAAGAGCTTGAGTTGATGGACATCAAATGGTCCTTAGCTTCGATTATTCGGAGGGTTACTAAATTTGTTGCTCTAACCGGCAGAGACATCGGGAATTGAAGCAACAAATTGGGATTCGACAAAATGAAAGTTACTTGCTTCAGATGCCGACAAAAAGGGCATTTCAAAAGGAATGCAAGAATCCAGAAGCGAGTGGCAATGTCCATTTGGAGGTGGCAGTGATTATTACAAAAAGTCACTACAATACAAGCCTTTCCCAAAGAAGACTCAAGTCGAAATCCAAGAGAAACCATCCAATACCACAGAGAAAGCGATGGTTGCTGCGATTGAAGATGATGGTTTTGACTGGAACTCATATATTGCCAAAAAGACTGGAGTTGCTTTAATGGCCGAGATCATGGAAGATACATCTGCTGAGGATACAGCATTGGAAAGAGCAATGCTAGAAGAATACTTACAACAAGCAGAAGAGGAGGAAATCTATCATCATACAAAGATGCAGGGTATCCTTTCTCCTAACATGACTTCTAGTTTTGCAGGTTGTTTTGGTGATACAATATCTTCGGAGTATGTTGCTGAGGAGAAACCTGTGGTTGAGGAAGTCATCACCGTGACCAAAGAGATAAATGAGGAAAACCTCACGGAGATCACCAACAAAGCTATGATGGAAAATCTAACTAAGGTAGGTCTAGAGGTAAAAGTTGTAGAAAAGGAAGTTGTTAAAGTGCAAATTGTTGAGGTTGAGAAACCTTGTACGAAATGTACCGAGCCTTGTCTGCAATGTGCTGAAAAGACTCAAATCATAAGTGAACTCAATATGCATAACAACAATTTTAGATATGATTATCGCACAATGAAAGAAGCTTATGATAAAATGAAAGATGATTACAGCAGGCTTAATAAAAATAATGTTGAACAAGTTGATACTGTAAGACAAGTTGATACTGTAAGAAGTTAAAAGCAACAGTAATGGAAAAACAAAAAGCTATTAACGTTTACATCAATACCATTGCTGAAGTAAAACAAGAACTTCAAGATATGAAAATCGAAACCGAAAGAGTGAGACAGCTTTTGAAAAGCTATACTACGAATGCTTATATCATCGATCATATTCTTCCAACGATTCCGTCAGAAGAAGATGATAAGAAAACAAAAGGTAAGAAACGTGGAGATTATAGAGGTGTTCCACCACCCTTGTGCGAAATACTGTCACAAAAAAGCTGAAGGGATGGAAAAGGCGCTCAACATTGAACTTTTAACCGAAAAGAAAAATGAGCTGCCTGACACATTGATATAATCTACACAAATGATGATGGCGAAGCAGTGGTAAAAAATGTTGTTGAAAATATACTGAATGAATCTGATCATCACTCTCGAACTAAATACATAGAAATTCGTTATCACTTCATTCTTGACTGCTACGAAAAGAAGTAGGTGCGAATAGAAAAAATCCACACCGATGAACAAAAAGTTGATTTTTATACCAAAGCATTACCTTTAACAAGATTTAAATATCTAATGAGGCTTAACGGTATTAAAAATTTGTTGACGAGTGCGGAGGCAGAGGTTGAATATGGATCGAACGACAAGTTCACGTGATCCACATTGGTTTGTATTTCTTTTAGACTAGTATTTCTTAAAAAACTAAGATACAAAAATATGTTTTTGGTTTTAGGGGGAGAAATATTTGAGAAAATACAAAAATATATGAAAAATTCAAAAAGTACAATAACATTGAAAAAAGACAAAAAGAATTTTGTGTCATAGAGGAAATGATAGTACATCAGTGGACTATCACAGTATGCTAAAGAATTGTGAAGTTTAAAAACTGATAAACAAGTCTTACTGTGGATGTGTCGATAAGCTTTACACGTTCAGTAAATTGTTTCCGGGATATAAACTAAATTTTACAACTTCTTAAACTTGTGGATTAACATCTCTCGGATATATGGACTTAGTACTTCGAAATTTCATTTGAGAGATTGCCCGATTCTGAGATACGAGGTCTTCATAGATAGTTGATATCTGGGGTAATATACAAGTTCTTCTGATTTTGCGGAAGCAATAGTCTAGAACTTCTATAATGCTTTTGCTAAAAACCCTGAAACTGCATGCAAAGTTGAAAAGAATCAAAAGATCTAATCATTTGCAGTGTGTAAAAGATTCCTTAATTGGAACACACCTTTAAGTCGAGCCTTCATCTCTTTGTCGATACGGTGGTATTAACCTGAGCTCTCAAGGCCTCGCATTAACACAGATACAGATATCAATTACGTTATTCACCTGTAAGAAGAAATATAGGGAATCTTGATACGGGAGTATATTCTGAGATGGGAACCATAGTTGAGTCAAGTTTCATAATTCTACCTAAGATATCTTGGAACAATTGAGAAATGTGTCGATGTTTAAGTGGACAAACATATCGACAAACTAAGTAAACGAGTTTAAAACTTAAAGTCATCAAAAGGTCAACGGTACTGGTGATACGTCTCAAACAACTGGTATGATCCTTAGACACGAATTCACAAAAATATGTTTGTAACTATGTTTGTACATAGTTTACTTGTTATAAATCTGTACATAGTTCTATACATAGTTTATCTGCTTTACAGATTAAAACCAAAAAGATTTTCAATGTGTTTTAGCATAAACTTTCAAAAATACAAAAAGATTTTGTTTCTACATTAGTTTCAACAAGCCAATGTTAGAGAACGGATCTTCGAAGTCTGGTAAGGTGCTAAACTGGTGGAAATCTAATTGACAACTGGTTGGGAGCTAATTTGTAAAATCTGATAAGCGAAAACGATTAAAGGTTCATTAATTTGAAACTTGAAATTTTGAGAAAAACCAACAGTTTGTTCATAACGGGTCAAACCGAGGTCATTAACTTGGACTCGGCAGACAAATCGGTTAACCAAGGTCATTAGCTTGGACTTGGTCAACTGAGTGGATTGTTAAAACTGGTAAAAAATGAAAAATTCAGGGTCTAAATTGAAAATTTTGGAAAAATTATTTTGGGTTTAGTCAAGTTCGCCCGAACTTGTAATCAAGTTCGCCCGGACTTGTCTGTGCTGTTATCAAATGGCAAGTTCGCACGGACTTGTACTAATCTTAATTGATTAGTTTCACAAGTTCGCCCGGACTTGTCTGTGCTTTAAAGGATTTATTAGATGGCAAGTTCGCCCGGACTTATACTGATCTTAGTTGATGGGTATTACAAGTTCGCCGGAACTTGTCAGCTATATATAAGATACAAGTTCGCCCGGACTTCATTGACTGTTTTCCAAAACTCTGAGCGAACTTGAGCGATTTAGAGCGAACATCGATTTTGCACACTACGTCGAATTGCTGCCCAATTTTCGTGTGATCTTTAGTGATTGGCACACTAAAGAACATGGCTATGGTAAGTGATTGGGCTTTGGACCGTCAATTGATGGAGTTTGACTGATTTAAATCTGAACTTGTCATTTGGACTTTATTTAGAGTGTTATAGGACAAATTGGACCATAAATTGTGATAAACATCATTAATCGATCCTAAACATGCTTGGAAATGGAACTAGAATGTCATAAATAAGTTGGTTGCAGGTTTCAATGGAAAAGATGACAAGTTCACCCGAACTTGTCAACTAGTTCATTGAACCAAGTTCGGCTGAACTTGTCCTCAAGTGTAAACATGTTATAAATCTTACAAGTTCACCCGAACTTGTTTGATGTTTTCAAAAATCATGAATTTGTGACAAGTTCGCCTGGACTAGTCTAAAATTGTTTCAAAATCATAAAAACTTCACAAGTTCGCCCGAACTTGTTTGAGAAATAATCAAAATTAGTTTAACAAGTTCGCCCGGACTTGATGGTTTGTAATGTTTAAATGTATATCAAGTTCGCCCGAACTTGATGTTTGTTTTGGTAAAAAGTTGTTAAAATTGCTAATTTTGTCTCGATCTTCGTGTTTGCAGAATATCCAGCTCTCGTTTAATAAATTTCACAATACGTGCATCACGCTCGACAAGACTGTCTGTCCATCTCTTGAAGCATATGACCATATTCTCGCTTTCATGGAACATATTCCTATTCATAAGGCGATCACGGAAAAGACGATGGTACATAGGTCGCACGTCTACAGATTTTGGAACGCTGCATCCCTGAATGAAGATAGTACAGTGATAAAGTCTGTCGTTCGCATGGGAAGTGAAGATAAAGAGTTTACAGTGACCGAAGCAGACATCCGCAAAGTACTAAACTTTAACGACGAAGCAAGCGATCCAATGTTGCTTGACGAAAGAATGGTGCAAGGTTGTTTTTTCCGCATGGGCTATAAAGGGCACGTTAATGAATCTACCTTAAAGAAAGGGGGAGTTCCGAATCCCTACAAGTTCTTAATGCATGCTACAATTCACGCGTTTAGCCATCGAAAGGCAGGTTTGGATGATGTACAAGATTACATGGCTTGTATGGCCACAGCGCTCCTTCTAAACAAGAAGTTCAACTTTTCAAAGCTTGTATTCACGCACATGAAGAACAACACGGGATCTAACAGGCCTTTTATGTATTTGAGGTTTATACAGATGCTGATCGACGATAAATTCAAGAAAATCATGAAAGATCCTAACGATATTGTTTATCTTAGCCATATGGATGAAGTCATGGTAAAGAAGTTGATTACTTTCGAGAAACAAGCTTCAGCGCTGATCGCAAAGCCTCTATTTGGTGCTATAGTTGATTACTTTCTAGAAGCAGTAAAGAAGCTGATTACTTTCCAGAAACAAGCTTCAGTGCCGATCGCAAAGCCTTTATTTGGTTCTATAGCTTCTACTGATTACATCGCACCACAAGAATACAAATGGCGTAAAGATGATAGTGGTGACGAGAATGAAAAAAATGCTGAATTAGAATGGTTGTCGACGTTCAAAGAAAAGCGCAGCGACTGGTTTTTAAAGAAAGTTGTTGAGGAAAAGAAGAAAACATCGCGAAAGGCAAAGAAAGTCAAAACTATGTTAATTGACGAAGATGAGCCTGTGAATGTACAACCTGAGGCTGGTTCAAGTGCTGCAGTGAACATTGAGAGTCAGGATACGGAAAAGACTACTCAAGAAGATGACGTTATTTCTGCAACATCAGATAAAGATGAAGATAGCGATGGTTCATTAGAAAGAGCTACAAAGAAAGCTATCGTTGAAAAAGAAGCAGAGAAGGTTAAAGAAACTGATGTTGATCACGAACCAGAGTTAGAAAAGGGTTCAGATGAGGAGAGACCGAAGAAAAAGGCCAAAAGAGTTAAGTCTTCTGCAACATATACATCTTTAAAGACTACTGGGTCTCCGAGTACCAAAGGAAAGAAAACTCAAAAGCCGAAAAGCAGACGCTATGTTGGTCAAAAGAAGAAAGGCACGGAAGTCCCACAAGAACCTTCTGGTGCAAAAGAATCAGGAGTTACACAAGAACCTCCTGCGGCTGGAAAGATTCAAACTTCTGCAGTACAAGAGACGATTATACAGACAGGAGTCACACAAGAACCTCCTGAGTCTGAATTACTTGAAATTCCCATAATACAGTCTCAAGATCCACCAACGAGTTCACAACTTCAAAGCTCTATTCCAAAAGATGTTCCTGTTCAAACACCGAAGAGTACGCCAAAGTCAACACCTAAAGCTACTCCGAGGTCAAAGCGGTTTGGAAGTATTCCTGATGAACCTGTAAATATTCAAGATTTGAATGATTTCTTCCC
The DNA here is from genome assembly GCA_947069175.1 of Scalesia atractyloides. Classification (NCBI taxonomy): domain Eukaryota; kingdom Viridiplantae; phylum Streptophyta; class Magnoliopsida; order Asterales; family Asteraceae; genus Scalesia; species Scalesia atractyloides. The sequence goes on along the minus strand of CAMTDV010000004.1, from coordinate 47,983,691 downwards.
ATAATCTGATGTTGATGAACTTGAAAAGAAAGTTAAGGCTCTAGAAGATAGAGTTTTTGTAGGACCGATCCTGATAGCATAGGAACCTAGATTTGATATCTAATGTCCATAATAGCGGAAATATTACGACATGATTACCAAACAACAAGAATTAGTCAATTAATCGTCAATTTTATTGATATAACATCAAGTCTCCAATTTGACAGAGCTCCGCCTCAAAGTGTGCAAAGTTACAAATGACCAAGACATGCTAGCTATTTATAGGAGACTAAATTCGCCGGAAATGAGCACGAGTTCTAGCGAACTTGACATAGTCAAGTTCGGCCGAACTTGACTTCTCAAATCCAATCTCGAGCGAACTTGTCATCCACATACATAAATACATCATTTTGCTAGCCTATTCACGTCTAATCTATACAGACTCGATATAAGACTAAGACATAGACATTCTGCACCAACAGTTTCGAAGAACGAAGCGAGAAAGCTGCGTTAGAACAGTTGTTAAAGCAAAGTGAAATTGAAAAGGAGATTCTGAATGATAAATTCAAATTTCTAGAAGGTGATCAAGGATATTTGAAAGCCCTAACTGAAAGTTTGCAGGATGCGAATGAACGATTGCATAAAGAGATTGTTGAGCTACGATCTGAACAAGATTTGAATGATCAGAGGTTTTCAAGGCTACAGAAAGTATTATCAAACAGTTTGGGAATTGATTTTGCTGCTGAATATGCTTTATTAGATCTGCAAGAAGCGAAAGAGAGAGTAGAGAAATAAATTGTTGAACAGGGGAAAGGCAAGCATGTGATCGAAGGTATGCCTGAAACAACAGAGCCTATAGTTGAATCTGTGAAAGCTTCAGAGTTTGAAATTATCTCTGAGAAACTGAGCAAAAAGATGATGAAGAAGCTGAAAACAATGATGATGAAGAGCATCTTGATGATACTAAAGACGACTCCGATAACGATGATGGAAATGACGATGATCAGGGTGGAGTTGGTCTGAAAGTTGTGGATGCTAAGTGTCTGATGAATTTGATTTTTCTTTGTTGCTAAATGATGATACGAATAGGATGGAAGATCAAAGTCAGGGGGAGCAGAAAGAGCAAACAGACGTCAATATGACAGATGTGATTACTGCAATGCATGTTGCTGCTATGCCGACAAAGCCTATGATTCTTATGTTAGAGCATAACGTCGAGGAAGGTGAATTTATTCACAATTATTCAAAGGAAGATCTAGCAAAGCTGCTAAATGTTATGCTGAAACGTTTGATTTCGATTTCGAAGAGCAAGTGGTGAACATAGATACGTTTGAACCGAATGAATACTGCTACAAACGAAGATCTGATGCAGACGATTATAATAAGGTGATTATTGAAGATTGGTCGTCAGATGATGAAAAAGATGAAGCAGAAAAATATGTTGGTCTGAATACTGATAAGCTTCCGACATTTGAAGAAATGTACGAGCAGGTTAATGAAGATTTATTGAAAGAGAAGTAGTTGAGTCTGTACGAGAAGGAAAAGTGCCAAAGCCAATGACAAAGGAAGAGATTGCTAAAGAAAAGAAATCCTGGTTTAAAGAGATGCGGAGGGAAAGAAAGTTTCGAAGACCGTTAGCATTCTTTACCAGAGATGTAGACATATCATTGGGTGACATACTTAGTTGGAGTTGGTTGAAAGAACTAAATGTTTACACCATCAAAAGAGAATATGGGGTACAATACTTCCGACATATGGCAGATTTTAGTACACTTTTGTATTGGGATGTAGAGGAATTGGTGCAGACAAGGAACGTTACTTATCACATGAAGTTTATTGATCAGCTGCTATGGAAGATGATTAAATTTGAAGCAACGCAAGGGTTTAAGTACTGGAAACCATTCATTCCAAAGCGCCGAATCAAAACGAACAAGAAGACTGGTGAAAAAGATACAACATTGATTATGAAGCGTCCGCGAGCGATGAGAAACATGCCCCTGATGCCTATTGAACAGGATTTCTATCCATTGTTTAAGTGGTGGCAAGTTGATCCTACGACATGCGAAGCAGTGATAGTGCTGAGGTTTGAAGAACACTTGGATATAACGAAAGAAAGATCAGTTGAAGTGTTTCAGAATGAAGGATTGAAAGGGTTATGGGGACGATACGCATACTAGACCCGATGTGGCTAGTGAATTACTCGAAGGAAGATATTCGATGTTTATTTTTCAGTAAGATATGTTACGATAAGCGTGAAGAAACTCAAGCGATGCAGTATCAAGGAATAGTGAATGTTTGCTATACGCATGGAGTTAATTCAGGAAGAATGTGGGAATCAAGTTGGAGAGAACTTGAGTGCAAAGAGTTTTTGAAGGAAGAAAAGCGTTTAGAACGTTTTCAAGAAAAGACAAAGGAGGCAAGACTTAGACGTTTCCAATTCATGACAAAAGTGCCGCCTACAGATCAAACGCCAATTCCAGAGCAAGAACATAGAAAGAAGCCGTACAAAAACTTCTTTGGACGCTGCAGATAAAAGACAGAGCTTTGAAGACTGATCAAGACGAAGACGATATCCAAGGGGGAGTGTGTTAGTACATAATGTCTATGTCTTAGTCTTGGATCGAGTATGTTTAGATTGGGCTAGAATACGTTAGAAAAAGTCGTATTTATGTAAGTAGTTAGTCAAGTTCACCAGGATTAGTGATGTTGGAACAAGTTCGGCCGAACTTATTCAAGCAAGTTCGCCCGAATTTGTGTTCCTCCAAGCGAACTTGTACAACTATACATATGTACCTTAGGATTTTCATTTGTAACTTTTGCAACTTTGTCACAACAGAGGCGAAGCTCTGTCCGATCCGGATCTTACATGTATTTTGACTTAGTGATCAATAAACAACAGTTTAACGAGTAATCTTTGCATATTTGATTAACATGTCACATAGTTTCCGCCTTTATGAATATTAGATACCAAATTAGGATCCTGTGCTAATCAAGGAGCCATCTAACAAATCCTTTTCGGTCTTGGGTGGAATTGCAATGTCGACCTTTGGAACATTAGCTGTCTTAATCCTTTTTTACTTCAACCCACTGTCCTGCCTTTGATTCAATCTTACCATTTCATTTGGCTGGGACAGTGGTTGTTTTCTTGTCAGCAGAAGATGATTTTGTTTTTACGACCCAAGTTTGTGCCTTAGAATAGGCCTTTTTGGTGTAAAACTTAGAATCCTTTTGTTTGTTTTTCTTTGATGTTTCTCCAACCTCTAAGTTTGAAAAATTCGAAACTGTTTGTTTAACATTTATGTTGGATCCAATGTTTCTTTTAGAAATCTGGGTAGGCACAAACTCTGGACCTTTTTGTTTCACATCTTCCGCGAATCTTCTCTGTCAATGAACAGGTTTTGGACTATTTTGAGAACATTGACGTGTTATGTGCCCAACTTTATTGCATTTGTAGCACGTTCTACCGTCGTTTCCAGCAGATTGTTCCACGACCTATTTACAGAGTTCTTTTTCTTTCTTAAACTCTACGTTGGTTTGTTTACCGATTATTTCTTTCTCATTTTCGGTACTTGTTCCAAAAACAAACTCAACTTTCTTAGTAAAATTTGCTTTTTGAAATCTTCTCTCGTTTCTCTTTGTTTCAAAACCCAAACCTTTTCTCCTATTTTCAGGATAATCCGTCCCTTTAATGATAATTGTTATAAACTCATTTAGGTTTAGAATAGAAAGCAATATCATGTTTTTCTAGATCAGAGAGATTGACTTCTACTAGTTTAAACAATTTGTCAACTCGATAAACATTCACATATGGAAATTCCTCATCAAAATGCATTTTTTCTGATCCAGTCATTTTGTAAAAGATCACATTTGGATCGTTACTTGAATTGTTTTCTGATGACGGACTGTTGCTTTTTTGAGAACTTTTCTCACTTTCAGATTGTGAACTTGACTCTGATTTCACTAGAGTTGATTCAGCACTTTCAAACTCAGAGCTATCAGATTCATTTCCCAAAACATTTTCAACCATTGTTTTTACCAATTTTGATTGACATTCGTAGGTTACATCAATGTTTTCTGGGAGCTTATCTTCGTTTTGCTTAGTTTTACGTTTAAGATTAAGCGCTTTTTCCACCCCATCTGGACATTTCTTACCAAATTTGTTCCACATAGGGGGTGGACATTGATTATAACCTGAAGCTTTGTTAGTTTTTACAGTTTCTTTTTCTTCCTCATCAGTTTTCTCAAGTTGTTGAGGAAGAATATGATCGATTACATAGGAGGATGTTGAGTAACTAATCAACAGTTTGTTGATGCGTTCAGACTCAATCTTAAGGGCTTCTAATTCGGTTTTAAGCTTAGCAATGATGTTGATATGTTTGTTAATTGCCATTTGTTTATCCATGACCGTTCCTTTTAACATAGATTTTAAAGCCATATCCTCTCTACTGACCTCTTGAAACTGTCTAATCGACTTACTTAGCTTATCATAAGCAACTTGGATATCTCAAAAGTCACTTATGACATTATCAATATGTTTCTTTAAGTCGTTAAATTTTAAATCCTTTTCCAAGCACTCCTTGCATGGTACAAGGCATTTTGTGCATGGTTTTCAATTTCCTTAACCACTACCTCGACCTCTTTGGTCTGTTCAGGAACTACCTCTTGCAGTTTGGCCATCATTGATTTGTTTGCGATTTCCTTCAAATTTTCTTCATTCATCTCCTTGGTGACGTCAGTAAGTTCTTCTACTGGCTTCTTCGATTCTTCTTGTTTTGTCATATAATGATGTTCACTTGAATCTCCAAAGAAACCTATAAAAGATTTATAAACATCAGGAAGCATTAAAGATTTAAAAGCATGTTGAAGTAAATCTTCTTCGGCACACTGCTCATAGTAGACTGCATCAGCAAGATCAGCTGCTTCATCAAAAGTTTTTTCACTTTACTTCATCGAACACGGGTTCTTCTATAATTTCAGCAAGCAAGGCCAGACTTTCTGTCTTCTGAATATAATTGTTCTAGTTGAACCCTTCATCTTCTTGTGCTACTAGTGCCTTTGATTATGAGGAACCTTCCTCAATTGCTACCACTCTGGTTGATGGTTGAGGTGGAGAAGTTTTGCGGTATATAGCCTTTTTGTAGTAATCATCACTGAATAGGTTAAAATTTCCTTGTACTTCTCGGTTCGGGCACTCTCTTTTGAAATGACCCATTTCTCTGCACTTGAAGCATGTCAATTTTGACTTGTCGAAACCCAATTTACCATCTAGACCTCCCAAACTATTACGCCCCGTGATTTCCATAAATCGTTGTGCGCTCCTGACAATACGCGCCATACACCATTTGATGTCAATCAATTCTAATTCTTCTGGATCTATTTGCACTGCTATATTGCACCGATCACCCATTATGTAGGATTAGACTGATGTTGGCCATTGTTGAGATTGTTGGAGTTTTGAACAGATTGTGGGGTTGATGGAGATTTAGGCGCGTAGCTTTGAAATGAGGTGAATCCAGAGTTTCTGCATGACTGGTTTTGGGTATTTACCGCGTCGTTGGAACTAAATGTTGTCTGAATTTTTGGACTTTGGACATTTGCAACTGGCCTGCCTTTGTAGTATAGGTTGACGTCTTGATATGCGTGAGCGACCTTTGACTTTGCTGCTTTATGTAGTTCGAGTTCGTGGGTTTTCAGCTTCTCAATGAATTTTGCAAGTGTCATTGTACTGCTGTTATAGTCTAATCGATTCTTCAGGATTGCTAAGTATGTTGACCACTCTCTTTCTAGCATAGCGTCAGCCAGTTTTTCAACCAGAACTTCGTCATCTTTATGAACACCTAGACACTTTAGTTCTACTACCAAATGACAATATCTTTCAATCAGTTGTTTAAGTGTTTCTCCTTTCGGTCAATGGAAGATATATAATTCTTTTTTAGCAGTGATTGTTTACTTTTCATCATCTGCGTACTACCTTGGTATTTGACCTTAAGAGCGTTCCACAGAGACTGGGCCGTATTATCATGTTGTAGCAAGTTAAGTATGTCTTCTTTGATACCCAACTGAAGGATGTTCTTCATTTTCTTTTCTCGCTTAAACTTTTCTCTATCCTGATCTCCATACTATACCAATGCCTTTTAAATTCATGTTTCATTTACTAGAGCTGTGTATCCTTCTTCTATAGCATACCACTTGTCGAGATAATTGGCTTGGACCCAATTAGCGAATCGTTCATGCCACGTTTTATATACTTCTAGATACATGAGCTTTGGTTGTTTTTCCATGGTACCCATCTCGTTTTCGAGTTTAGTATTTTGAGCTGTGACAATGGACAGATCATTTGTCGTTGCGAACGCATTAAAAAATTCTTCTTCCATTTTATCGAAAATTTTATGAAAATTGGTTTAAAGACTTAGCACGTTTTTAATGACAAGTGGGCTTCGTACGAGTCATTGTCTCCTTGCGCGAGTGAGAAGTTTCTCGTGCGAGGGTCTACCCGTGTGAGTGATAAGTTCCTCGTGCGAGTGATCATTTGTTTCCTTTTCAAAAATCTTGTTTTCGTGTGAGGCTCCACTCGTACGAGATGCCTGTCTTCTCGTACGAGTAGCTTAGGTCACTAGAACGATCAGATTCGCGTTTTTTGCAATTTTCGACATGATTTTGGTTGGTTTTAGATCTGTAAGTTTCAGGGGTTTGTTATTACTGATTGTTACGTGTTATACTAAAATCCTAGTCCAATTCGTCCATGAAATCTTCTAGATCTGAAAGATGTATCAAGAATGAGTAGAAGTAGAGATCTTCAATGGTTGAATCTTGATATTCAAAGGCTGAAACTTGTTGTTTGTCTTCAAATCAGGCCTCAAGGCTCTGATACCACTTGTGAGAGGACCAAGCTTCCTCCGAAAGCACCTGGCTGACTTAACTTAGCTAACAGAGGCGGAATTCATTGTTAGCGGGTTTGACAAACAATCAGATCAAATGTTTAAACGTAACTGCTTCTTGTATTCATAAACGTGAAAGAATTACAGACGCTAAACGGATAGGGCTTCGCCTCAGTCTCACTAAAACAGCTAACTACTCAACACCCAAGTTCCCCTATTTATAGGAAACATCAGTCGCACAAGGGAAAGGGTGTTGCCTTGTACGAGTGATGACTCGTACAAGTGACCAAGTGTCACTCGTACAAGGGCTATATGTCACTCGTACGAGGGACTCAGAAAACCATACAAATGTTGAAATCTAACATTTACAAAGCCCTATTACATGACCAACATATACTAGATGTAGGCAATAGACATTGTGCACCAGCATAGCACATTGATTTCAAATATATTTTTGCTTCGTATGTTGACCTAGCATACCTAGTACATGGTTTTTTCAAAGACATTTTGCTTCGTATGTTGACCTAGCATACCTAATACATGGTTTCAAAACATTTTCACGACATTTTTACATTTTTCTAGACATTTTGGTGCGTTGAACTCGACAATGATACATTCATTAACATTGATCATGCCGACCGGTAGTATGTAATGATACCATAGGATTGACAATCCCGTTCCCGCTTCCTAGGTTTGTTTGGAAGTGACCTTAGGGAATTACAGAATCCAATGAACATTTGATAAACCTTTTGTCCTTATAAGGGTTTATCCGACAGTCAACAAGGCTTGAATGTATTCGCCAACAATCCATGTTTATATGTTTACACAATAAAAGCAATGATTTTATAAAACAAAACCTTTGATTAAACAAAACCTTTGTTCATTCAAAAACATTGTTTTATACATGACATTTTGGTTATACAAGACATTGGTTTACACATGACATTGGTTTATACAAGACATCACATTGGTTTAAACAAGACATTTCATTCGTTGGTTTATGGTAAGTGATTTAAATAACGAGACGTGTGTAATATGATAAAAGCATGGTGGATACGTCGCTGGTACTTCCTATATATAAGTGTATTTATTATATTATATATCGTAGCATTATCTAAACCACTTCAAACAAAATACAAGACACGACATTATCTAAACCACTTCAAACAAAATAAAAGACAAGGCATATTTTACACAAGACCCGACATATTTTTATACAAGACATGACATATTTTGGTTATTAAGTTAACCTTGTATTATTTCTTTTAAAATCATTGATTTTCATATGATTTCATAAAAGAAACATTTTATAATGGTTCATGGCTGCTTTTGTACTAGTTAAACTTTTCTTTTAACATTCAAAGCCATGAATCATCATCACAAAACCTATGTTACTCACAGGAATTTTTATGCTGGCGTTTTTATTTTCACATATGTTTCAGGAGCAAATGTTTGATTTGAGCATGCTTCACACAGGACGGACTTGGGCCTTAGACTACCTTAAAATTTGCAAGACGATTGTTGTATTTTTATGTTATTTTCCTAAGACAATGTAAACAATTAGATTCAATAAAACAAAACTTTAAGTACCATGGTTGTGAAACAATTATTCTGTGACATGACTCCCCGACGTTTCCGCCACGGTTTTTTGTTTTACGCAGTCGGGGTGTGACAATATAATATATGTTTTTTGATATGGTTAGCTATAACGGGTGCCAGTACGATAATAATGGTTCTGTGACGAACCAAACTGATACCGGTACCGATATTCATATTTTTGATTTTTTATTAATGTAAAAAACACACATGTTGATATTCTTGAGCATATCATTTTTGGTTGTTATACCGAACACCTGCACGGAACTGAACAGTTACCAACTAAGAAGCTGTTGCGAAGCACGGGAAATCTTCACTAGTTATGTTTACTAAATACTTTTTTGTCAATTAACTGTTTTAAAATCATTAATAAAAAATTTAAATATGCGATAATGTTTAATTTAATATTATTATACCTATTTATATTTGAGTGTAACCTCGTACTTGTATCAATTTAACATGAAAGTATTACAAAAAAACAGAGCTAAAAATGTTCAATGAACACTTTGTGAACCCTTCAGTGAGAAGTTCATTTGTGTTTGTTATATGATTTCGTTCGTTTAGTTAAATGAACAAACATGACACATAGACTAAGTTCGTTCATTTATATTCGTGAACGTTCAGTAACATGTTCATTTTTGTTTGATAATAGTTCATTAAGGTTTTATAAATTTTATAATTTATTTAAATACTTTAAAATTCCAATTGATAAAAATATTTAACATAAATATGAGTGTATTGTATATTACGTTCCTTTTAACAATTTTGGGTTGACAACCTTCACAAATTGCACTCTTTATAAATTTCTCATCGCCACCTACATTGTTGATGTCATCTTCTTCTCGAGGACCACCTACTTCGTCTTTTAGACCAGCATCGACTTAGTATATTTTGGTGGATCTACGTAATATTTGTGACGAAAGATGTCAATTTTATTCGAAATTTAATATATGTTCATTTGTGTTTGTTTCTGTTCATGAAGGCTTGTTTGTGTTCCTTTCTACTCATTTGTGTTCATTAACATTTGTTTTTTGTTTGTGAACTTATGTTTGTGTTAGTTATCTTAAATTAACAAACAAACACAAACATATATGAACATGTTTATTTCCTTAATGAACGAAGAGAAACTAGAAAGAGTGAATACGGGTTATGTCCTCTATTTTTAGGGTAACTTTGTAGAATAGTAACCAACTTTTAAAAGTGTTTCAATTAGGTCACTCAAGTTTCAAAAGTGTTCCAATCAGGTCACTCAACATTCATTTTTTACTAAAATTAAAGGTTTTATCATCCATTTCATAGGTAACCGTGGTGGTGCGGCTTTTTGTTTATTTTTTCCCTTTCATTTGATGCTAACGTCGAGTGATGACGTGGATTTTAACTTATTTTTTTAATTTTTAATGTAATTAAAGTGTTTTTATTTTTAATAAATTAAATTTTATATATTAAAATAATCCGACCATAGTATCTTATGCTCAATTTTTCTCTTGACACATGGAAAAAAGGACATGACTCGATATGAATGTTAAGTTATCTAATTAGGACAAAGTTATCTAATTGGGACAAAAATGATATGAGTGACCTAATTAGAACATTTTTGAAACTTGATTACTATTCTGTGACATTTTCCCTTATTTTTATTAATAAGAGTGAATTACAAGTTTTGTCCTTTATTTTTATATCAAATTTCATGCGGTATCCTTTGTTTTTGAATTGACGGGTTTTGTATTTAATGTTACAAAATTTTGCACAGCTTGTCCTTTGATCCTAACCTAGTTAATTTTTAACTACTAAGGGAAGGAGAAATTGGTCCTTTTCACTAATTTATTTAAAAAACCATAAATATGAGATCAAGATAACGCTAAATATTGTGAGAATCATGAGAACAATTAAAAAAACCACGAGAACTTTGTAAAAAACAATTAAAATTCAAAATTTATTTTTACACTTATCATTGTTATTCGAATACAATATTAGAAATTAAAGTTACGCGTATTCATAAATAAATAAAATTTACATATGTGTAAGTTTGTCATTTACACATGTGTAAACTTGTTGTATTTACACATGTGTAAGAAACTCATTAAAAGTGATTTTGAAAGGAGATGAATTATTTAAAGAGTAATTTTTGTAATGTTGTATTTTATATATAATTAGGTTTGTATTAAAAAAATTGATTTTGATTGTTTCTTTCGTTCTCATCGGTTCTCATAATATATAGTGTTCTCAAGATAACTCCCCCTATACACACACACACATACATACTTATTTCTCACCCCTCATCTGTCTCTCTCTCTCTCTCGATCTCTTTCTATCTACCACCATCAACATCAACATCACCACCTCCACCTTACCGTCTCCACCAGCCATCAACACCACCACCCTTGAGTTCAGGCTTAATCTAAATCCCTTTTCAAAATTTGGGTCCGAACTGCGTAAAACAAATTTGAATTTCATTTAAAAAAACCTCCACAACACACACCTACACACACAGAAATATACATACACATAGTGTATCAATAGAGAGAACAACAACAACCTTGAAGCTAGTAATAGAAAAGGGCCCTAGAGCATGTGAAACCCTAGAATACTCATCAACATTATCAAAATCGGTCGTGTAGTCAGCGGCAGCACATTTGCAATCAAGGATTCTAGAATCCCATCCAAACACATGTGCATCTAATTCGACAATCAACTGAACAAATGGATACTTTGCGATCTCGATTCGTCAAAAGACACCGTATGCTCCTTCGGCTCTCCATGACGGAGATCGGATTAAGATCGGTGAGCTGACCTCTTGAATATGCATGTTGAATTGGTTGTTCCCCCGAGAGAACACTAGGCGGTAAGGAAAGTAATTAGTTGAAGTTGAATCTAATGATGTTGTTGAGAGTGGAAAGTTAGCACCTAAAAATTTCTGGTACTTGAGTCGTGTCCCAGATGTATCTATTAGCAATTGGTACACTTTCCCTCAAGGGTGGTGGTATTGATGGCAATCATTAAAATGGGTTTTAACACCAATCTGCCCTCTACTTAACAGTTAAAATAAACTGGGTTAGGGTTAAAGGATAAAACATGCAAGATTTTAAAATATCAAATATAAACTCCTCAAAGGCAAATCTAAAATTTGACATAAAATATAAAATACAAAAGAGTAAATTGCACAAAAAATCCTTTATGTTTACTTAAACTTACATGTTCAAGCCTTTATCTTTAAAACTTGCTACAAACAACCTTTACATTTATTTTTAATGCAGGTTTAATCCTTTACGACTAACCAAGTTTATTTTATCTGTTAAATCCCCTCACATGCCAAACATGTGAGGGTATATTTGTCAATTCATTTCCCCTTCTTATAAAAACCCATAGTTACCATTAAACCTTCATCTCCTTCAATTGAAAACCCTAGATCAAATCATCTTCCTCAAATGTCATCACCAAAGAGATAACGAATCTTCAAGTTTCGTGTTCCTCTCGGTTCCTTGGATGATTGTGGAGTACCCGAATTTGAAGGACACTTCAAGTTATCAAGGATTTATCATGGGGTTGTTGAACGACTACAAGAACAGGGCGTTTGTGTGTGTGCGATTGGTCCAAAATCAAAGAAGAGAGAAGTGAAGATGTGCGTTGTGTAATCGTCTGGCAGAAAAGAAGGTTGGAGATTGGTTCAAGGCAGAGTTCCGGTCAAAGCTGAATTGGTGAAGAGAGGCATCATGCTAGTTTCTGATTATTGTGGTGGGTGCTTAGATGTTTGTGAGACTGTTCAGCATGTTTTTCTTCTCTGTCCTGAAGCAAAATCTGTTTGGAGGCTTGTTTCTTGCTGGTGCGGGTATGATCTCATAGGTTGGGACTCCTTTTCTGACCTGTTTGGCACATTTATGGAGCCGACTTCGCACAAGGGTAAAACTATCCTTTTGGCTATTATTTACCCCTCGTGTTGGTTCATTTGGAAGGCAAGTAACCACAAAAGACAAGCGGAACAGATTTGGGAGGACTGGGTGTGTAATCCCATTGTTGTGTTTAGTTTTGTTTCTTCATTTTGTTAGTATGCAAGTTGTTTTTTTCTCTGCTCTCTATGTTTTCGCTTGCCTTCTCCTAGCATCTTGTTAGGGCCTGCAAGTTGTTTCCTCTTTTATATTTATGCAGCGCTTTTCAAAAAAAAATATGGATTTAAATCTTCACTTGTTTCGAATCTCCTAATCATTCCTCATTTATGTTTCAAAATTCATTAAGTAACCATGGGCTTCACTTCATGGTTCAATGCTCGATAGGTTACAATGTGAAAATGAAAGTGACAGCTACAACTTTCCAATTATCCATTCAGATGCTATTTGCATTTACTCCTCGTATTTGTTTTTATTTAAATCACACCTATAGTATATTAATTTAGATTCCGTATGATCAATCACTATATTTTATCTCATAACTTTTCTTATAATTATCATACAAAACGTTTGATGATTTGTGGCTAATCTTTTAATAAGTTTTCGGATGTATTTCATACAATATAACATAATAACTTGGTATATACTATTTTAAAATTAAGGTTATTGCAGTGGGATTTTATAAGAGAGGGAATGAAATGACAAATATGCCCTCACATGTTTGGCATGTGAGGGGATTTAACTGAGTAAATAAACTTGGTTAGTCGTAAAGGATTAAACCTGCAACAAAAATAAACGTAAAGGTTGTTTTTAGCATGTTTTAAAGATAAAGGCTTGAACCTGCAAGTTTAAGTAAACATAAAGGATGTTTTGTGCAATTTACTCAATACAAAATTTATAATTCACTCAACTAAAAATCTATTCGTTAGATGTTCACAAATATGTTTATTTCCTTAACTAACAAACCCAAATAAACCTTTATTTGTGTTGGTTTGGTTCAATTTTAGTGCTACTAAGAAATCAGAAACAGAAGATTAATATATCATCATCATCGTACTCAGTAAATCTCATTAATAGCAAAGCTAAGATAGGGTCTGAATAGGGTAAGATGTAGACAGTCTTACCTCTACGACGTAGGAATAATAGGAATAGAGATGTTGCTTCCAGTGTGACTCTCGGGCTCGAGTAGTATAAAAATTGAAAAAAAAAAACTTTAAAAGTGAATATCGATCAATGTTTCATCAACATATTTTCCCCAAAAGAGCCCTATTGTTTTCCCAGCTTCCAGATCACAAACAATTCTTGTTCGATTGATCATCATCAAGCAACAATACAATGCTGGGTGGATTGTACGGAGACCTACCCCCACCTTCGTCAACATCCACAGATGAGGATTCCCACTCCAAAACCCCCAATCCCTCCTCCTCCGCCACCTCATCCAATGTCTGGTCCAGCTCCGTTAAAATGGCTCCCCCTACTCTACGCAAGCCCTCACACATCCCACCCCCCAAAACCCTAATTAAACCCCAACAAAGCAAACCCAGAGCCCCCCCGGTGGTTTCCGACGTCAGCACAACGTCCTTCCAACCGGCACTTGTGGGAGTGACATCGTCGGTGACTGAGGAGTACGATCCCGCCAGACCCAACGATTACGAGGAGTACAGGAAGGAGAGGAAGAGGGCGGAGATGAAGAGGGAGATTGATAGGAGGCGACAGGAGGAAGAGGAGAGGGAGAGTAAGGAGAAGAGAGATAGGGAGATGAATATATCGGGTGAGGAAGCGTATAAGCGGCGTGCGGCCATGAGTAGTGGTGTGCCCACTTCACCGCCTTCGGGTGATGGGGATGGGGATGGGTTTAGCATTGAGAAGTCTGAGTCCGGGGGTTTGGGTGTTGGTGCGGGTGGACAGATGACTGCTGCCCAGAGAATGATGGCTAAAATGGGGTGGAAAGCCGGGCAGGGGCTTGGTAAGCAGGAGCAGGGGATTACCACTCCCTTGATGGCCAAGAAGACCGATAGGAGAGCCGGGGTTATTGTCAATGCCAGTCAGCCTAAGCAGCAGCAGCCCGAAAAGAAGCCTAGAGGTGTTAGCATCAATGGTCACCCTACCAAAGTTGTGCTTCTTCGAAACATGGTAACCTACCTACCTTATCTCATTGCTTTAAACTATTCTCAATTTGAAAGCAACTAATCCTATGATATTTGTAAGCTTCAGATGCATTTCTAGGCTTCTTTTCAGAATATATTCCAAACTGCTTTCCTGTGTGTCATGGCTGAAATGATAATCTAATCCACAGTTATCATTATATTTAATCTGTCACTAAGACCATCTTTCTTCTATTGCATATCTATTCTACACAAAGCGTATTGGAGTATGTACCATAAAATAAAGTTTTAACTATTAACATTAGTTTATTACATTAGAATATAGATTTTGTAATTTATCCTCGTACCGATTTGGGCAACTAGCTTGGCTGATGTTCTACTACACGTGGTATGCTTGTTGAATGTCTGTTGGAGTTGTAGGCTTCAGTCCCTTTGTGGGCCAGCTCGCTAATTAGGAGAGTGCATAAGGAGAAGGGACCCGCCGGCCCTAACCCTAATGGGCCCAGTTATTGAATGAACCGTTGAATTTTGTATTTGATTAAGTGATGCGATGGTTGGTGATAAAAGAATTCTTAAGTTGTGATCCCTTGGTATTTGTATATATAAAAGAAAGGACACAACCGTTAGTATATAAAAAAGAAAAAAGAAACGACACAACCTAAGTTGATATTTGTATATATGTATAACTAGTTGTTATCAACTTATCATGTCATTCAACTATATGGGTCAAATCAGTGTAGTGTTAACTAGTTTGCAACTTGGAAATGTTGTTTCGGACAGATGTGGTATTATTTTAGCTTCATCATTCCATTTCTAGTGGCGATTCTCATTTTGTTGTTCCCAGTTGATTGTTATATGAAATCATTTTATGCAGCAACCAAAGTTTTACTTTTGGTGAAAAGAACGATCTCATAAATAAATGAATGATCACGTCTATGTAGGTTGTCTTTGGATATCAAGCCGCAATAATCAGTTTTTAATGTTTGCCAACAAGTTTTTGCAATTATCTCAAAGTAATCAGATTTGGAGTAGTAGCAGTAGAGTAATTAAGATATTGGAGTGCACTCAAACATCTCTTTATTGTTCTATCTTTGCTTTCTTAAATGTGTTATGCAATTCATATGTACTTCTAAAAACATGCAATAATATTGTATTAACCTGACCGAAAAAAGTTATCTCAAATACACCCTTTTAAAAAGTTCATGATAAATACAGTTGATGATTATACCCTTCTCCTTACACTTCAATTTCTCATAACCTAAATCCTTACATAGAAACAGGGGTATTTGTGTCAAACTATGAAATTTGGGTGTATTAGATATTATGATTTTTTAGTTGATTAAATATGATATTGTTAAGTATTTAGGGTGCAATAACTATGCTACTGCAACAACCAGCCAATCTTCTGTGTATGAACTTTGAAGCAACATTAAAAGTTTATATGGGCATATGTTTGTTTGTCGAAATCGGAGGCATGAAATCTTTATCTAATACATTTTTGAAGGTGGGTCCCGGGGAGGTAGATGATGATCTAGAAGCGGAGGTTGCGGAGGAATGCTCAAAATATGGAACAGTGACGAGGGTGTTGATATTTGAAATAACGGAGCCTAGTTTTCCAGTTGACGAAGCTGTTAGAATATTTGTGCAGCTTGAGAGATCTGAGCAAGCAACGAAAGCACTTGTTGATCTTGAAGGTCGGTTTTTTGGGGGGAGGGTGGTACGCGCTACATTTTATGATGAAGAAAGGTTTAACACCAACCAGTTGGCTCCAATGCCTGGGGAAATCCCAGGTTTCATCTAGCCTTCCTTTCCAGAATGTTTTGTTTTGTTTTATTTTCGTGAAACTGCATCATGATGGAGGATAATGTAGAAGCTGCATTCTGTAATCACTTTTTTTAAGATTTGATTGATGTTTGGTACCAGATATAGCAAAAAGAAAGACTTGTTTTAGCTAAAGATTTAGTGTTTTCTTTTCTTGCATCTTAAGTTGGTTAATATGGATTTGAATAAACGTGTATTACGCAACATAAGTCAAAACACATCATCCATCATTATAATTTGAACTCCTGTGTTGTGAACAGATGAAAACAAAACAATACATAGTACAAGACAAGTGTGAACGATAACAAAATTTGCAAGGATTGAAGGAGTGCCCGGGCATGTTATTTGTTTTTTGGATAAGACGGGTCAATGTGAGTTATAAACAAAGATAAATGGGAACAACGCTTCAAAAAGATAGCTGAAATAAAAACGGGTAAATTTGAGTTATAACCAAGTTAAATGGGTACACTTAAAAACTCGGCTAAATAAGAAAAGGTTCAAACAAGTTGGACACTTGAAATTTATTCACAAAACAGTAAGTTGTCTGAATTGAATTTACCGAGGTATTTTCAGCACCAAATGAAAATTATCAAGGCATTTTTGGCATCAAACATGTTTTTGGCCATAGATGAAAGAAACCACTTGGTAGGGATCCCTCGTTCTTTCCAATCATATTAAAAATATATTTTCAGAACCAATCTACATGGTTTATGCAAATTCAGCTTCACATGATTCCAGTTTTTTGGTTTCATAGTCGGTTTTCATGATATATTTTAAGTAGAAGTGGCAAGATGCGTGGAGAGGGTAATGGGTCAAAACTACTTCAGGTAGAATTGGGTGATTTTGTTTATGTCAGGTTGTAGGCCTTATTAGGTTGACTTGTGTCGGAGCATCTTTTTAACATTTTTTATTGATTATCAAGGTGTTAATCATGCTCAAGGAGATACACACACTCGACCAAATGTATACATCCTTGGCCTAACATCCGAAGACAAATTTTATGTCTTCAAATCACATGGTGCGCACTTAAACTCCGTGATTCCCATAGTTTTGTGAGGTTGTGTGCTAGCAATGTTTGTGGAAAATATGTTGGTTTGCTTATTTGTAAAAACAGTTTCAGGATATAGCCTCAGGATACGAAATTATATCAGTAATCAAACAATGAGCTGAAAAAGTAAAAATGGACACGAAATATACGAGGAAAGCCCTTGATCAATCTAAATCTCCGGCATAAAACCTCGGGAGCTGATAATCGTCGGTTGTCTTGTTCTTCTTATTGCTTGAATAACCAGGATACAGTGCAGGATAATTCCCAGATCGTTGCTAAGTGTTACAAAAAGTGCTAGTGAAGAGTGTTTGTGTGTAGTTGCGAGAGAAAGTGTTAGAATTCAAGAGTAGCGAGTGTGAGTGTCGTGACCTATCGATCTGGTTATCCGGTATTTATAGTTACAAAGAAAAACGAACTCTCCTAAAATGGTGGGATCCCTTGGAATATTCGCTAGTGAACGTTATTGACCAGGTATTGCAGCTTCAAAGTCTTTCTTCCAACCATTTAGACCGAGTCTTCAGGTGAACGAGTCTCCGTGAACGTTGCGATTCTGCAGCTATGTCCTGCATGCAAATAATTAGTAAACACCAGGATACCGCCTCAGGATGTTACCAATATCCTGATCGTTAACAGCTATAATCAAGTCAAGATATAATTCAGGATATGGGCTTAGAATTTCTCCCATAACAATTGTCCCCAAAAATATCGTTGTTGGGATCCTGATCCTAACGGATATATTTTTACGTTGTTCGAGGCCATTAAGAGATAAGACCTGTGATTTAACAGCCTGCAACCATCCATCCTGAATTCACTCATTACCCCCCCCCCCCCCATATGTTCTCGTCCTTATCCCCATTTAGTCTTTACCAAGAGATCAAAAAAGGTAAAGTCATCCCCTTCCTCATCTCTTTTCCCCTTTCTTTTCTCAATTTCCGGTCAAGAACAGTGACACAAACGAGATCCAGCTCCAGTGACTTAGTGCTAGTCTTCACACCACAAAACCTCCTTCAATACCCCAAGAAGGAAGTTTGTTCATTTGACAACGGCATTTATCGGCGCTTCAATCTTCCGGCATCTTCCCAGAAACTGCGGTGTTCAGGCCATACGATCGGGAACTCCGATCGGACATGTCGTCAACAGAGTGGCTTTGCTTTAACGCCTTCCCCTTTACATTAGGTCTTAGGTTCCCATTTTCTGATTTTATCACCGATTTCTTCAATATCACCGGCCTTAGTTTCTGTCAGACCATGCCCATGCTTTGGCTTGTGTTGATCGTTCTTGATCGGATCAAGAATACCCACATTCCTCAGCTATGTGTCAATGATCTTCCATTAGCATACCGGTTGAGATCCCATGGGTCTTGCAGGTTCCTGTTTTATTCCACTTCTAACGACCCTCTGATTCTCTGAGCCACCAGGAACGAGGAGGAATGGAAATCCAAATATTTTTCTGAAAAGAAGTTCGATCCCTGGTGGAGCGAATTATCCGGTGAAGTGGTTAACAAAGGGTAGGATCTAGGGTTTTAGGATATCCTCAGATATATCTTGCTCAGCATCCTACTTTATATCCTGCTCTGACATCTTTGTTTTTTGTTGTACAGCGGATTTCAGGAAGCTAGCACCTCCCCTTGTTGATTCGGGATTAAAGCCATCTACCAGCTGCCGGAGATTGAAAGAAGCTTCATTCCAAACCCAACAGCATCAAGCCAACATTCCAGTTCCAACATGTCTGGTAAGTCCTCACTTTTTGTTTAGAGTTCCTATATCAGTTTAGTTAGAAGAAATATCGAATAATTAAGTTCGAAACTACTCCCTGTTTGCAGCACCAGCTAAGATTCCAGAAACCTTTGATCTTGAAGAGCTAGACAGCTACTCTGGACCCGCTCCGGTGAAGACAGAGTCCAAATCCAAGCCTCCAGCCGCCGCGAAGCCCTCTTCCAGCTCCAAGCCTATCGCTGTCCCCAAGTCTTCTTCAGCTTCCAAGCCTTGGGCCTCTAGTTCTCAAAAGAGAAAAGATACTGATTCCCTCGCCACTTCTGCTGAGGTTTCTCCTTTTGAGAGTCTTGGGTTTGTTGAATCAAGCAGCCTTATGACTTCTTTTCTCAACCAGGTAGATACCTTCACTTTATATCCCGCGAGTATATGCTAGACTGATATCCTGGTTAGCTATAATGATACACATACCTTGCACTGTAGGGCCTAAACCGTCTACTGGTCGCATATGAAAAGGCTTGTGGAACTGCGGTCTTCCATGAGGTCAGAGCAAAGAAGGCAGAGGCCCTCATCGAACAGCTGCAAACAACCGCTGCCACCAGGACCTGACATTACGAGGATAAACTCAAGAAGGTCACCGAGGATGCCAAAGTCGCTTTGGAGAAGGCTGTCTCGGACGCTCAGGTCAAATTGGATGCTGTGCATGGCCAACACGAGCAGGATATGGTCTCTTACCGCAATAACCTCAAAGGATCTATGGTAATTTCCCTCCTTCAAGCTAGATTGAAGATGGCTTATGAGGCCAAGGCTGCAGGCTTCGAATGCCCTTCTTGGAATATCAGGGCTTGGGAGGCGAAGTTGAAGGATCTCGGTGGTAATCCTGTGGAGCATCCTGCCAAGCCAGCGGTTGCAGAGTCCTCCAAGGCGGTTGAGGTAGCGGCAGAGGCTGGCGGTGAAGCTGGTGATGTTCCTGAGGCCGATACTGGAGCGAATGCTGGTGGCGATGCTGATGCTGAGAAGGTGGTGAAGGTTGGTGAGGATGCTGCTGCTTGAGAGCATCGAAGTGGGCAATGATGGATATTATTGCTTAGGCCGGAGCCCACTTTTTTTTAAATTTGAATGGTCTGTACCCCTTTAAACACTTTACTTTTCTTACACTCAAACAATTTATATTTCCTGCACAATATGATGGCCAAAGGTGGAGGGATCCTGGGTTCCAGGACGAAGCCCTTGGTCATCATTGTTCATATGCTTTAGAAGTTATCATACTCTTGGTGGATGGGTCTTGGTTTAAGACGAAGCCTAGAGTGTGATATTTTGATATGTAAATAAACTAACCTTTTAGCCTTATCTGTTGTTGTTATGTTTTCAGTTTGAAAGACATGTTTAGAATATCCTAATCAAATATCCTGGTCAGGATACTGATGAAGTGTAAAAAATTTTGTCATCAAAATGTTAGACTAAAATTTAGTTGAATATTTTTTTATTAAAACTTAGATATTCAGATAAGGTTTCCAAGACTTGAAAAATAAAAACCATACCAGAGACACTTATGCAATAATTTCCGACTTCAACCTTTGAATCCTTAGCAATGTCCCCAGCATAGATGTCCCTTGTCTGTGTAGGATATTGCATCAGTGCATGGCATACTTGAGAATTTCTTCATTTAGTAATTGAACTTCGTAGCTTTTCATCCACAAAGAATGCGTATAAACACAATCATAATCTGCTATATCTTTAGAATTTGTTAACAACTTCAGTTTCACTGGGGATAAACCCTTAATATCATGGGGTTAAACCCTTAGTATCCTGGGGATAAACCCTTAGTATCCTAGGGATAAACCCTTAGTATCCTGGGGATAAACCCTTGTTTTCGTGCGCTACATACGGGAGTGTATAAACTACAAGACCTAGAAAGGTGAAAACCTTTAAACCTTAGAGAGTATGAAAATACCCTTTCGCGAGAGAGGGTGATCAATCCTCATATACCTTAAGGATCCAGGATATATCCAACAATAACGAAATTGTCAGCCACTGTTACATGAACTGGTCCCATCTTGAACTATTCATGGATACTTGCGCTCCAGGTGGGGTGTTTAAATCCAATTCGGGAGAAAGGTGAATACCTTTAAACCTTTGAAGGGATCTGAATCCCTTAAACGTGAGAGAGGGGGCCAATCCTCTAATCTTTCGATCCATCTTGAGTATATATCCTGGAGTAATATCCTGAAGCGTATCCTACAAAACACCTTCAAACTAAGGTGGGTGTTAGCTAGGCTAACACCCCTCCGATGCTTAAGTCAGTATTTGGTTTCAAGAATAAAAATAAATTAAATATATTTAAAAGAGATAGAACTCATACCAACCTGAGCTATTAATTAAATTCTAAACTCACTTGAAATAAGCTTTAAGATGTATAGCATTCTAGGATCTTGGTATCATATCCCCCTTCATGGTCTTGAGTCGGTATGCTCCTTTTCCTGATTCCGACTCAATCTCGTATGGCCCTTCCCATTTTGGAGCTAACTTCCTATCAGCAGGATTAGTCGTATTCTGAAACGCTTTTCTCAATACCCAATCTCCAACTTGGAATCTTCTGGTTCTTAAATTCGTGTTGTATGACTTGGCTATCCTCTGTTGGTACGTTTCCATCCTTAGTTTTGCAGCATCCCTTGCTTCGTCGACAGTATCTAGGTCTTGACATAAGGCTTCAGGATTTATTTCAGGATCCCGTAGGCTTGATCTTGCTGTAGGAATCACCATTTCTGTTGGAATCACTGCTTCTGCCCCAAACACCAATGAGAATGGAGTTTGTCCAGTAGCCTTCTTCACTGTTGTTCTATCTGCCCATAATACAAATGGTAGTTCTTCAGCCCATTGTCCTTTCTTGGCACCTAACCTTTTCTTCAAGTTATTGACAATTATCTTGTTGGAGGATTCTGCTTGTCCATTAGCCTGAGGATGCACCAGTGTTGATGTGATCATCTTAATCCCCCAATTTCTGCAAAAATCAGTAGTTCTTTTGCTGATGAATTGGGAGCCATTATCACAAATTATCTCAGTCGGTATCCCAAATCTTGTCAGGATATTCCTCTTGATGAAAGATACCACTTCTTGATCCCTTATTGGACAAAGGCTTCTGCTTCAACCCACTTGGAGAAATAATCTGTCATTGCCAGCATGAAAACCTTTCCTCCTGGAGCCTTAGGGAGTTTCCCCACTATATCCATACCCCACTTCATGAATGGCCAAGGGATATGATAGGATATATGGTTCAGCAGGCTGATGTAGTATATTGCTGTGTCTTTGGCATGCATCACATTTTCGAGCATACTCCGCATCATCCGTTCTCATGGTCGGCCAATAATATATTATTCTCAACACTTTTGAGAATAAAGATTTCCCCCAGTATGGTTGTCACATTCTCCTTCATGTATATCCTGAAGGACCTCCTTGGTTTCAGGATCTTCCAAGCACCTTAGATATGGACCTGCAAGGGATTTCTTATACAGAACATCATTTATAATAGTAAAACGGGATACCTTCATTCTGAAAGCTTTGGGATTCTCATCCTTTAGGATATCTCCTTTGTTAAGATACTTCACAATTGGAGTCATCCAGGATTCAGGATTCTCCTCAGGATATCCATTACCATGATCCTGGATACTTGCTACTTCCTTATCCTTAGGCTTGAAAAGTTCCATTGCATGATACATGATATGTAGTATTGGTATCTGAGTTCCCTCCGGTATCCTGACAGTAGATCCTAAATTTGCTAGAGCATCTGCTTCAGCATTTTCTTCTCTTGGTACCTGTTCAAGTGTAAAATTTTTGAAATATCCTGCTAATTTTTTAACAATTTCAAGATATTCAGCTAACTTTTCGCCTTTGGCTGCATAAGATCCATTGAAACGGTTAGTAATCAACAGGGAATCAGCATACACTTGTAAACATTCAACATTCATATTCTTAGCCAATTCTAATCCTGCTATCAGGGCTTCATACTCAGCTTCGTTATTAGTAGCAGGAAATTCACATCTAATAGCCTGGGGTAATATGTCCCCATGTGGCGATTTTAGTAGTATTCCTAATCCTACACCTCTTACTATGCACCATCAGTATACAATATCTAAGATCCCGAACTCTCACCTAGTCGTTGTACTTCTAGGTCAGCCTCATTCTGAATATCACTACTAAAATCTGTCACAAAGTCTGCTAGAGCCTGAGACTTTATAGCATTTCTAGGTTCATATACTAAATCGTATGCACTTAGTTTTACTGACCACTTAGCCATCCTACCAGACATCTCAGGTTTCCTAAGTACATTTTTAACAGGATAATTGGTTTTAACATGTATCCTATGCGTTTCAAAATAATGTCTAAGCTTGGTGATGCCATAACTAGAGCTAATATCGATTTCTCTAAATGCGAATATCTAGTTTCAGCATCTAACAAACTTTTACTAACATAATAAACAGGATACTGCTGACCTTCATGATCCTTTACCAAAACAACACTTACGGCATTCCCTGATACTGCAAGATATAGGGATAAAGGTTCACCATCCTCAGGTTTCATCAGCAGAGGTGCGCTTAAAAGATACTGCTTCAACTCTTGCAGGGCAACTTCATGTCTTTCACCCCCATTCAAACTTTTTGTTTTTCTTCAGGATATCATAAAACTCTTTGCATTTCTTTGTTAAGATCTTGAAATGAACCTGTTCAGAGCTGCTACTCTTCCAGTTAATCTTTGTTATCCTTCATATTGGATGGTGATTGGAGATCCAGGACAGCTTTAATCTGTTCTGGACTTGCTTCTATCCCTCTCTTGGTCACCAGGCATCCTAAAAACTTTCCTGCCCCCACTCCAAAATGGCATTTAGCAGGATTCAGTTTCATATAATACTGGTCCAGGATATTGAAAGCACATTCAAGATCCTGGAGATGATCCTCGGCTTTCTTGGATTTTACCACCATATCATCAATATACACCTCCATTGTGTCCCCCAGTTTGTCTTTGAACATCATATTGACTAGCCTCTGGTATGTTGCACCTGCATTTTTTATACCAAAAGGCATGGCAGTATAACAGTATATACCTGTGGGTGTCATGAATGTTGTATCTTCCTGATCAGATGGCTCCATTTAGATTTGTTGGAATCCTGAGGATGCATCCATAAAGGTCAGCATTTCATGACCGGCAGTTGCATCTACCATCGAATCTATATGAGGTAATGGGAACGGGTCTTTAGGAAAGGCTTTATTGAGGTATGTGTAATCTACACAAACTCTCCACTTTCCATTCTTCTTTTGGACCACCACCACGTTTGCTAGCCATTTAGGAAATTTAACTTCTCTAATCATCTTGGACTTCATCAACCTTTCAACCTCCTCTTGTATAATCGCATTCCTTTCAGGAGCGAATTTCCTTCTCTTTTATTGAATGGGCCTGAAAGATTTGTCAATTTCAAGTTTGTGAGTTATAATATCTTTCGATATACCTGTCATATCTTCGTGTTTCCATGCAAACATGGACATCCTGCATTTCAAAAAGTTAGTAAGTTGATTCTCAATATCCTGAGGGATATTGGTTCCTACAAGCACCGAGATATCTGGATTATCCTGATCCAGGATAACTTTCTTAACATCCTGCTCCGAAGTCTCCATA
This sequence comes from Scalesia atractyloides, assembly GCA_947069175.1. Classification (NCBI taxonomy): domain Eukaryota; kingdom Viridiplantae; phylum Streptophyta; class Magnoliopsida; order Asterales; family Asteraceae; genus Scalesia; species Scalesia atractyloides. The sequence continues at coordinate 47,959,004 of CAMTDV010000004.1, read as the reverse complement.
ATATCCTGGGCCTATTTCTTTAATTGTTATCCATCCCTGGATTTTGTTGACGCCTTCATTGAAGAGTAATAGTATTCCTTTGCTTCTTGCTTGTCGCTTTCCACTTTGACTACTCCCCAAGGAGTAGGGATCTTGACACATTGATGATAAGTGGAAGGTACAACCTTCATATCATGAATCCATAGTCTGCCTAATATAATATTATAGCAGGATAATGAATCCATAACACAAAACCGTTGCATTGAATTCACTCCTTCAACATATACAGGCAACTTTATCTCTCCAACAGTGTTCTTTGCTTCTCCACTGAATCCTACGAGCACAGTGGATTTCGAGGTAATCTCCATTTCTGAAATGTTCATTCTCTTCAGGGTTTCCAACTGAATAATGTTGACCGAACTGCCATTGTCCACCAATATCCTGCGCACAAAATGATTAGCAATATACAAAGTGATTACCAGACCATCATGATGAGGATCCTAAACACTATCCTGGTCTTCACTGTCGAACGTTATCACTTTGTCAGTTGTAAGTGTTGTCATCCTCATTGGCCTATCCCCTCTTTCTTCCTTTGCCTCTTTGGCATGCCTCTTAGCTGCAGAATAAGAGGTTCCGCATATATCGGATCCTCCGGATATGAAATTGATTATCTTGGCGTCTAGGGGAGGCGATGCTGCTCGTTCAGGATCCTTGTCAGTATCCTGACCCTTATTCTTCTTCCTGCCGATAAGATCTTTTAAGTAGCCTTTGCTTAGCAGATAGCTTATCTCCTTTCTTAGGGCTATGCATTCTTCCGTTACATGTCCAAAATCTTCATGGAAGGCGCACCACTTGGACTTATCCTTCCAATCAGCCTTTTGTTGGTTCTTCCTTGGCCACCTTGCTTTATCTCTTAAACCCTGCATGGCATATATTAGTTCAGGAGTATTCACATAAAAACAGTATTCACTCAGGATATTCTTCGCCATCTTCATCCTCAATAGCATTCACTTTATTGTTGTCGTTTCTACCATACGGCTTAGAGCGGTACGGTTTGTACGAGGATTCCGGTTTCCTGTTTGTTGATTCATATGTTGAGGATGAATTCATCTTCCCTTGCATTTTCTTGTCGTCTTCAAGCCTGATATATCTTAGAGCCCTGTTTCGAGCTTCGTCCAAGTTCCTGCAAGGATTCATCAAAAGATCCTGATAAAATGGAGAATCCTTATCTTGAATGCTTGTACAGCTGTAGCAACATCAAGATGTGGGATATCTAAGGATTCCCTACTAAATTTATTCTCATAATCCCTAAGGGACTCTTGAGGTCCCTGTGTTATCCTGTAGAGGTCACTTGTTAGTTTTTCAAAGCTTCTACTACAGGAAAATTGACTGTTAAACAAATTAATCAAATGAGCAAATGATGTAATTGAATGAGGTGGAATGCTTAAAAGCCACTTCAAGGCTGATCCTGTCAGAGTAGAGCCGAAGCCCTTGCAGAGACATGCTTCTTTAAGATCCGGCAGAATAGGATTCACTTCCATCCTTTCCCTATACTGGGGCAATATGCTCTTCAGGATCTGTCGTCCCATCATAAAGCTTCATGTTGGGAGTTTGGAATCTCTTTAGGATTTCCGCATCACAAATGTGGCGAACGAAGCGGGATATGTTGTGACTATCCTGGGATACTTCCGATATGGGCTGCACTACCCCAGGTACACTTGATATCATATCCTTCAGCTTCTAAAGCTCTCTGGAGAGTGCTGAGGTTACACTTGTATCCTGTGAAGATCCAACATTGTTAGTAGCAAGAGTATTAACATTATGAGATAAGTTACCAGTTTGTTGATTCTGGCTATATCCTAGAGCGTATCATGGGCCCCTCACAGTCGATATCCTGGCTGATGAGGGTATTACAGGATCATTGCTCTGGAAACAGCTTGGTACGATATTGCCCTGATTATCCTCAGTATACACCGCTGAACTGAAGTTCAGATTCCTGTGTTGCAAGGGAGTGATAACATCCTCAGCAGGTCTCTTGGAGTTGGACTTCAAGAGTTGTATTTCTCTCATTATCATCTGGTTAGTTTCCTGTTGTTGCTTCATCTGGTCCTGTATACTACCAAACAAAGACAAAATTTCATCATTAGAAGCAAAAATAGGAGTACTCCCTGAAACTCCAGATGTGGAGACATTTTGAGCAGTACTTGTATATCTTGGTGTCTGGCTTTCCTTCCTCCTTTGGAAAGTCTAGGCTTGTGAAGGTAGGGGAGGCAATGTACCAGTTGTAGCAGAGGTTATAGCAGGCAAGGAGGAAGAGCTCATGTTTGATTTCGAAGCCATTGAAAACAGTTGTGAAAAAAGTTTTGAAAATAAAAAGCCAAGTACGATTTTAACAAAGCTTTTAGTAGAAATAGCACCACTTGCCACACGGTGGGCGCCATTTTGTTTTGGTGTCAAAAATTACCGAAGCAACTAAGTGATCAAATTAGTTTTGTGAGGTAGTGTGCTAGCAATGTTTGTGGAAAATATGTTGGTTTGCTTATTTGTAAAAACAGTTTCAGGATATAGCCTCAGGATACGAAACTATATCAATAATCAAACAATAAGCTGAAAAAGTAAAAATGGACACGGGATATACGAGGAAAGCCCTTGATCAATCTAGATCTCCGGCATAAAACCTCTGAAGCTGACAATCGTCGGCTGCCTTGTTCTTCTTATTGCTTGAATAACCAGGATACAGTGCAAGATAATTCCCAGATCGTTGCTAAGTGTTACAAAAACTGCTAGTGAAGAGTGTTTTTGTGTAATTGCGAGAGAAAGTGTTAGAATTCAAGAGTAGCAAGTGTGAGTGTCATGACCTATTGATCTGGTTATCTGGTATTTATAGTTACAAAGAAAAACGAACTCTCCTAAAATGTGGGATCCCTTGGAATATTCGCTAGTTAACATTATTGACCAGGTATTGCGGCTTCAACGTCTTTCTTCCAACCATTTTGACTGAGTCTTCAGGTGAACGAGTCTCTGTGAACGTTGCGATCCTGCAGCTATGTCCTTGCATGCGAATAATTAGTAAACACCAAGATACCGCCTCAGGATGTTACCAATATCCTGATCTCGTATCCTGATCGTTAACAGCTATAATCAAGTCAAGATATAATTCAGGATATGGGCTCAGAATTTCTCCCATAACAATTGAGAAAAGAAAGGGGAAAAAAGATGAAGAAGGGAATGACTTTACCTTTTTTTGACCAAAACACTTACATGACAGTTAAATGCATCCTACATCTAGCACAAACATTTATGTACTCCCTTTGCTCTAAAATAAGCTATTTTGGTTGTGAGATACAACAACTACCACCTCTAAAATAAGTATCTCACTAGACTTGAGCATTGCATTTAAGCCAACCATTAGGGTTGGGAGAAGCAAAGATTTAGGGAAATGAAATTTGGCGTTAAAATCAAGGTCTAACTTTAGGAGGCATAGAAAGATGATCAGCAAAAGAATGACCGCTCTAAATAGTCATTAAAATGACTGCATTACTGTCCTGTTACAATTAGGTCAATGTAAATTGACAGTGATTTCCCTGAAGTAGAAAAGAAGCGATGGAGATGGTACATGATGTGCTTCAAGGAATCCAAATCCTGATGATTAGTTGAAAACCTTGCGATCACCTCTTTCTCCATCCTCGCCTCGTCTCTCTCTCTCTCTCCCCACAAACATTCAGTACGCTCATCGTTGAACCCCACAAAAAACTTATATTTATACAAATAACTATTTATCCTTTTAATACAAACCAAATTCATGTATCGGTTATCAATTTTATTAAAGTAGTGAAATAATCGTAATTTTTATAAAAATATCGTATTGGAAAACAAAATATGCTAAAAATTAATTATAATAATGAAATAATATAAACAAATTGAAAGCTTAGAAAACATTGAATTCTTAAAAGAACATTGAATAAAATGTGAACATATTTATTGTTTACGCATCGTCTACATGTGTATATGTGTTTATACAGTAACGCTATGTTAAATCGGCACGATATATTATTTATATCCACGTTACTATGACTCTTTTTTAGATAATTTAGTTCTGGCTACTATGTTAGCCATCATCTACTATGTTCGCTAGTTTTTGTGGCAGGCCGGAAAGCATTTGGTGTTCAGGCATATGCCCTGCCCTCTCCGACAAGGATTACGGAAGTCAAGTTCAAGAAGACAAAATCAGAGAAGACAAAACGAGACAACAAGTAGGACAACTGGAAACAGCTATGGATCTTGTCTGAACACATGTCCATATGCACGGTCGTGCATTGTTTAGGCATGAATGTGCTTGTACCAGACTCCGACTAAAAGTACCATCATCCGGAAGACTCTCAAACAAAAAGGACACGTACAATTGTGAATTTACGGATGCACAATCGTGCATAGCCGGCGCCAACAACCTATAAATACGGGCAACTTGTAAGCATTTGAAGTCTGCCAAAGATGCCTAGAGTGACTACTTTCTTTAAGTATGCTATTTATTTGGACCTTGGTGCCAAGAAGAAAAGAGGCACATCCATGGGGAAGGCCGATGAGCCGATCGACCCCTCTCTAAGGATAGAATTCCAACATTCTTTGTTGGATCTGAGAGTTAATGAATTGTATGTGTTTTGTTATAAAAAAAACAGTTTGAATATTAACAAGTAATTAATCAAACAATGATCATAAACACTGCTGAATTTGGGAATGATTGACAGTCATATTACAATCAATTGTACAATAGTACCCCCTTCACCAGGCGAACTCTCTCTCTAAGTTCTTCCCTTTTTCAGCTCTCATAATACCTTTATAGATTACAGTGTGAACTATATAAAGAGGAGAGAACTGTTGATGACATCACCATGAAAGTGATCCTAAATAGTCTAATTAATGATGTAACTACAAAACTGTTGGATAGTTACTAAAGACATTTTTACTTTGCATCTGTTGTAAACAAAGGGATAAACAACTGGATTCTCAAAAGAATTCCAGCACTTTTGGAATCCAGTACTTCTGGTCTTATTTGACTTGGTCTTCTGGTCTTTAGCCTTGACTTATGCTGACTTGCACTTGACAATCCAACACTTGTACTTCAGTTCTCTTTATTCTTTGAGGCAGCAGTTCCAGCACTTTAGTTAGTTGTTTGAGAAGATTTCAAGGGGGAACTTCTAGACCATTGTTTATACTTCAATATATTCCATCAGGTAGGGAAGATGGTTCCCTTGGGTTTTGGCTTTCATCATCAGCAGATCTTATATAACCCAACAATCTCCCATAGATATGTTGATGCCGAAATCATTCTTATTCAAGCCTGACTTTTGTTTTTTTATTTGATGATGAGAACTTTCAGAACATATTTCTTTGAGTGTTCCTCTACACACTACTTTTGTCTCATTATGATACCTTTATATTCAATGAATGTTTGTTTTCTCACAATCTTTGGGTTAGGGAAGACTGGAGGCTACCCTTTGGATCTCGGAAAAACTGAATGGTATGAGATTTGTTCTAGAGGATCCAATCTCATTGTGAGGATCCTGTAGCCTTGTCATCATTTGTTTCGAAAATATGTGTAACTTCTTCCATGCAGTCTAAAAGGAAGAACTTTGTCTCATTCTCCATTTCAGAAGTCCAGATAACATATTCATGTTCTCCGTTAACATTTTTCTTGTATTCTTCCAGTAGCTTGGGATAATTGAAAATATTTTCCTCAATCTTATATGGAACAACAGATGACTTCTTCTTTTGTCAGCAAGAGAGATCTTTGTGTTCTTCCATTCAAGCAAAGAAGGAAACTTCCCTGGATACATCTTTCTGGCATTCAATAACTCTTTGTATTCTTTTAGAATAGTCGATTGTTCCCATCTTATGATTGTAATCCTTTGATTCCATTCAACTTGGATTAGTTCTTGTTTCACTTTAAACACCTTTGATGTTGATTCTGGGTTGGCTTTTTCTTCCGGCCAAGGTTCTAGTTGGGAGGTGTTGCTTTGATTTTTGGGTCCACAAGCAACCTTTTTACCCTCTCCATTTCATCCAACAAGAGTCCAATAGTTAAGGATATAGAAATGTTTAATTAGATAAGGAATATGCTTTTTGAGCCAGTCAAGACGTTCTTCTTTTGATGATTTTGCAACTTCTGGATCCTTGAAAGGTGTTATCAATAAGAGCTTTCGAGATTCTTCAAACATGTGTTGTTGATAAGCCCTGGCCTCCTTTATTCTTCTTTCCAAAATATACAGAGCCTTTCTTTTTGTCATCTTTAGTTGATTTGCAGTGAATTTCTGAATAGCCTCATCCACCATGTTCTTTACATTTTCAAGATAATTCAACCTGTTATCTGTTTGGAGTAGTGGTAACTCTTTCAATGATAGAAGTTTTTTCAGGGATGAAAATAGTTCAAGCGTGGGGGATATTTGATGTGTTGCAAAACACAGTTATTTATCCATGTATTTTGTATATTATTTTAATAGATTTTGAGTCGTTTTTTGTCTTTATAGGTTATATTTGTTATTTTATATTATTACAGGTCCCGGTGCGAAAAAGGGGTTAAAAGGAATTAAAAAACGAGCTAAACAGTTAATAAACGAGATATTGGGAGCTAAATAGAAGTGAGGGGTTAAGTTGCAATTTTTTGATAGTTGGGGGATTACTATGTCATGAAAGAAAGCATCATACGGCTCATGAATTGCATGAGACGTGAAATTATATAACTACCCTTAAGGAAATTCCATTAATTACCAACATGCCATCACATTTTTGTTTGATTGGGCTATTGATATTGTGATGATAATGACCTAATTGATGATTAGCATATCACTAACCGTCCAAATCGTGGAATCAGTTTTTTTTTACCTCAAACACAATACGTATTCGACCATTATTTAATACAGAAAAAACCCTACGATAAAAAAAACCTACGACTGTGGAACGAAGTATAGACGATACCTGCAATACGGAATTCAAGATGAGAAAACAAGCAAGTTTCGAAGATTTGTGAAGCTTTTTATTTGAAGATACAAGTTGCAATCGGTTAGATTTTGGCGTATAACTTAGTTTCTTGATTATTGAACATGATGTATGTGATTTTATCAAACTATTTTTCTGCGCTTTTATACACCATGAGCGGCTACATTTTTCTTGAACTACCTAGGCTTATGGTGAGAACTAGTTAAACTCGTATAACTCTCGGTTTTGGACTTTATTTGGTTTATTTATTTAATGTTTTGGTAAATAATTATTTATTATTCGGTTTTCATACGTAGGCAAGCTCATTTGGTTTGGATTTTATATTTGTTTCGTATGATCCTTGTGTTGATTTATTCCGTATTAGTTGATATAAGTTTCATGTGTTTGTGAAACGAACTTGTGGTTTCTTGTCTATGAAAAACCCTAGGAACGAGTATTTTCTTAGTTTAAAACGAGTGTTTTGTTACCCTTGATACCAAGTTTCATGTGTTTATCACTTACTTTGTGTTTATGAATCGAACTTGTGGTTTCTTGTCTATGAAAAACCTTAGGAACGAGTATTTTCTTAGTTAAAACGAGTGTTCTGTTACCCATGAGACAGGGATGAGATAAGGTATTGGTTTGTCTAGTCTTTAGTTCACGGGTTTTGGTGAGACCGGGAGGAGATCCATAGCCAATAGCCTTAGATCCTAACAGACCAAGTTAAAACCATGATAGATAGATTACCCTTTTTTATCTTCGTGTGAATTGTGATTAATGAGACCGGGAAGAGATCTAATCTTCGGTACCTTAGCATATTAGTAGGTGCGACCAAGAGGTGAACCGAAACTATAAAAACCATTATATGTTGCACATCTAGTTTGGGATTGCTGGGTAGCATTAGTGAGACCGGGAGGAGATCTAGTGTGTCTTAGCAAACCTTTACTAGACGTATCATTAGAAAAAACGGTTAAACCGAATATCCAATACCTAGAGTGTACAAGTTTACTAGTAGGATCTTATGCCTAGGTAGTTGTTGGAATTGAACCCTATGAAAGGAACAGATGATACAAAGCCAAATAACACTATCCGAGCTTTGGTTACACTATCAGAGGTTACAACCTTTGTTGTACAAACGCTGCCTTCCCTTAAGACTACTCTTCTATCATCTGTCTTCACAAAGTTGCAAAGGTCTACCAGAGCTAAAAGGATAAGAGGATAGAGATCAGAGCTTAGTCATTAGATAGTTTACCAATGTAACAGTGCCTAGCACTGATAGTTAGTATTAGCAGTGTTTGTAGTTAGTTACATTTAGTTTCCTGTCACTATCAACCCTGACGTCATCAAAGATGCTCAGTGGTTAGATAGTTTAGTATAAATAGGTAACCTATGTAACAGTTTAACTTTGTCTAGCAAAAGATCAACTTTCGCATTTCATATTCTCTGCATTTTCTCACTACCAAACTTCAATTCCAAAGGCTGAGGGGGAGTTTGTGAATCACATGCAAGTTTACCAACTTGAAAGCATGATGATGATGAAAACAAATGACCATTGCTTGTAGTAAAAGTTTTCCATCTATTTCCGCTGCAAATCTCTTTTAAAAACTTCAATTAATTTCTTTTTTTGAAACAAAAACTACAAGTAATTCAAACTCAGATCCTAACAATTGGTATCAGAGCTTGATTCATCAAATTCGATCTAACAATCGATTTGATTCGAACAGATCAGCTCCCTGCTATTTAGTTTGGTTGTTTTTGCTTGATAAACAGAGTTTTATTACATTCAAAGTTTTTAAAACAGAAATCTGTGTAAAATCAACTGAAAATGTCTCAAAACACACAGGATGCCAACTCTGGATCCTTATTCAAACCATTGATGCTCAAAAGAAATGAATATTTCATTTGGCAACGACGGATGGGTCATATCCTTGCCCAGCAAAACACCGGTTGCTGGAGATTTGTTGCTAATGGACCTCACGTTCCGAGGGTTCCAAGCAAAGAGGATCCAACTAAACAAGTGCCAAAAAATCCTGAAAACTTTTCGGAGCAGGATTGTTATGTTCAAAACAGAGTTTTGATTAACCCCAGGCATCAAAAGACTGCCTATGAGATTTTGTATAAAATCAAACCTCTGATTTCCTATTTTAAAGTTTTTGGCTGTCCATGCTTCATTTTGAACTTAAAAGATTCTATATCTAAGTTTGCAGCCAAAATTGATTGTGGTTATTTTCTGGGATACTCAACCACTGCTAAAGCCTACAGAGTTTTTAATTCTAGAACAAAGTGTGTTGAAGAAACTTTGAATGTGAAGTTCAATGAACTTTCATCACTAAGAAACCCAGCAAATCCTGCAGAGCTTTTTGATTTAGATAAATTCACATTTGCTGATGTTTCTATCAAGCTAGACAATGCAGGTACACCACAACCATCAAGAGAAGATCAAGATCAAGAATATGAATGTGTGCTTCCACAAACAAAAGTCAATTCTTCCAACAGAGGATCAGGTGCCACAAGCTCTTGTGTAAACTCTGCCACTTCTGGGTCAACAGTGGTTGATCCTCAAACCTATGCCAGTTCACAAAATCAAACATCTATTGATAAAAGTCCTACATTTGGGCACCAAAATCATCAGAATGTTACCTCTTTACCCCCAATACCACCACCTCCATTTACATCAGAGGCTGATACTTCAAACTCACCAGCAGAGGTTAGCTCAGATGACACACATTGCAACCATCACCTCAAAATGCTATTGTTCCATACCAAGGTGACTTGATTTATCTCAAAAGCCATCCATCAGATCAAGTTATTGGCAACATCAAATCTGGGGTGCTCACACGGAGCCAATCCCAAAATATTTGTCTTTTTGCTGGTTTTCTATCACTCACACAGCCAGTCAAGTACCAAGAGGCACTGAAAGACAACAGCTGGGTAGAAGCCATGCAAGAAGAACTCCTTCAGTTCAAGAGACAACAAGTTTGGGAGCTTGTGCCACTGCCAAAAAATGTAAGCCCAATTGGCACAAAGTGGGTCTTCAAGAACAAAACTAATGAAAGGGGTATTGTTGTCAAAAACAAAGCAAGGCTCGTGGTTCAAGGCTACAGACAGGAAGAAGGTATAGACTATGATGAAACTTTTGCTCCTGTAGCAAGGTTGGAAGCTATTCGCCTGTTCTTAGCTTTTGCTGCTAACCACCACATAAAGGTGTATCAAATGGATATAAAGAGTGCATTTTTGTATGGAAAAATCAAAGAAGATGTGTATGTCTGTCAACCTCTAGGTTTTGAAGATGCATTCCATCCTGATCATGTCTACAAACTCAATAAAGCATTGTATGGCTTGAAGCAAGCACCAAGAGCCTGGTATGAAACTCTATCCACTTTTCTCTTATCCATAGGGTTTACTAGAGGTAAAATAGATAAAACCCTATTCTTAAAATGGAAAGGAAAAGATTTGATGCTTGTCCAAATTTATGTGGATGACATCATTTTTGGATCCACAAGCACTGCTATGTGTGAAGAGTTTCGAAAACTCATGGCAGCAGAGTTTGAGATGAGTGCAATGGGTGAGCTCCAATGTTTTCTTGGTCTCCAAGTTAAACAATTGCAAAATGGTACATTTATCCATCAAAACAAGTATGTGAAAGAACTGCTTAAAAGGTTTGATATGGATGATTGTAAACCATGTAGCACACCCATGGCAACCACCAAGCTAGTCACCATTGATGGTAAAGATGACCTTGTTGATCAAACTCTTTATAGAAGCATGATTGGGTCTTTATTGTACCTAACTGCATCAAGGCCAGACATCATATTTGCAACATGTGTTTGTGCTAGATGACAGGCATTACCTAGAAAGTCTGATCTTATTGTTGTAAAAAGGATATTCAGATACATAAAAGGTGCTCCCACACTTGGTATCTGGTATCCAGCTAATGGGAATATTGAGCTTTCAAGTTTTTCAGATAGTGACTTTGCTGGGTGCAAAACTATAAGGAAGTCCACATCAGGAGGATGTCATTTCCTAGGTGATTGTCTAGTGTCTTGGCAAAGCAAAAAGCAGGTTGCAGTTTCAACATCCACTGCTGAGGCAGAGTATATTGCTACTGCTAGCTGCACTGCTCAACTCTTGTGGCTTCAAAACCAGTTGCTGGATTTTGGTGTAACTGCACTAAAGACTCCACTCAGATTGGACAGTCAAGCTGCTGAAAACATCATTAAAAAACCAGTTTCTCAGTCAACTACAAAGCACATTGATATCAGACATCACTTTGTGAGAGATTGCTATGAAAAAGGTTTGATTTTTTTGCATCATGTCCATACTTCAGATCAGTTGGCAGATGTTTTAACCAAGGCATTGGATACATCTACCTTTGAAAACTTGATCTCAAGAATTGTAATGCTAAACATGGATTAAAAACAAGTTTTCTTATAAATCCATGCGTACATAGCATCAAAATGTTTTTAGAAAATCAAAAACTCATCCTTAGAAATAGTTAAAATTAAATTTTACAATAAATCTTTAAAAGTCTGCTCATAACATCTGTTTGCTCAAAACCTCTGATAGGCTTCAAAATCTTATCTACTGTTAAAGTATATCCTCTGACTTCCATTTTTACCACTTGTTTCAAAACACTGATAGCTATCCATTGATAGTGTTAAAAATAAGTACTTTTCTCATCAGAGGTTACACATGGCCAGATGTTAGCCATCAGATCTTGCAACATATGCCATGCTATCGTCACTTTTCAAAACCCTATAAAAACCCTGTTTTATCCCTCACTAGTGTTTACCCTAAAACTGTGTCGATTTCAAAAATCTCAAAACAGTTTTTCTCTCTAACACCATGGCTCCCAAATCAAAATATTTGAAGAAATCCACACAAGAACTTCCACCTTACACTCTCATAATCAAAACCCCACATAATTACACGGCCATACTTGAAGCAAACGACGCAAATACTCGCTATCATCCAATGATTCGAATTTTGCAAAAGTCGAAATTCAAGCACATGTTGGAAGTCAAAGCCCCAATCTACATTGATTCTCTTTGTGACTTCTGGAATAATGCTAAGGTTCACTCAACTGTTACTGGTGTTCCTTATACAATAATCTCAAGAGTAAGGGGAGTGTTGATGCAAATTAGCCCCCAATCGATCTCTCAAGTTTTCAAGTTAAATGACATAGAACATCCTGTTTCATTTCCCCTCAATGAGATCCAACAGAGTTTCTGGAAAGAGGTTATGAAGGCCAGATGAAAGGTATGACCATCTTTAAACCTAACTTTCCTGTTGAGATGAGATTTTTCTTTCACACAATTCTAACTTGTCTCTCAGCAAAAACCACTGCTTTCAAAGAAATTCCATTGAACATGCAATATCTGGGGTATGCAATTTTAACGGACACAGATTTTAACGACTCCCAGATCCTGTTCAATAATCTTGTGCATAATTTTCAAAACATTACAAAAAGAAAAGCTTTTTTGATTCACCCACGGTTTCTGAGTGTTTACTTACAAGATCAAATCAAAGGTCCTGAAAGTAAAAAAGGCGTTGTGACAAACCCAGGCCGCCTCAATCATGAAACCTTCACCAGAATAACAAACCAAGATAAAGTTGCGAAAACACAAGTAGAGGAGGTTGAGCAAGTTTTACCTGAACAAAATGTTCAAACTCAACCTCTTGCTACTGAGCCCACTGCTCTTGTTGATCAGGGCACCACAACCGCTACTCTGAAACCCACACCAAAAATCCTCAAAAATAAAACCAAAACACTTCCCAAAAAAACCCACCAAACCCAAAAAGGGTCCTCTGGAAGATGAGATCCCAGAGGTTAACCCAATGACAGCACCAAAGTCACAAACCACTGCTGTTACTTCTTCACAGCAGATGGTCAAAGATCTCCAACCGGCTTTGAAACTCCTCCTTCTTCCTCACAAAAGGAAAAGGTTGTAGACACAGGGACACCAAATTATGAAGCTCTAGATCCACTTGGTTCTATCTTCCACAACCCCTCTCCCAGGGCACTGTCGCTTTCTACACAACCACCTTCACCAATGACTACACTTCCACCTACTATGTTACCTTTGCTGAATGCAATTGAATTAGACCAGACAAAAACCAGCACTTCTCAACAACCTATTACTGAGAATATACTTCATCAAGAGGCTGGGTCTGAATCTTTATTCATTGCTAGCCCATCAGCACTTGAAGAGGCTACATCCCTTAGGTTACATGTAACCCCTAGTGATAGTTCAACTCAAGCAGCCACTACAATTGTTGAACTCGCAAGTTCTCAGTTGGACAGTGGTTTCATTAAGAAGACTTGGTTGAAGGCAGCCATTGTTGAGGAAACAACTGTTACCTCTATTGTGGGAAGTCCCCAATTCCAAGACAAAGGGTCATCTACGGTTGAAGCTGGTCCTAAAACCACTGCTAATGATACCATAGATACAACTACCATGTCTGGTAGGAGTTCAGATGATCCTATTAAATTAGGTGATGATCTAAAATATCAGGATTTGACGGAGAGAGTTACTAAGATAGAACATTCTGTGGACGAGATCAAAAGTTTACTAAAGCAGATGATAGCTACAAAAAGTCAACCCTCTGTTCTATCCACTGCTGATCTCAAGGAAGCTCTTAACCCTCTGTTTCAACATCAACAACATTATTTGGATCTACAACACAAGCACCAGATGAATGATGTTAGAAACATGGTTGATTCAAGGTATCAAGACACTGCAGCAGACATTAAAGCCATCAAAGCTCATCTACTCACAACCACTGGCCATGCACCTCCAACGGTTATCTTTGTTACAACAGATGAAGCCAAAAGGGGGAGAAACCTTTGGGAAACAAAAAGCTGAAAATAGATGATGATAAGGTCAGACCTACTTTAAATATTCCAAGGCCTGATGGTTCAAAGAAGAAAGATTTAACTGATGAAATTGTGGCCAAGGCAAGGGCTAGTCACAAGAAGACAGTGATTGAGGAGAGCAGAGTGTTGGTTGAGAAAAAGATTGAACAGCAAAAAGAAAAAGGAGAGGTTGGTACTTCATCAAAGAAGTTACCTGCTAGAAAAGCTAGGCAACCAACAACCACACCTCCTAAAACTAAGCTTGAAACCAATCCAACCATCAAAACCTCTGCCTCTCAAAAACCTATCACATCTTCAAAACCACAACCCACATCCACACAAGCAGATGTTACAGCATCTGTTGTATCAACATATGTTGATACAGCAGAGGTTGCAACAGATGCAACTCTATCCACTGCGATGATCACTTTTCCCACATCAACTCATCCATTATCCACACCACCTAAGATCCCACAACCACCATCACCCACTTTATGGTTTAAAAGGAGAAAGATCACAAAAGTGATAAATGATGATGAGATTCCTGCACCTCTTCCACTATCATCACAACCAATTACCTCCACATTAGAGCTTACAACATCTTCAACTCTTGAAGTTACTCCTGCAGCAAAGCTATATCCTCTTGATTTAGCAGCAGTCAGGGAAGAGATCCTAAGTTTCTTTTCAGAGGATGACCCTGACAAAAGAACAATCCTATCCCTTGATGGCTATCCGAGACCTGGAATTGAAATGGAAGCAAGCAGGGGATATTGCCAAAATAGAATCAACTGGTAAAAGTGATAGAGAGATACAGATTGCCATGTCCTTTCAACTAAGTAAAGCCAGCATCTTACAAGATTTTGTCAAGAACCTGAGCAATCAGTTGTCAGAAAGGGAAGATAAGCTGGTCAAGAGTGAACTCATTGAGTATATCATGGAGAAGAAGATGTATAAGGCAACAAGGGCACAGTTCGGGGATTGGAGCATAGATCAGCTAAGAGAAGAAATCAACAGAATGCAAGAAATGTTGAAAGACCCTCTCAAAAAGCCAACTCCTCCCATCTGGGATCTATACATGAAAGATGTGACTGAAAGAGCCTTGAAGTTGAAGAGAATGAAGAATGAACTAATTCAGAACAATTATGGGTCAAAGAATCAAGTGATGAGATGGGGTGAGGTCAGGGTGATAGACACTTACAAAAAGTTGGAAGAAAGGAGGAAAAAGGATCCATCCATGCCTCCTAAACCTGATTATTCAAAAGAATATGCTATTCTCAAAGCCCAACTCTCTAAAAAGTCCAGGACAACATCTGTCCATTCCACACTTGCCCTGATACACAGAAAAAGGCAAGGGGAGATGTCTGAAAAGACTGACAAAGAGTTTGAGGATACATTTATCAAAGAAGGTATAAAGAACATGATTGATTATCCAACAAATGATTCAAGTGCCAAGCTGGCTAAAGATTTATCAAAAATAGCTCCTTCTCAAACCTCAGCAATAAAAGCTCCTTCAAGAAAACCTTCAGACCCAAAAATTCTAAAGTGGAAGGTCGACAAAGACACCCATGAATTGACACTGCTCAAGTCTGATGGTGATGCCACTAAACTATCTATGGAAGCTGCTTATGGGCTTACAGTAGAAGACTTCCAAGAATTATTATGTTTAGAGCTACAGAAGGATGCTAATGACATAGAATCTCTTAACTTTGAACTTCAATTCAAAGGTCAAATAAGAGAATTCTTCCTGAGGAATAAAGACCAAGAATAAAGTGTTTTTGGCATCATCTGTTCCATGGGGAGATTGTTAGGATTGAACCCTATGAAAGGAACATATGATACAAGCCAAATAACACTATCCGAGCTTTGGTTACACTATCAGAGGTTACAACCTCTGTTGTACAAACACTGCCTTCCCTAAAGACTGCTCTTCTATCATTTATCTTCACAAAGTTGCAAAGGTCTGCCAGAGCTACAAGGAAAAGAGGATAGAGATCAGAGCTTAGTCATTAGATAGTTTATCAATGTAACAGTGCCTAGCACTGATAGTTAGTATTAGCAGTGTTTGTAGTTAGTTACATTTAGTTTCCTGTCACTATCAACCCTGGCGTCATCAAAGATGCTCAGTGGTTAGATAGTTTAGTACAAAATAGGTAACTTGTGTAACATTTTAACTTTGTCTATCAAAAGATCAACTTTCGCATTCATCTTCTCTGCATTTTCTCACTATTAAACTTCAATTGCAAAGGCTGAGGGGGAGTTTGTGAATCACATGCAAGTTTACCAACTTGAAAGCATGATGATGATGAAAACAAACGATCATTGCTTGTAGTAAAAGTTTTCCATCTATTTCCGCTGCAAATCTCTTTTAAAAACTTCAATCATTTTCATTTTTTGAAACAAAAACTACAAGTAATTCAAACTCAGATCCTAACAGTAGTTGCTTCTCTACCTCTGATTTCAACCCAATATGTTCGTCTTAGTTTCTGTTCAGTTTTCTAAGTTTAATTTAGTAATTAAAATTAGTTAATTAATAAACCCAAAAACAAACTTTAAAAATTGATTTATATTTGGTAAAGGTTAATCTTAAAAGTGTTTAAAAACAAACTCTTTAGGGTTCGATATCCAGTCTTATCGAATATACTACATCACGACCGGTACACTTGCCATACGTGTGTAGTTTAATTGAGAGTTTGACTTTAAAACTTGCTGAAATGTTTAATTATACACTTTTCACACATCCAGTTTTTAGCGTCGTTTTCGGGGACTTTAACTAGGCACCTTTTAGGAACGAACCGCTCGTATATTTATCACTTATTCGTGTTCATCTTGATTTGCGTAGCCTTTAGGGATATAATCTTGTTTGATTGCAATTTGTGCCTCTAGGTTTAGTGTTTCTTGATTTGTTTTTCGTGCATGCCACGTACTTGTTCGCAAGGATCACCATTATTAGCAGCAGAGCCCGAACGTAGTTGAATAAATAAGTTCTATAAGCCCCTACATAGAGGAGCGTGATAAAGGGGTTATGTTAACGACGCTACACCTTGGTTTCTCTCTCTCTCTCTCTCACACACACATATATATATAATTAAAGGGCTTATTACATAATTGACCGCTACACACTCAAATTATATAACCTCATTTCTTACATATTTTCCGGGTGCCGTATAATCCGCATCTATGTAACCCAATACACATGTCCTAAGTGTATAACAAAGCAAAGTAAAAGAGTTAGTTTGTGACGTGAATCCTGTTGACCAAAAAAAGTGTTTACTTTTTGGGAGAAGGAGCACCACGAAAATTCTTAAGCAAAAGGACATAGCGGCACAGAATTAAGCAACACCCATAAATGGAAACAAACCAACCCTTCAACTCTAATATCAATCAATCTTCAGACAGACAGACAGACTCAGGTATCGAAACCCTAGTTTCTTTTTCCTCTACACCTTTTAATCTTTAACTCAAATCAAATTGGGACTTATAGCTTTAGGTTTTGCTTCGATTCACAGTTAGTTGTATTCTTTAAGATTCAAAATTTAGTTATAATTTTTGGGTGATTCCACTTGATTAGATTCTAGTTGGGTTGATTCTTCTCATCATTTTATAAGTTTTGTTATCAATTGAAAAACATCATGAAACACATTTGAGCTGCAGTCAGTCAGTCAATGGAATATGAATTGAAATTCGAGTTACCATACAAGTTTTCAAATATTGCATTTTTGGGTCTTCTTTGCTGTGCTGACTTTGGTCATTGTGATTCCAGACCAAGCTCTGTGGATCATGTCAGCTTCTGCTCCTGAGATTTCCGGTAATTGTCATGATATTTTGTTTTTTTCAATATGTATTCTATGTCCATCTCAATCTCAGTTATTGTTTCTTTTATCGCATTGTGCATTGTAAGGTTTTCCTCATTGTCCTTGGCCTAGTTGCTTCATGAGGTTCTAAAACTTTTGCGTATACTTCTTTTAAAATTGGAAAAGGCCAACACGAGCCATGCACTTGATGAGAAGCATGCTAATATTGAAGCGTTCAAAGAATGAATTGAAATAAAAAAAAATGGCAACTATAAATGGCCTTCTATGCCTAGTTGGCAGTTTCTTGTTTAATATACTAAGGCAGTCAAAAAGGGGGCAAAATGGGTAACTGGTCAAAGTGGGTGTGGGGTGTAACAAGTAATTATATGAACGGATTCATCTACAAACACTTTTTCAAAGAGATGTTATTTGTTTTGAAGCGTTTGGGATTATTATCCCAATCAAAGTTGCCTCCTTTAGGTACTCGTTTTCTGGTTTTAAACATGTGCCATATATGTATAGTTTGACATTATTGATGGATTTGTAAATAAACAGATAGTAGTCAAAGTGAGATGGATGGTCAGATTCAGTCTTCACCAACTGCAACCGCAACTGCAAATGGCATTTCTTATCCTTCAAACATCCAGTACCCAACTTTGGTATCTCTTTGAAGTTGCTCAAAAGTCATTATACTATCCTACGCTTTTTGTTCATTACTTGCCCTCATTTGGTAACACTTGCTTTTTTTAACTGTACATTTTTTGGTAAAATAAGTAAATAACAATGTTGATCTTCTCAAAAACATGGCAATCAAGTTGGAAAAAAGAAAAAAAAATAGAAATAGTGTTTAATTGCATAGTAGTCAAGTAGCAAAAGGCTTGGAAACTAGCCCCAAAATAGCATAACACATGTCTAAAACGCCTAGAAAGATTTGATTTTACTTGCGCCTAGGCCCAAGGCTCACCCTTTGCGCCTAGCGCATTCGACTACCTAGTTTTATTGTTTGAACCTTGAACCTCATGTAGGTCTAATATTGAAATGCTTTTTTGTATATGATCTCAGGGTCAAGCAGCTTATCCTTACCCAGATCCTTACTACCCGAGCCTCTTCACTCCATATGAAACACAGCCATATCCAACTCACCCGTATCCTATGGTATACTAGCTTCTGCTTTTCAGTTGGTTCTTAATAAGAAGTTATAAATTATTGGTGTTGGATAAAGCAATCTAGGGGGTTTTGGGGATTGTTTTTTAAAGTAATTATGCATAGTTTGGATACACGGGTTTCATAAACGTTGTCCACAAAAGATTAATTTATCAAAACTAATAATCAGATATTCAGTTTATAACGTAGTCCCAAACATCCCGTTGTCTGAAAAATTTTGGTTGTTTTACCTATCTGACCCTTTAGAGATAAAATTTGATTTGAATCGAGAAGTAAGTTCATTAGTAAATGGGTCGAAGTGCAGTGGTTTAGACTTGTGAAATAGAGATCTATATGTTTGGATCAGGTACATCATGTTCAGTTGATGGGTGGTGTTGGGGTTCCTCTGCCATCATCAGATACAACAGTTGAGGAGCCTGTTTTTGTGAATGCTAAACAATATCATGGCATCTTGAGGCGTAGACAGTGTCGTGCAAAAGCTAAATCTGAAAATAAAGCACACAGGTCTAGAAAGGTATGTGTTATGTAGGACAGCTAGCTGTATAATGGTTTACAAGTGAGCCCAAATATCCTGGTCGTTTCCTCTTATCAATGACCTGTGATCCAACTAAATGGATCTGAATCTGACCTATTAGCTATTGGATCTTGATCTGACCTTGTAAGTGTACGGGTGGATAATGAATCAATATAGATTTTGGGGCTCGGTTTTCGTGGACAATTTTCTCTTTCTTTCGGCGGCTTTCAACCTGTTTGACTTGTTTCTTATTAACCTATTTATGTATTTGGCCAATTAGTGATAAAACATAGCCCAGATTGCCCACTCATTGCCACCTAGTGGTCACTTTTTTTGTCCATTTTTTAAGTAATTTTGTTAATAAAGTGATTTAGCTAGACTTGCCAAATTTGCTGCATTTACAAAATTCTTATGCTCAAATAGTTTGTGGGACTTACTCGACTTTTTCTGGAATTTTAGCAGCCTTACATGCACGAATCACGACATCTGCATGCACTAAGAAGAAGCAGAGGGTGTGGTGGTCGATTTGAGAAAAAAGATAAGCAACAAAAGGGGAGGGGTTCTGACGAAAATTCTCAATCACAGGTGAAAAATATCAATGTCAACACAGATAAAACCTAGAAAAAGAGAGATAAACGCCCCAGCGTTCATGTTTATATTTTATCAAAGTTTCCGTTCATGTTTCATGTCTGGGATCGGTCTTTGTACTTCATTTCGACAGTTAAAACTCTGTTGTTGTACTCGTATTGCGTCCGGGTGTAGGGAGGAGTTTTTATACGGTTTTGTAGATTATGTTAGGTGGTTCAAGTATGTTGAATAAGTTGTAGTGAATGGGTTTCATATATCAGTGTGCTAATGTTGGCTATGTGTGACGCCAGAAACGGAGTTCTGGGTTGTGCATGTATGACTAGTTGTCATTTTTCCATCTACCAAAAATAAAATACCGACATTTCAAATATGACTTATAAACAATGAACAAATAACTCATTTCCAACTCTTATAAAACATGGTGGTCAAAGGTGTCACTCGCCTTTGTGCAGCATACCATTTTGCGTCCATCATGGCGCTACCGGACCACTCAGTATATCCTAGGACACATGATTTTCCTCTCATGTTGGCTGTAAGACTGGTCGGTGGGGGACCCTAGTGCTGGCTTACAACATCAAGGTGTTACGGCCTACGGCCGTATTCTAGTCAAAATCTATAAATGCAGCTAAATTTTATTCCAAAAATGGTCATAAACATCTCCAAAGCCTCTCAAAATGGTTACTAAACTTAAAAGAAAAAAAACAGCTTTTACAGCGCCTAGGCCCCAACTGGCACCTTCAACTATCTTGTTATAAAATACATGTTCTAAATTGATATTCCATCTCCAATGAAGTTCATCGGCCTATTTCTTTGGCCACAAACCGCCTGTGGCAAGCCCTTGCCCCTTTTGTGAGAGGGGAGGAGAGAGAAGGTATATGATCCATGTGAAGTATGGATATCTCGGTACCAGTACCAAAAATTGTTAAATTGGGTACCGGTGCCGAAAATGCTCAGTACCGGTACATGAAGGTAAAAATCGGTAAGAACGCATATTTGTTTTTTGTTTTAATAAAACTACCATAAGTTTTCAATGCATGCTGTTACATAACTAATATATTTCCTCACGCGTTGCCGCGTCATTGAAACGTAAAGTACCTCGAATATATACCATCTAAAAGAAAGTATTATATTTGACCTTATTGGTTTTCGGAAAAAAAAACGTCAAAACGTAGACCAACTTAAAACGTACATAAAAATAAGCACGCAAAGAAATAGTGTTTTTATAAGTTAGAAAAGTGTATGACGCGTTGCGGTGGTGTCGAAACATAAAGTGACTCTAATTACACCAAACGTGTTATATTTAACCCGACTCATTTCTGGACAAAATTTATCTCATAATGCAGACCAATTGAAAATGTACATAAAAATAAGCACGAAAATGTATTATATTTGAGCCGACTCATTTCAGGAAAAGAAAATACGTCAAAACGTAGACCAACTGAAAAAACGTACGTAATAATAAACATCATAACATATTATACTTGATCCAACTCATTTCTGGGAAAAATTTGCGACAAATCAAAAATCAACTTGAATTTATATCGACATGTGCATAGAAATAAACACATAAAACTCAATTACAAAGTCTTTAGAAAGTTAAGGGTTAGTAAGTGTCGAATTATTGCTCATGTAAGCTAGAGTCAATTATTGCGCATGTAAGCTAGAAATTGTAATATTACTAATATAAATACTAATTTTCTACCAACTAGAATTAAGCAACCCCCGCGTTGCGGCGAGGGCTTAAAACCATGCCAAATAGCACTAATGCCACACCACCGCCAAGTGTCAATGACCACCAACATGAAGTTGCGCCGTGTTAATGGGAAGATTAGACCGAAACGTAAAACATATAAAAAACAACTAAGTCGATCTAGGATCCGTGCGTTGCGACGAACCTGTCAAATGGGAAAAAATACGTAACAACGGTGAACCACATGCATGTTGCGCTGTTTAATCGCAAAATTTAGTACGAAACACAAAAGAACATTTGCTAAAGATGAAAAGTATAGAGAACCGAAGTTGAAAGTAAAAAAGTTGTGAGGTTAAATTGAAAAGAATGAAAAATTTTGGGTTATAAGTAAAAAACCAATTTTGTGATGGTTAAAATAGCTAGAAATGGAAAGCTTTGGGTTAAAAGTGAAATTTCCACTTTTTTTTAGAGTAAATTGCACAAAACATCCTTTAAGTTTCCTCAAACTTACAGGTTCCAGCCTTTATGTTTAAAACTTGCTAAAAAAAATCCTTTAAGTTTATTTTTGTTGCTGGTTCAATCCTTTACGACTAACCAAGTTAATTTCATCAGTTATATTCCCTCACATGCATAACATGTGAGGTATATTCGTAATTTTGGTTGATATTCTTATAAAACCCTCTTTATGTATTCTATCTTCTTGTGTAAGCTTCACCAATCCCTGTAAATCCCATACATGTTCCCTTTTTTTTCTTTCACATGTTTATAATCACAGCCATTCAAGATTAGAAGAGAGAGAAAGTTCAGTAGTAGAGATAGAGGGAGAGGCATCTTAGAGAGAGAGAGAGAAACCGGATGCAGTGAGAGGAGGATAGAGAGAGAAACTGGTCGGTCTTTTCGGCAACGAAGACGGATGACAGATGATCGGCGTCGATGGTGTGATGACTGAGATAGTCGTTTTTTATGGTGAAGACGGCCGGAGCTACGGTGGTGATAAGTGGTTTACAACAGAAGTACATGGTGGAGGTTGGTGGTCTTTTGGAGGTGGGTTTTGGATGGTGGTTTCCAATGGTCATGGAGTTGAACGATTTCCGGCGATGTCGACGACAATATTATTCTGGCATACAGGTTACTCTCGACGCCTTTTGTTTCCTTTCGTTGGTTACATAAAATCTCCTCGATTATTTTTGTGGAAACTTTGGGTGTGGGACTGCGGGTCACTGATCCGATCAGTGAAGTTGAATGGTGGTTGTTGATGTTGTTACGGGTATGGCAGTGGTGTGATGACGAAACATGGGATCGAGTTCAAGATCATTTGGAGGTGACTCAATACAGTCAACCTATTAATTCAGTTGACCAGTTCAAGGTTGTTTATGGGTTAACTTAGCAAAACCCGATTAACTTTAGCCAACTTGATCAAATGATTGGGGATCTATCAAGTTCGATCAAATGATTGGGGATTGATCAGACTTGGTTAGAGAGTGATGATCAGAATTTTGTGGGTGGTCAGACACGGTTAGTAAGTGAAGATCGTTCGGGGAAGGGTTTCATACAGAGGGGGTTTTGGATTGAATGACATTGTGTTTTTAGTGGGTTTTATAAGAATATCAACCAAAATTACGAATATAACCTCACATGTTACGCATGTGAGGGAATATAACTGATGTAATTAACTTGGTTAGTCGTAAAGGATTGAACCAGCAACAAAAATAAACTTAAAGGATGTTTCTAGCAAGCTTTAAAGATAAAGGCTGGAACCTGCAAGTTTGAGGAAACGTAAAGGATGTTTTGTGCAATTTACTCTTTTTTGAAAACCACCCATAACATATAACACCCAATGCATACTAAAGTTGCTAATTAAGAGTATGGAAATGTGGTGTGTGATCCATTGGCAAAGGCAGTTAAACACCTTAGAAGAGGGAGGTCTTAGGTTTAAGTCTCACTAGACTATAGTAGCAATATTTCTTATTCTATAAATAAAATAGCATGTATAGGGTGATACAAGTACTCCCTGTTGTATCTGTAGCCTGGAAAACCTTCCCCCGTTCTGAATCAAACCATACATATTTCTATCATGTTACCTGGCCAAACACACAACCTCATGTGCCAAAGTAAAGCGCCGCTCCCTCTTTTTCATAGCGTGTTTGTGTGCTTCTTACACATAATTTAACAATATT
Organism: Scalesia atractyloides; assembly: GCA_947069175.1. Classification (NCBI taxonomy): domain Eukaryota; kingdom Viridiplantae; phylum Streptophyta; class Magnoliopsida; order Asterales; family Asteraceae; genus Scalesia; species Scalesia atractyloides. The sequence goes on along the minus strand of CAMTDV010000004.1, from coordinate 47,935,273 downwards.
ATAAGTTGATAAAATGTATAAAATAATCGATCCCTTACCTCTACAACATCAATTAACAGTCAAGAGACGATAAACATACATTTATATTTCTTCACTCGATTCGACATGAATCAGGTTGCCTGGAAGTTTAAGTTGTGGTGAAGGAAGCAACCTTCCTGCATATAAGCTGTTTATGATCCAATTAAAGGGCATCACAGGAACTTTTTGCTCTAATGCATATTGTTTCAACTGACGTGAAATGCTGTTTTCGTCCTCCCTGACGATAACCCCCGCGGATCCCTTTTTAGAATCAAGGCTCTTGACCAACCAATGGAATGTTTTGAAAACAGACCCGCCTCCATGCTTTATAACTTTTCCCATTTTGCTGCAGAAATCTTGTTTTCCGTGAAGCATGATGGCAATATTGTCAAAGATTAGATGGTTTTCGTTTGATCGATTGTTTAAAATCTTGTATCTCTGATGTGGTAAGATCAAACCCTTATCAACTGAATCAAACAGCCATGTTATTTCAAGAATACCCGCATTAACTGCACATCCATACAAGAACTTGGTTGTTAGAAGCTTTTTGGGACACAAAATAAGAGGAAGCTTTGAGTATCTCTTTCTTCTTGATGTTGAAGGAGAAGGAATATCATCTAAAACTAGGCCACCGTTATTCTGAATTAAAATCTTGATTTGTTTATGCTTCTTCACAGAAAATCCCGTAAGTAAGAAGGTAAGATCTTGGAGTAACGTCTTGTTATCTTTGTCACATGGTCTAGATTTACTTCGTCTGCAAATTCTACTTGCAACTAAAGGATCTTTGAGTCGGGTTTGTGGTGTTTTTCGGAATTTTTTTACCTGTGGGTAACAGATTTCGGTTCCTGAAAAACGGACACGTTTTCTTCTTGGAACTATAGACTCTACTTTTCGGGAAACCTTGGCATTCTCCTTCTCCCTTTGACTTGTCAATGCTACTGCAATCTGATTATGTTCAAATGATGACGTGTGTTCTTTGTCCACATATGGCTCACACCTTGGATGAAGCATGCTGTAAGTTTTCAGGGATGCCACCTGCCTGTGTATAGTGGGCGAACTGTCACCATTAACTTGTAAATTATCCAGATTAGGTTCAACCGTGGGGCCCAGATGCTCCTGGTGTTGGGAATTCTGAGATACAACATTATCCAAGGTAAAGCTGCAAGGAACAACAGAACACAAAGGGTCCATGGGAGAAGCTGCCACATCATCAGAAATCAAATTCTTGTTATCATTAGCTTTCTCGTATGCATGTTGAGGAGCTGCGCTTGATTGAGAAACAGTTTTGACTTTATCTTGTCTCTGCATGCAGGAACTCATGTCTGGAGCAGATTCTGATAGATAACTCGTTTCATTAGCAAATAGTTCAGGAACACTTCTTTTATTATTATCGTCTGTAGCCGCAGGAATGCTTACTTCGTCCTGAACACAAGCAAAAACGATCTCAATTAGTTCAGCTTTGTGATAATATGATACCTACAACTAGGCCCAAATTAGTTAGTTGGTAGAAGGCAGTTCCAGTATTTCTAAGAGCCATGATAAAAAGAAAAATGATGAGTGGATCATGATCCACTTAATCTATTGAATTGGTATGGATCATATAAGAATCAAAACCGAACCAATCCACAAACCTAATAGGAGTGCACACATAAGTGATGAGACAATGTTCCCAGAGCAACACTCACCTTCCATGTCCAACCACCAAACCAGCGGCTTTGAAATCTGTCCGGAACCAAGTTTGTCATCTTATCTTGTCTTTCTATAAAACAACAATTAAAAGGCAGAATTAAAATACTACACAAATCCCTAGACATACATGCAAAAGAAAATTTAGAGTATAAGAATCAATAAAAGGGTGTTTATGAGACGCACCGCTTGTGACCTACTCGAGATTGCCTCGCTAAAAGCTCAAACTCAGCCGAGCTTAAATGAGCTTGAGCCTAAAATAAGCTCGTTTAATAAACAAGCCCAAGCTTCATATACCTAGCTTGGCAAGGCTCGCGAGCCCAAGAAAGCCGCTTATTTATAAATACATAATAATATTTATCTAACACAAAAGATATATGTCAGAACATTCACTATGGAACCCTCATCTTTATTTATATAATTTAACTAAAAAACACACAAAAATTTGTTCAACTTTTGAAAACCTCCAACATCTGGTTCCTCATATCTACCTCTATTCAATTAAAGAATACTTCTTTATTTTTCTCTTTCTTCAACTCACGAAAAAAATATGAATAGATATATGGAGTGAATAGTAATTCCAAATATATATCTATACATGTGTGTGTGTGGAATCACTATTCAATCCATATATTTTAAAGAAGCGGATGGAGTGCAAAGATAGATGAAAACCTTAAAATGTTCCTTAACTTATAGGGTTGAAGATGGTATAGGGATTCCAATGTGAATGCGCTTGCATAATAAACGTAATCATGATAAAAATAACTAGATGATATATATATATATATATATATATATATATAGGGGAAGGTTCATTGGGGAACACTAAAAAAGTGGGGAACAGTGGGGAACCGACTCAAACGAACTCCGACTGGACTCATTACAACGGCGTTGGAACCGGCTCGTCGAACCCTAACTAGGATCTCTTAACCCTAAACCCTAAAGCTAAAAAATAAGGCTAAAACCTACGCTATATCGTAAAATCTAAGCTATAAACCCTAAAAGCTAAACCCTAAACCCTAAAGCTAAACACTAAATACTAATGATTAACCCTAAAACTAAACCCTAATATAAGACCCTAAATCCAAACCCTAATATATTTAGGGGTTAGGATTTAGGGTTAAGAGATCCTAGTTAGGGTTCGACGAGCCGGTTCCAACGCCGCTGGAATGAGTCCAATCGGAGTTTGTTTGAATCGGTTCCCCACTGTTCCCCACTTTTTTACTGTTCCCCAATGAACCTCACATATATATATATATATATATATATATAGTGTGAGGTTCATTGGGGAACAGTAAAAAAGTGGGGAAGCATCATATATCCAAAAATAGAAGAAAATGCAAGAAGACAACATACTACCATTAGATCTTGAATTGGTATGAGATGGTGTCATTGAAAAGCCCTCCCTCTGCAAGTCAACCTGCTAATCATCATGAAAGCTTATCTTAATTTCATAACTAATTGCCATGTTAATATAGTATGCTAAATCTGCTAGAGCATCATTAACTCACCTCTGGTGCACATTGCTCAACCGAACAATTAAACACAGGATCAACATCAGATGCCAGATTAGCATTCTCTGTACCTAATGATTCATAATCAAAGTTTTCCTTTCCTGTAACACATTCACAAGATTCCAATATAGAGCCCTTTGATAATATATTGGCATTGTTAACCTGTTTTGGGGGAATAGAATCAGAATCATTGTGTGGGCCACCACACTCATTGCCCTTGTGTTTCGCATTAGATATATAATTTTCAGAGGCAAAACTATCGTTAACAATAGATAGAGAACCGTAATCACTCAGATCAACAGTCAAGCCCACATCTTCATATGCCTCTGCCATGGTCAGGTCATCTACATCTGAAAGACAGTCAAAGTCCACCTCGTTACTTTCCTCAATTGAGTTACTGAGGTTCTCCAAACGTGCCTGTTTTAGGCGTATTGCAGCTTCAAGTACAGATGAGGCAACCAAAAGTTCATCTTTTAACACCTTGTGTATGGTTAATGCTTCTGATGCCGCAACAGCTAGTTCAATTGCATCACTGATGTCAACTTTTCTACATACCTCCTTAAAGCTGGGATGTGCAATTTCAAAATCGCCCTTCTGTTGGCTTGGAACCGCACAAGCTTCACCCTCTTCCTCTGGGATAACTCTAGCCTCTGGCTGCTGTACCACGAGAGCTTGATCGGGTTCAGATTTATCTGCTTGAGATCTACTGAGAGATTCTTGATTTGAGGACAGATGAAGATGATATTGAACTTGATGCTGAGAAGTGAGATCAAACTCTTAGAAAGGGACTAGTAAAAAAACACATGATGTACAAGTATCATATAAATCTAGAGTAGGCATAATAAAAAAGATGTTATCTGAAAAATGTCAAGTGGGATGACTGAGAGTAATAATTGGAATGCTTACTTACGTTGGTAGAAGATGAAGGAAAATTCATGGGCGAATTGTGATCCCCAGATAAGAATAAATGGAGGGTGCCATCATTTGAGAAATGCCCAGTGGTGATTTGTTGAATTTCCTAGTTAAGAAAAATCATTTAGACAGATGAAAAAGGAACAACAACCATCATATAAGCCAGCCAGAAAGAAATAGTGTCATCATATAAGTAACTTGTCTACTATTATTAGTAGTAATAAGTGTATAATATACTTTTAAACCCCTCAGTCGTCTACTTTTTACAACATAAATTGCAATTTGGTATCTTGAAACAAAAAAAAAAAAAAAAGAAACGGAATGGTGTAGCAATAACGAAGCGTATGAGAGTCATATTCACCTGAGCAGCAGCAGCAGCAGAAGAAGGAGAGATGGTGGAAGGCTGAAGCCACGCAGGAAGCCAGGCCTCCTCCTGTTGCATACACATACATACATACAAACTCAAACAAACAAACCTAATAATAATAATAAAGTAAAGAGAAGAGAAGAGAAGAGAAGAGAAGACGAGTATCATTGGAATGAATACCTCAGAGAAGTGGGGTGGACGAAACCCTAACAAACTCCTCATTGCCCCCAATATTTTCTGGAACTGGGACTGGGATAACGATAATAATTTTACCCTTTTAGGTCAGCCGGTGTGTCTATATCACAACTATATTCAATTGATTTTGATTGAATCTGTATATTTTTGGCAATATCACAAGTGTCGGTTTCAAATAGGTTTTTGTCTTTAACCAAATACCACTCATGTAAACGCTTTAAAGCAAGACTTGTAACACAAGATTACCTACATATATGTATATGTAGTCCCATTGTCAAGATATATACAAAACGTATTTTTATATCTCTTTCCACTATTAATAATTGGAACCTTAATCACCTTTATGTCAAAAATGGATTCTTGTACGGATATCTTAGTGAAATTGTTTATATGAAAGAACCATCTGGTTTTGCTCATTCAAAGTTTCCTAATCATGTATGAGGCTTAAATAAAGCCTTGTATGATCTTAAACAAACACCAACGTGCTTGGTTTTAGTGGTTGATCAATTTTCTTTAACATGGGCTTTACTTGTAACTGAAATAACGCTTCCCTTTTTGTCTTCAAACAAGATTCTTACATCATGTTTTGTTAGTTTATGCTAATGGCCTAATTTTAACCGGCAACCAAGAACATGTCAATGCTTTATTTATCTCTTGATTAAACAATTAGTTCGCAATCAAAGATCTTGGAGACCTTAATTATCTTTTGGTCTTGAGATGACATACGCCAATGATGGCTTGTTTCCTAATTAGTTAAAGTATTCATAAGACATCCTGTGAGCGAGCCGATATACTAAATTTTAGACCCGTGCATATGTCACTCGCTCCCCATGAGTCGTCATCACAAGTGGTTATCCTTTTAAGGATCCAACCTTTTATTCACTTGTTGGAGCATTGCACTATTTGACTATTACATGACCAGACATTTCATATGCAATGAATCAACATAGACAGTTTCTACAGGCACTAGTTGTTTCTCATCTTCGGTGTGTCGAACGTATGCTTCGTTATGTTGAAGGAACTCTCGCTAATGGTTTATTGTTTACCAAGCCGAACAGCGCTACTATTATTGGTTAATCTGATGTTGATTGGCGAAGTGTATTAAGACCCGTAGATCCCGGCTTATGGTTACTTCATCTTCCTTGGTTGTAATCTTGTCTCATGGAATGCTAAGAAACGACTGAATGTCTCGTGGAATGTCTCTCGTTCCAGCTAGGAATTTGAGTACGGAGCCACTGTAACGCAACAGCTAATATTGTTTGGATAACTCGCTTATTAAAGAGAATTTCACGCTTTACCACCTAATAGGCCCATGTTATTATGTGATAATCGAATTGCCCTATTTATGACCTAGAATCCGGTGTCTCATAAATGAGCCAAATACATTTAAACCGCAATTTGAGTACTTCCGTGCTATGCTTCGTCTCGGACCACCACCATTTTGCCCGAGGGGATATTAGAATTACTTTAGTCACGTAACATAGCTTGTACACTTACTGTAGTTTGTTTACATTTTGTGCCCTATTCCTGTAATATTCATATATCATATCCTTAATCTCACCAAATCGGGTGTGTTAAGGCTTTCACCTTTACGACAGTAAATTGCCAAAATTGTTGTAAAGATAAAAGAATAAATGAGTAAATTGCCAAAATTGTCTCTCAGATTTAGGAATTGCCAAAATCATCCATGACTTAACAATAAATTTACCTGAGTTAGTAATTTGGATGAAAATGACAACAAAAATGAAACCTCGGACACCCAGACGCAAAAGACTCTAAATTATTTTATACTTTTATCATCTAAAAGTGTTTCATATCAAAAGTTAATTACATGGACTCTAATTTAGTAGCGTCATACTAAGATTTTGGTTTTAAATTTTCAAAAACCAAATTTTCAGTCAAGCGTAACACGTTGGTTAAGGTTAAAACTTTGTTGATTATTTTATGAGAGAACCATTATACCTTTTATAATCGAGAAGCCTGAAAAATAAAATAAAATAAAATAAAATTTATATACCCCGCCTCTTCTCTACTTTTTGGGCACCCATCCGAAATCAGGTGAAGTTAAAGCCACAACCATCAGGAGTATGAAACCAGAATAACTAAAGAAAGTTGCGACTCCGCGAGAAATGAAGTGTTGGAAATAGTTAAGAATATATGATTGAACGGCAACTTTTATAGCTAGTCGGTGTCAAGAACCAACCGTGTTAGTGTTATACGAACAATGGAGACTTATAAGCATAACCGAGTAACTTCTAAAAAAAACATACGACCAAAATTGTAATAAGGTGTTACCACGTAAACCATCCATGTAAAAAAATATAACAGTTTATACTCGATTCCAAGTCTATATACAACCCATGCTCTGTAGCAAATAAAAGATTGCTAAGATGTTGAATAAACTCGAACTAGTATCTCCCTAACAACAAAACACCATTCAAGAATGAATGATGTAAACATCTACCTAACTGCAACATATATACATACATACATACATACAGTAAACCAAACCAAATAAATGATATATCTGCAAAAAGAGACAAATCACAAAACTAAATTTAATAAGCAACTGGCTGCTGCATTGGGACATGTGCATCCTCATAGTAATCTCTTTTATGAAACATGAGACTGGCTACTGTTCTATCAATAGCATTTGTTTTTGATTTTGTTCCTCCAGCCCTGAATGTCATAGCCCAACATATTAGTCAATTTGGGTTATGTTTTACGCAAAGGAAAAAGGTCAAGCGAGTTACAAACTGTATTCTTACTCCATAAAACCTTCTTTCTAGATCACTTTATTCGGAAACTATGATTATTGGTGTTTGTAAACACAAGTAACAAAATTGAAAGGAAATTGTTTCTGGGTCAACCCGTCTACGGCTGTAAACGGGCCAAGCCAAGCCAAGCCAAGCGAGCTCGTTTATTTTTAAATTTTGTATTTTGCACGCTCGCGTACACACACACATATATATTATAACCATAAAATAATATATTTAAAATACACATGCAAAATATTTTTAAAATATATATTTAATTTAATGATCCACACGAGTGAGCCAACCAGTCCTAAACCTGACACATAATACTAATTGTTTTGACCCAACCTGACCCGACCCATGTGAATTTGGAACCTCTATTAATATGCTCAAATCAAAGCCTAAAACAAGGGGCACCACCACAGATTTTCAATAACAAAAGAAGTCAAAACATTTTCCTTCATTGAAAAAAAGATCTTGCTTTCTTATGAAAACCACCCAAAGATGCGGTACTTGTAAGCACCACCAGTTTCTAACTATGTTACATGAATGAAGATTTAACATGCAAAAAAGTTATGAGCGAACTAAGCACCTCGAATCATCAATAGAAGTCATCGTAGATTCTCCATCTTGGCATGAGTTCAATGATTGTTTTGAGCTTTCTGCAAGTCAGTAGAAAGCATCTCGAAAGCAAAGTCGAGTTTTGTCCGTGAACTGATAAAAAGAAAAGAAAAAAAAATCATTAAGGGTGTTCATACAAAATTTGAAATTTCAATAACACCCATGTAACTGTCACCTATGCAGTCACCCTTTCAAGATCATTCAATACTGATTCTTCCATGTTCTCATTGCTTGTACATTCCTAAGATAGATAAAGAAACAAATATTAGATACAGCATACCAGTTATTACGCGCATATAACAAAGAGAGTTTGACTTTGCTGGTCAAACAAACTAGTACTTAATTAAAACTTGATGCTTAGAGTAGGCAAAACTAGTAATATTCCAATGTTTATGTTTGACTATGAATGTTGACTATGATGAAGAAATATCAAACACCCTGGGCATTTGATAAGTTGTCGAAACTTCACTGTTACCCAGTCTGTTGATGGAGAGAAGGCATGTGTTTTGAGGTATTTCGAGCTTTGTCCATGACTTCCTACATATTCAGAATTTACAATTTCGCCCTCAAAGATGTTAGCATCATTGCCTATGTCATGGGCCCCAGTTGGATCATTTTCTTCAAGTAATGAACTGCTGCAAGACAGACCCAAAAGTAAACCATGAGATAGGAAATTTATAGAACATCCTGCTGCAGGGGTGTTTGTATGCGCGTTAACAGGAGTTAATTCAATCAGTTAGATAACTTGACCCATAATATGCAATAAATCAGAATCATAATCAGCATTTGACAAACTAACACTTGACGTGAAATTAAAATTTCATATTAGTGGGAAAAGAGAGTTGAAAAAAGAACTCGTCGGATCCGAGTACTTTCTTACCATCCCAGACAGTGAGGACCACTTTGTGTCACTCCGACCTCTTCTTTTTTTAATTAGTAGTAAAATACGACATAAAATCGAGAATCTTAATCCCAAAAGTTGAGCATGTACAAGAATATGTCATCCATGTGATTGATTCTGGCTTCTTCTTCTACAAATTGTTGAAAATCTGCTTCATCATTCCACAAAAGGGATCCACCATTGTTGTATATGCTTGAATTGTTTGATTTTGATGTTTCATTATAAAAGTTCTTTCCTCCATTGAAGGTGAGTTCTTCTCCTGTCATCTCATGTGTATGTTTGAGTTCAAATTCTTTTTTGAGCCAACAAAACCAGTCATTCCCCATTGCGACCAGCTTTCTGGTGATGATATCATTTGTGCTTCTTCATAATCCTTTGGAACAACAAGATCTTCAACTTTATTACCGAAATACCACTCCATCGTAATAGTCACTGTAAATGAAAATAACGCATCAAACATAGGCTGATTGCGCCTAAATGTAACTTAATCGCACCTCAAAAGGTGCTATTTTTGGTTCATATCATAAAACCCAACATACCTTCTCAACTTTTATGTAAAAAGTCTCTAAACACAATTTTGGCATATGAAAGTCTAAAGATATAAAAAAGGGCACACATTTTTTTTTTCAACCCAACTTAGCTATATATTAAAGTCTCTACATGTAACACCCCAACCCCGCTAGGGCTCGTGTCACTCTTACAGATATCAAAACTAAAAACCAATCCACAAAATTAAATAAAAGTTCCTAATTACATTTATTACATTTCTGAAATAAAGAATCTTTACTAGCAACTTCTTAACGCTCCTCACTGAAATCCCAGATCATCCCATATTACCTGTAACAGAAATAGGAAAAACACAAAAAGAAAAATACGGCTGAGCCAATTGGCTCAGTAACGGAGAAATCAACAGTACAGGTAAAGTCATATCAGCGGAAGCAAAACACAACATAACATAACTGAAACTGAACTGAAACGATTACTGATACGAGTACTGAAAATAGATGGATACACAAGACTGATACACAAACCGATCTGAAGTGTAACGGAAACTGATATGGAAACAAAAGTCATTCAGATGCATAACCGATATAGAAGCCGACACAAAACCGATGTAGAGAACCGATACATGGTTGACCATGATGATTAGAAACCTTTTTTAGAGTAAATTACACAAACTGTCCTTTATTTATATACTAAATTGCACTCATTGTCCTTTATTTTTAAAAAGCACGCAAAATGTCCTTTAATTTCTAAGTTTTGCACATTCTTTGTCCTTTAAGCCAACTAATGTTAACTTTAAGGTAAAATTACCATTTTGTCTAAAGAACACAATTTGAAGTTTACTTACAATAAGGACGTAACCTGTAATATTTTGTTAAATATATTACTACTTTAAAAAATTTTAATTCATTATTTCCAAATTTCTTAATAATAATAATACATGTTTTATAAATTATTTAATTTTGTTTGATTAAATAATTTACTCTTTTTATTTTACAGATACTATAATTTTTTATACTATGTTTTTACATAAGTCGTTGGTGTGATCGAGTTATGTTTGATTAAATAATTTACTCTTTTTATTTTACAGATACTATAATTTTTTATACTATGTTTTTACATAAGTCGTTGGTGTGATCGAGTTAGTTATTTTTTTATCAATTTTACAATTATTACATGTTATTCAAACGAAATCTACACTGGGGAAAATAAGCATGTCGGTAGCACGTTACGACGATCGATTTAAACATAGATAAAAAACATGCCGCAATGTTGTATTTTGAGATGAGTGTACGTCGAACATTATATAACACGTCTATAATAACCAGTTGCTTTAAAAATATGGTTACAAAATATCAAAATTTATAGAACATCATAGTTTAAATCGACCCGTCATAGCGTGCGACCAACGTGCTTATTTTTCAATATTTTGATATAAATTTCATTCGAATAAGATACAGTAATTACAAAGTGATAAAAAATTAACTCGATTACACTAAGGGTTTAATATAAAACCATAATATAAAAGTTGCGTTATTTATAGAATAAAAAAGTGAATAATTTAATCAAACAAACAAACAATAATAAAAAAAGTTACCAAAAGATATATTTAAAAGATAAATTATTAATTAATGAATTAAGAAAACTTTAAAGTAATCGATAAAAAACTAGTGATAAATTTAATAAAATAAAAGAAAGAAAAGAAAGAAATAAAATAGAAGAAAAACACTTAAGTGAATTACATGTTATGTCAATTTATAAATAAAATTCAAATTATGTCCTTTTGGGAAAATTGTCATTTTAGCTAAAAGTTAACTAAAATGCTCAAATCAGTTAGCTTATAGGACAAAAGGCGTGCAAAACTTAGAAATTAATGGACATTTGGCGTGCTTTTAAAAGATACAGGATGAAGACTGCAATTTCATACATAAATAAAGGATAATTTGTGTAATTTAGTCTTTTTTTATATATGTTTGACTCATTTTAGAACATCATTTAATAATGCCAATTTGTTTTTTTTTTCATACGAGAGTAAAAACTAATTTCTTTTATCGAAGGTTCGAATCTTATCAAAATACAATAATTTATCTTACTTTATAATAAATCATAATTAGACCAAATAACTAATTTTCTAACACCGAAAAGTTATATTTAAGAAATAGAATAAATCAAATAACTTGGTTTTCAAGACGTAATACTTATAATAATTTTGTAAACCGACTTGGGAACCGATACAGAAACAAAACAAATACATTGACCGGAACATTTTAACTACAGTTTAAAAATCCTATAACGTTTACAAGAAACGAACTGTCAAAATATTATTTCTAAATAAATGTTTGGATTTAAATTACTATCTACTAATTTGTCATATTTCAAAAGTTATTGTTTAATCAAGATAGTTGTTTTTATAACTTTGGAGATTCATATTTAATAAACCCAAATAAATTAGAGAACCTGAGTTTAAAAATGTAATAATTAGTCCTTACGGAGTTTCTTGAACCTGGACAAGCGACATGAAACAAAGACATGATTCGATTACAAATGTAGAACAGACCTTGGACCAAATAGTAAACAAAGATTCTGACGGATACAACTAAACGTATAACACGAAATTTTAATCCAAATCAAACCGATACTGAGACGGAGGTGATACAAACCAATACAGATACTGAGTCAAAACACATCTAACTATTACATAACAGAATCAAATACTAAACATATCAGAACCATAATCCGGTACACAATCAGAACCATAATCAGAGTACGTATAATCAGATGCACACATAGCTTATCATAACATAATCCGAAGCATAACATATTCACTTACTGAAACATACACTAACTTATACGACAGATATAACAACAAAATAAGTCGTGTAACACAGAAGCACCCAAAGCCAGAAACAACGGGGTACACAGGTAGCTACTCTATGCACCAATGAGATGGTGAGTGTGGCGTGCACCCATTATTCCATCCCCCAGAAGTCAGAAACAAAACTAGGATCGATCCATACGCCTCTAAGGGGCCAAGGTGCTACACAAGCACAAGTCAGAGACACCGTGAATTTGATTACGCAGTGTCACGGAAAGTGTTCATGCCGTTGACGCCCAAACGGCAAGTCAGAAACGCTCGGGTGACAGAGTACAAAAGCTTAGGTCATGTAAATAGTTTACAGACAACTAAAATTCATTATCAACAGGAGCATGCGACCATGAGTACAAGTCTGAGGTATGGCATGCTATAACATACTAATAATCAAAACAGACAATGCCAACATAAAGAGAGGTAACGGACAATTTCCAAAAGACCTAAAACGAATCAAAATACACAGCGAAGATTGACCAACGGTAACAAAATCCGTACTACAAAGTAACGGATACAAATTTATACAATGATGAAAAGGAAACGAAATCCGTACCTTAAGCGAATAACGAGAAACCACGATAAATCCAAAGCTTGAATCATACGCCGTAAAATCCTACAATTTTTGTATTCATGATTTTAAATTCCTTTACAAAGGACTTGATATTTAGTTAGTTTATTATTAAGATTTTCGCTTCAACTGGTCATTGTAGATTTATACAAAATGGTTCCTTTTAACTAACATTAATTTGGTTGGAATCATTTTAATGGGCTGATACTAATTAAACATGAATATATATATATATATATATATAAATATATATATATATATATATATATAAATATATATATATATATATATATATATATATATATATATATATAGAACCAAAAAAACTTCCTAAGTTTTCAATTTACTACAAGGTACTCATGAACCGTCTTCTGATCTAATGTTACAATAAAGAAATATATTTATTTATGAGACACTTAGCTGATATATTAAATACATAAAATGCATACAGATGGCTCAGTGTAAAACAAGGCTTCATTATTTGATGTAAATCTCATTGTATCGATTTGCAACATTTGAAAAAAAAAATACATAAATAATTTGAGAAAAAAAAGCATTACGTCATGTGCGCACTTTCCGTTGTTAACTCGGAAAATAGCTTTTGATTAACTTGTCTAGTATATATATAACACAACTTAGTGAATACACATATATAACGGCAAGTAGAGGCTAGCTAATTACCTCAATACGTGCTACAAGATCGTGAGGCAATGGGTCAGACTATGCTAGTGAAAGTCAACCGGTGCTATGGTGGCTCGGAGTTGTCGGGTTGTCCGCGCTATGCAAACCGTAGTGACAAAAGTCTCTGGTTCTTGGCGGCGAGTCGCGACTTAAACTGGGGTTGTACGTTGGGGAGATTCCCAGAGGCAATGGCGCTTTACGACTGCGGCTAATACAAATCAAAGTATGGAAGTGGTTACGGTGGTATATGGATGGTGTGTGGTAGTGACGATGGGTGGTTGTGGCCTGAACAGCGGTGACGAGTAGTCGAGCCAAGATGATCACCGCGGGGTGGCGGTGTATCTTAATCAGAAAAAGATCGAATGCGAAAAGGGGTCAAAGGTTTAAAAAGATACCATGCATCGATCCATTCCACAAACTTCGCCAGTTTGTTCCATTGAAAAGGAAATGAATTGATTTTGGGTTATGTGGTTTACCATGCTCAATTACATCTAGATTCATAATATTATTATTGTATATCTCTATTTCGTTTAGTTTAAAACACAAAAGTCAACCAATATCTAATAAAACCCCATTTAATATATTAATGATTAATTAAATGTATTAATATCAAAAGCAATGAGGGAATTAAAAATTACATATATGCACTTGCTAAACAATACACTATTATTAATATGGATCCACATTGCCTAAATTAGTTATTGATTTGAAAGAATGTACCAAATTGATATAATTTACTCAATCATGCAACAACTAGACCTTCTATTCTTATTTTTTTACCATAAAATTTAACTACGAAAATACATCTCAATTTTTAAACGTATAAAATGATCCTGGTCAATGTTACTACATTTGTCAAGTTTTATTATTCAAAACTAATAACTAATATAATATTAAGCTTTAAATAAGAATCTTTCTTTTTCTTTGCTCGTGTGTGTATATATATAAATATATATCCCCCCAACGTAAATCATAACTTCCTTTGATGACACACGTGTATATATATACATATATACAATAATTATTACCAGTCATATGTATATTAATTCAAAGTAGATAAAACTTATATATCAAATTTAAATATTTTATTGACTCAACTCATTCATTCATCGCTTTAAAATGTATCAGTTATGATCTATAAGATTAGTGTTATTATGATAAAATTTGAGGTATTACAATTCTTCCCCTCTAAAAAAATTTTCGTCCTCGAAATTGATAAGTATAACAAAAGAAAAAATGTAAAGATAACCTATACAACATACTTCAGATTTCATAGTTGCTTTAACAAACATTACACACTGAATGATAATACGACATTACGAGGAGGATAGGTACGCATAAACTGAAATAAGATTTATACGTAATCAAAGAGAAATCAAGCAACTCAGTGTTCGTAAATTAAGGCTCAAACAAGTTCGGATAGTGTATTCCAATTCACAAGTAGCTTCACGTTCAGACTGGTCTTTCCAAAGGACTATACAAAAGGGATTGCCTTCCTGAACATTACGTATTCTTACCAATCAAAAGAGCTTCAGGTTCTTATTCGAAAGACATGTCTTCCCGAATGAGTTGGAACGGATAGTTCACAAACTTGTGATGGCTGATAGTTGTAACCCCTAAAAGAGATTATTGAAAGACATTATGCATTTAAGATTGTGGAGGTGTCAGAAAGAAAATTTTCCAACTATGTCAAAGATCATGAACGGTTTGATGACTCTAGGTTTAATCTTCCACTTTGGTTTCAAAACGACGTATGCCACTTCAAGGCGAAACTCACAAGAATGGCCAGTCACCAACGCTAAACTCTAATGCTTGTTGAGATGCTATAATCGGATATACATCATAAGCTTGAAGGCATCTAATATCGAACAATGATCAAGGATTTTTTTTAAAGAAAAATAAATAAATACTTAAATAAGGACGATGAAATATTAGGGATCTAAAAACATTCAGATGGGCATTAATCAACATAACAGGAATCCAAAAGCGCACGTATGTACCTGTAATTCACAATTACGTTCATGACCGTAATTGTCAATCACCTTACATTAGTGCCCTAACGGTCCTATTGTAAGGAAGGCAATGGAACGATAAAGGAATCATAGTCAAATGTTATGATTCCAATGAACAACTAGATGATAACTAAAGTGGACGCGTCGGTTCCGCTAGGATATATAACTGATGTGAAACACCTCTTGAAGCATGTATGGTGGCAAGGTCCCACATAGTCGAATTCGTCTGATTTCATAGTCACTTCAATCGCGTTATCCACAATGTTTTGAGTCATTTGATGAATTTATATTAAAAAAACAAGATAACTTAGATAACCTAGATATCAAAACAAGGTACTTGAGAACTCATGGAAATTTTGTGAACTGATATGGGACCAGAAGCGGAGGCAAAAACCAACGCACAAACAAATACTGAGATAGACACTGAAAACATTTGCGAAATATACCTAAACACAAACTTTGAATCAAAATTGAAAACTAAATCTGACAATGAGATTGATAACAATAGAAAACTGATGCGAACATTGCATCTGATAGATACAACAAATATAGAAATAGAATCAGATACTCAACATGATCAGAGATAGGACTGGTAGCGATTGGAAAATGAAACACCACTAGCAGATAAACCCAGGACGACAAAATGAAGAGTTGGAAGATTGATCAGAAGGAAAACTCCTAACCCAGCGTCTACCCATTAACTTGTCACACCCCGACCCGCAGCGGAATAAGAGTCGGGGCATAATTGGGTTATCACCAAAGCTCATGATGTTTACTAATATGTTTCATATTTATTAAATTCAAAATTACATCCTCAATATTCCAAACAAGTTCATACAATTGCAAAGAAAAATAACTAACTAAACAATCCAAAGTCTAAACCGGTTTATTCTTCTAAGCCATCCTATATGTTTCTTGCTGCAACTGGATCACCTGTATCATGTGTAAAAATGGGGGTTTTTGGGTCAACAAAAGTTGGCGAGTGAACCTTGTTAGAAAACATGTATTATTGATTTCTTGTTATAATTAATATGGAAAAATTGTGCAATAATCATATGTGAGCAAACGTAAATAATCATACAATAACATAATAACTAACAATAACATACAATAACAAACCACTTTGCATGAATATATAACATGAATGACAATGTATATGTTGGCAACGTCACGTTCACGCTCATAGGTAATGGGGAACAGACGGCTTATGATGAATGTATGTGCGATCAAGGCTCAATCAAACGGAGCCGATCGTATGTTGGCAACGCCTCGTTCACGCTCATAGGTAATGGGGAACGGCTTACGCTCATAGGTAATGGGGAGCGGCGGCCTATGATAATGTATGTACTGAAAATGATAAATTTAATCTAAACATTAACCACACAAACAGTTGATACATATTGAATACACATTTGATCATGGATATGATGGATGCACAATTGTTTAAGTGTAATAAATAATAAGACACATGATACACCCCAAAAACGTGATTAAAACGGGGAATTTGTAGAGATTCACTCACATTGGGTGCGTTCATTTGATGATGCTGAATGCGCACGAGTTTAGAGGATTGATCGACGATGAATAACTAACCTAAATAATAACGAAAAGGTACGGTAAATAAGTGGATTTTATTAACAATTTTAATAGGATTTTTAGATATATTTTTGTGAGTTTAAGGCTATTTTCTAACTTTAAAAACATTATTTTTAAGTATTTTTAATTGATTTTTAAATTAAATAAATAAATAAAAATATAAAAAAATGTTGACTTTTTTTGGGTTGACCGTTGACTATTGACTTTGACTTGTTGACCGGTTCGGTCGTGTATATTGTTTGCACTGAGTGAGGTTTGAACTTGTGACCTCCCGTACGCGTGCATGCAGCTCTACCAACTGAGCTACGTGTCTAACCCGAAATATTTCTGTTTTTAATTATATTTATATACTATTTAATTTATTCCAAAATTCAATTATTTTAAAAAGGATTTTAATTCTATCGAACCGGCGTGCATATCAGGTCTCGAACCCGGGACCTGTTGATTAACGTTGCACACAGTCCACCGCTGGACTGTGTGTCTAACCTGGTTAAAACACTTGTTTTTATTTCTCTTATATACTAACTGGAAGTTTTCATATTGGGGTTTTATAAAAAGTCTGAATATTGTGACGAACCGGAACAAGGACAGACTCGAACCCGGGACCCTATGATTCAAATGCACACAGTCCACCGCTGGACTGTGTGTCTAACCCGAGATATAATCCGATTTATATTAAATTTATACACAATCCTAACTTCATCTTCTTCGCTAAAACATTACAGACAACGATTACTCTACTGTTCTTTTCTAATTCGATTGAGGGACATATAAATGATTAAAATGAAATGAATAGGGAAGGTTTTGGGAATGAACATACCGGAATGATGACTTTTCTCAGAACTCCGGCGAAGTCGTCGGCTCTGTTTTATGAACTCCGTCTGAGCGGACCAATTAACAGTTTTGATTAATAAATTGTGAGATTGAAGGACTAAACAAGAGTTATCAGAAGGTTTAAATGATTATACCGTTTCACAGCGCGATTTAGAAATTTTCAGAAAACTTCCGGCGAGTGCTGATTATCCGATATCGTCGCCTGGGACTGATTCTGATTGAAGGGTTTGAGTTAGTAAAGGTCTAACAACAGATAGAAGATGAAAGAATTGAGAAATTTACCGTTTTGATGAAAGACACGGTTTTCCGGCGAAAGTCCGGCGAGTTCAGAAAGCGATTCCGACGATCAGAAAATAGAGCAAAAGTGAAATTGAGAGTTATGTGGATGATTTTGAGTCGCGAGATGATGATATTGTTGGAGTAATTCAGGAAGTGAATGATTTCGGTTATTAAACCCGAAAATCATATTAATTCAAGTTCAATAAAAGCTGAATTGATTGAGATCGTGCGTCGTAATGTTTTCATCGGTTATAACTAGTAATAACAATCACTCAATCGACTGGAATGTTGAAAGCCGATATCGGTTTCAGTTTTGGCGCAAACAGGTGGTTTCTCAGGTGAACATATGTTTTATTTGTTTCCTAGATTTCACAAAGACATCAAGTGGCGGAGTGGTTATGTGTTTGGTGATTAAGTTCTCCGGCTGACCCGGGTTCGAAACCCGGCAGCCATTTTTTATTTTTAATTGCCTTATTTTTATTTTCTAACAATTTTAATTTCCATATTCTAAAATGTTTATTAGTTATGTATTGTTTAAAATTAAAATAAGCATTAATGAGCAACAAAAATATGAAACTGATTATTCGATTAATAAACGAAGCGGGTTTGGAAAACCCGTTTTTCGACGGATGTTACATAACTCACAGGTTTACTTTTTAAGGTTTAAGTTTTCTACAGGAAAGAGCCTTTGCTCTGATACCATAATTGTAACACCCCAACCCCGCTAGGGCTGACGTGTCACTCTTACAGATATCAACACTAAAAACCAATCCATAAAATTAAATAAAAGATCCTAATTACATTTATTACATTTCTGAAATAAAGAATCTTGACCAGCAACTTCCTAACGCTCCTCACTGAAATCCCAGATCATCCCATATTACCTGTAAAAGAAATAGGAAAAACACAAAAAGAAAAATACGGCTGAGCCATTTGGCTCAGTAACGGAGAAATCAACAATACAGGTAAAGTCATATCAGCAGAAGCAAAACACAACATAACATAACTGAAACTGTACTGAAACGATTACTGACACGAGTACTGAAAATAGATGGATACACAATACTGATACAAAAACTGATACACAAACCGATCTGAAGTGTAACGGGAACTGATATGGAAACAAAAGTCATTCAGATGAATAACCGATATAGAAGCCGACACAAAACCGATGTAGAGAACCGATACATGGTTGACCATGATGATTAGAAACCTTTTTTTAAAATATGTTTGACTCATTTAGAACATCATTTAATAATGCCAATTTTTTTCATACGAGAGTAAAAACTAACTTCTTTTATCGAAGGTTCGAATCTTATCAAAATATAATAATTTATCTTACTTTATAGTAAATCATAATTAGACCAAATAACTAATTTTCTAACACCGAAAAGTTATATTTAAGAAATAGAATAAATCAAATAACTTGGTTTTCAAGACGTAATACTTATAATAATTTTGTAAACCGACTTGGGAACCGATACAGAAACAAAACAAATACATTGACCGGAACATTTTAAAGACGATTTAAAAATCCTATAACGTTTAAAAGAAACGAACAGTCAAAATAATATTTCTAAATAAATGTTTGGATTTAAATTACTATCTACTAATTTGTCATATTTCAAAAGTTATTGTTTAATCAAGATAGTTGTTTTTATAACTTTGGAGATTCATATTTAATAAACCCAAATAAATTAGAGAACCTGAGTTTAAAAATGTAATAATTAGTCCTTACGGAGTTTCTTGAACCTGGACAAGTGACATGAAACAAAGACATGATTCGATTACAAATGTAGAACAGACCTTGGACCAAATACTAAACAAAGATTCTGACGGATACAACTAAACGTATAACACGAAATTTTAATCCAAATCAAACCGATACTGAGACGGAGGTGATACAAACCGATATAGATACTGAGTCAAAACACATATAACTATTACATAACAGAATCAAATACTAAACATATCAGAACCATAATCCGGTACACAATCGGAACCATAATCAGAGTACGTATAATCAGATGCACACATAGCTTATCATAACATAATCCGAAGCATAACATATTCACTTACTGAAACATACACTAACTTACACGACAGATATAACAACAAAATAAGTCGTGTAACACAGAAGCACCCAAAGCCAGAAACAGAGGCGTACACAGGTAGCTACTCTATGCACCAATGAGATGGTGAGTGTGGCGTGCACCCATTATTCCATCCCCAGAAGTCAGAAACAAAACTAGGATCGATCCATACGCCTCTAAGGGGCCAAGGTGCTACACAAGCACAAGTCAGAGACGCCGTGATTTTGATTACGCAGTGTCACGGAAAGTGTTCATGCCGTTGACGCCCAAACGGCAAGTCAGAAACGCTCGGGTGACAGAGTACAAAAGCCTAGGTCATGTAAATAGTTTACAGACAACTAAAATTCATTATCAACAGGAGCATGCGACCATGAGTACAAGTCTGAGGTATGGCATGCTATAACATACTAATAATCAAAACAGACAATGCCAACATAAAGAGAGCTAACGGACAATTTCCAAAAGACCTAAAACGAATCAAAATACACAGCGAAGACTGACCAATGGTAACAAAATCCGTACTACAAAGTAACGGATATAAATTTATACAATGAAGAAAAGGAAATGGAATCCGTACCTTAAGCGAATAACGAGAAACCACGATAAATCAAAAGCTTGAATCATACGCCATAAAATCCTACAATTTTTGTATTCATGATTTTAAATTCCTTTACAAAGGACTTGATATTTAGTTAGTTTATTATTAAGATTTTCGCTTCAACTGGTCATTGTAGATTTATACAAAATGGTTCCTTTTAACTAACAAATTTGGTTGGAATCATTTTAATGGGCTGATACTAATTAAACATGAATATATATATATATATAACCAAAAAAACTTCCTAAGTTTTCAATTTACTTCAAGGTACTCATGAACCGTCTTCTGATCTAATGTTACAATAAAGAAATATATTTATTTATGAGACACTTAGCTGACATATTAAATACATAAAATGCATACAGATGGCTCAGTGTAAAACAAGGCTTCATTATTTGATGTAAATCTCATTGTATCGATTTGCAACATTTGAAAAAAAAATACATAAATAATTTGAGAAAAAAAAAAGCATTACGTCATGTGCGCACTTTCCGTTGTTAACTCGGAAAATAGCTTTTGATTAACTAGTCTAGTATATATATAACACAACTTAGTGAATACACATATATAACGGCAAGTAGAGGCTACCTAATTACCTCAATACGTGCTACAAGATCGTGAGGCAATGGGTCAGACTATGCTAGTGAAAGTCAACCGGTGCTATGGTGGCTCGGAGTTGTCGGGTTGTCCGCGCTATGCAAACCGTAGTGACAAAAGTCTCTGGTTCTTGGCGGCGAGTCGCGACTTAAACTGGGGTTGTACGTTGGGGAGATTCCCAGAGGCAATGGCGCTTTACGACTGCGGCTAATACAAATCAAAGTATGGAAGTGGTTACGGTGGTATATGGATGGTGTGTGGTAGTGACGATGGGTGGTTGTGGCCTGAACAGCGGCGACAAGTAGTCGAGCCAAGATGATCACCGCGGGTGGCGGTGTATCTTAATCAGAAAAAGATCGAATGCGAAAAGGGGTCAAAGGTTTAAAAAGATACCATGCATCGATCCATTCCACAAACTTCGCCAGTTTGTTCCATTGAAAAGGAAATGATTTGATTTTGGGTTATGTGGTTTACCATGCTCAATTACATCTAGATTCATAATATTATTATTGTATATCTCTATTTCGTTTAGTTTAAAACACAAAAGTCAACCAATATCTAATAAAACCCCATTTAATATATTAATGATTAATTAAATGTATTAATATCAAAAGCAATGAGGGAATTAAAAATTACATATATGCACTTGCTAAACAATACACTATTATTAATATGGATCCACATTGCCTAAATTAGTTATTGATTTGAAAGAATGTACCAAATTGATATAATTTACTCAATCATGCAACAACTAGACATTCTATTCTTATTTTTTTTACCATAAAATTTAACTACGAAAATACATCTCAATTTTTAAACGTATAAAATGATCCAGGTCAATGTTACTACATTTGTCAAGTTTTATTATTCAAAACTAATAACTAATATAATATTAAGCTTTAAATAAGAATCTTTCTTTTTCTTTGCTCGTGTGTGTATATATATAAATATATATCCCCCCAACGTAAATCATAACTTCCTTTGATGACACACGTGTATATATATACATATATACAATAATTATTACCAGTCATATGTATATTAATTCAAAGTAGATAAAACTTATATATCAAATTTAAATATTTTATTGACTCAACTCATTCATTCATCGCTTTAAAATGTATCAGTTATGATCTATAAGATTAGTGTTATTATGATAAAATTTGAGGTATTACAATTCTTCCCCTCTAAAAAAAATTTCGTCCTCGAAATTGATAAGTATAACAAAAGAAAAAATGTAAAGATAACCTATACAAACATACTTCAGATTTCATAGTTGCTTTAACAAACATTACACACTGAATGATAATACGACATTACGAGGAGGATAGGTACGCATAAACTGAAATAAGATTTATACGTAATCAAAGAGAAATCAAGCAACTCAGTGTTCGTAAATTAAGGCTCAAACAAGTTCGGATAGTGTATTCCAATTCAGAAGTAGCTTCACGTTCAGATTGGTCTTTCCAAAGGACTATACAAAAGGGATTGCCTTCCTGAACTTTACATATTCTTACCAATCAAAATAGCTTCAGGTTCTTATTCGAAAGACATATCTTCCCGAATGAGTTGGAACGGATACTTCACAACTTGTGATGGCTGATAGTTGTAACCCCTAAAAGAGATTACTGAAAGACATTATGCATTTAAGATTGTGGAGGTGTCAAAAAGAAAATTTTCCAACTATGTCAAGGATCATGAACGGTTTGACGACTCTAGGGTTAATCTTCCACTTTGGTTTCAAAACGACGTATGCCACTTCAAGGCGAAACTCACAAGAATGCCCAGTCACCAACGCTAAACTCTAATGCTCGTTGAGATACTATAATCGGATATACATCATAAGCTTGAAGGCATCTAATATCGAACAATGATCAAGGATTTTTTTAAAGAAAAATAAATAAATACTTAAATAAGGACGATGAAATATTAGGGATCTAAAAACATTCAGATGGGCATTAATCAACATAACAGGAATCCAAAAGCGCATGTATGTACCTGTAATTCACAATTACGTTCATGACCGTAATTGTCAATCACCTTACATTAGTGCCCTAACGGTGCTATTGTAAGGAAGGCAATGGAACGATAAAGGAATCATAGTCAAATGTTATGATTCCTATGAACAACTAGATGATAACTAAAGTGGACGCGTCGGTTCCGCTAGGATATATAACTGATGTGAAACACCTCTTGAAGCATGTATGGTGGCAAGGTCCCACATAGTCGAATTCGTCTGATTTCATAGTCACTTCAATCGCGTTATCCACAATGTTTTGAGTCATTTGATGAATTTGATAATGAAATCACAATGATGATGGAATGACCATTCAATAAAGTCTAGATACATTTAATGACTATGATTTTTTTTATAAGATAAGAAGCAAAAGTATTTACTTTAAATAGCATATTTAATCAAGAACCAATATTTTATCGAATTTAACAACTAATCATGTATCAATTTTTTCTATAACTGGAAAAATTATATTAAAAAAACAAGATAACTTAGATAACCTAGATATCAAAACAAGGTACTTGAGAACTCATGGAAATTTTGTGAACTGATATGGGACCAGAAGCGGAGGCAAAAACCAACGCACAAACAAATACTGAGATAGACACTGGAAACATTTGCGAAATATACCTAAACACAAACTTTGAATCAAAATTGAAAACTAAATCTGACAATGAGATTGATAACAATAGAAAACTGATGCGAACATTGCATCTGATAGATACAACAAATATAGAAATAGAATCAGATACTCAACATGATCAGAGATAGGACCGGTAGCGATTGGAAAATGAAACACCTCTAGCAGATAAACCCAGGACGACAAAATGAAGAGTTGGAAGATTGATCAGAAGGAAAACTCCTAACCCAGCGTCTACCCATTAACTCACAGGTTTACTTTTTAAGGTTTAAGTTTTCTACAGGAAAGAGCCTTTGCTCTGATACCATAATTGTAACACCCCAACCCCGATAGGGCTGACGTGTCACTCTTACAGATATCAAAACTAAAACCAATCCATAAAATTAAATAAAAGATCCTAATTACATTTATTACATTTCTGAAATAAAGAATCTTGACCAGCAACTTCCTAACGCTCCTCACTGAAATCCCATATCATCCCATATTACCTGTAACAAAGAAAAATACGGCTTAACAGAGAAATCAACAGTACAAGTAAAGTCATATCAGCGGAAGCAAAACACAACATAAATACCTTTACAAAGGACTTGATATTTAGTTAGTTTATTATTAAGATTTTCACTTCAACTGGTCATTGTAGATTTATACAAAATGGTTCCTTTTAACTAACATTAATTTGGTTGGAATCATTTTAATGGGTTGATACTAATTAAACACGAATATATATATATATATATATAGAACCAAAAAAAAACTTCCTAAGTTTTCAATTTACTTCAAGGTACTCATGAATCGTCTTCTGATCTGTTGTTACAATAAAGAAATATATTTATTTATGAGACACTTAGCTGATATATTAAATACATAAAATGCATACAGATGGCTCAGTGTAAAACAAGGCTTCATTATTTGATGTAAATCTCATTGTATCGATTTGCAACATTTGAAAAAAAATATATATAAATAATTTGAGAAAAAAAAAGCATTATGTCATGTGCGCACTTTCCGTTGTTAACTCCGGTGATCGGAAAATAGCTTTTGATTAACTAGTCTAGTATATATATAACACAACTTAGTGAATACACATATATAACGGCAAGTAGAGGCTAGCTAATTACCTGAATACGTGCTACAAGATCGTGAGGCAATGGGTCAGACTATGCTAGTGAAAGTCAACCGGTGCTATGGTGGCTCAGAGTTGTCGGGTTGTCCGCGCTATGCAAACTGTAGTGACAAAAGTCTCTGGTTCTTAGCGGCGAGTCGCGACTTAAATTGGGGTTGTATGGTGGGGAGATTCCCAGAGGCAATGGCGCTTTACGACTGCGGCTAATACAAATCAAAGTATGGAAATGGTTACGGTGGTATATGGATGGTGTGTGGTAGTGACGATGGGTGGTTGTGTGGCCTGAACAGCGGCGACGAGTAGTCGAGCCAAGATGATCACCGCGGGGTGGCGGTGTATCTTAATCAGAAAAAAGATCGAATGCGAAAAGGGGTCAAAGGTTTAAAAAGATACCATGCGTCGATCCATTCCATAAACTTCGCCAGTTTGTTCCATTGAAAAAGGAAATGAATTGATTTTGGGTTATGTGGTTTACCATGCTCAATTGCATCTAGATTCATAATATTATTATTATATATCTCTATTCGTTTAGTTTATAAAACACAAAAGTTAATCAATATCTAATAAAACCCCATTTAATATATTCATGATTAATTAAATGTATTAATATCAAAAGCAATGAGGGAATTAACAATTACATATATGCACTTGCTAAACAATACACTATTACCATAAACAATACACTTTTACCATACATAATTCTCTATTAATATGGATCCACATTGCCTAAATTAGTTATTGATTTGAAAGAATGTACCAAATTGATATAATTTACTCAATCATGCAACAACTAGACCTTGTATTCTTATTTTTTACCATAAAATTTAACTACGAAAATACATCTCAATTTTTAAACGTATAAAATGATCCAGGTCAATGTTACTACATTTGTCAAGTTTTATTATTCAAAACTAATAACTAATATAATATTAAGCTTTAAATAAGAATCTTTCTTTTTCTTTGCTCGTGTGTGTATATATATATATATATATATCCCCCCAAAGTAAATCATAACTTCCTTTGTAACACACGTGTATATATATACATATATACAATAATTATTACCTGTCATATGTATATTAATTCAAAGTAGATAAACTTATATATCAACTTTAAATATTTTATTGACTCAACTCATTCATTCATCGCTTTAAAATGTATCAGTTATGATCTATAAGATTAGTGCTATTATGATAAAATTTGAGGTATTATACTACACTTGTTTAAAATGCCCGTATATGTGCAAAAAAAAAAAATACACTAAAGACTCGTTAGCCAAAACTTGATAAAGTGACGTTCACTTTTTTACAAAAAAATAAGCTAAATAAAAAAATTATATAATTTCATTTTGACAGATTGAAGATGTAACAAGTCATTATTTTAAATACTTTTTTTTCAAAATACAAGTATAGGAGGTTGAGGGATTTTTTGGTGAAAAATGAGAAAGTATCTAAGTTTTTAACCCTTTCAATATATAAACAAAATATGAGAAAGTGTCATCTGACGCTAAAAATAAAAGCTTTGAGATTGGATTATATGTAAACCCTAGAAGTAATCTGGAGATCAGAGCCTTATCTTGAAAACTCATTTTATGATTTAGATTACAAACAGTAAGTTGAAGCGTCAAAATAAAACAGGATATTAAAGTGAAAGCAACCAAAAGGGGGCATCATTCATACGTACTAAACTTACAAAACTAATCTAATAAAAAAAACAACCCCAGATGAAACAGAAGGTAGTAAATCAAAGGGTTTGTTAACAACAAAACATTATATAATCAGATGAAATAGAGTCATTGAAGCGCAAACTTGAAAAAAATACCAGAATCGAAAAGTGGATCAACTGATAATTGAAAGGCGGCAATGGTGTTGCAAGATGATTGTGTTGTGTGTGGGGAGAAGAGAGAGAGAGAGAGAGAGAGAGAGAGAGAGAGAGAGAAGATTTTAGTTTATTTTATTTGATTTGCGGTGAGAATTTGTGGCTGAAAAGGGTGGGACAGAATTCGTGGTTAAGATCTCACCTCCCATCTAAATATGCTCTCTCCGCAATCCACGTTGGTTTACGTGGGCCCCTGTTGGCGCAAATCCCGTAAACATCTATGTCAGTGTCTCTCACATTTTTTTTATTTCTCCACCAGAGCAAAAATCTTTTCAATTTCTCCACAGGAGCAAATATCTATCGTTAAGCCCTTGTTTTATTATAGTGGGTCTTTAAATAATAGGTGTCTTCCAAAATGATGAAGGGCCGGGTTATTCACGTTGTTTGTTTGTGTTTATGTACGTAAGTGCTCTTTTGCCATCAAATTTACCCAAATGATAATTGTCTAAATAAAAACAAACATTTGTGCATGAAAAATTCATTTTTCAACCCTTTGTTCCAAAAATTACAACACTTAATGTTTACGGTTGTGGTTGAGAATTTGTATCTATTTTCTATATAATGCCTAAGTAAATATAATATTTTTTTTGTCCAAAATTAATGAAAAATCATTTTCACTAAAGATATTTCCAATTCCAATATATATATATATATGAGAAGGATCCGTTAGGAATCACTATTTATTATGGGAACCACGAGAACCAATGTGAACACAACCAAATATACCTAAAAACATCTAAAAACATACAATTTTTTTACATTTTTTTTGCTGCTGACGAAAACCAGCGTTTTTTTTTTTCAAAAAAAATGTTAAAAAAATTATGTCTTTTATATTTTTTTAAGTTTTTAGCATTTAGCTTCGGGGTTGGGGGAGGGGGGTTAGTTTTTTTTTAGGTTTTTGGGGGTTTTAGCTTATGGTTTAGTATTTTTAGCATCTAGCTTGAGGGGTGGGGGTTAGGTTTTTTTAGGTTTTGGGTGGTGGTGTAATGGATTTACTTTTGTGTTCACTTTGTTCTCGCGGTTCTCACAATAAAGGTGGTTCTCGCATGAACCCTACCACACACACACAAACATATATATATAGGGAAAGTGTAAAATACAATGGAGCTTAACGTACGATTGTACGCGACGTTGAATTCGCAGGTTATAAAAAAGCACGTGTTTGGGATTGCAAAATAGCATGTTGATAACCCCTATATGAATTCGCATGCTGTAGCTACATTTCGCATGGAATGTGTGATGATGATAAAATCGCATGAAAAAACACAAAGTCGCATGTTGAGAAAGCCTCGCGTACGCTCGTACGTTAAGCCTATTTGTACAATAACCTACCCAGGTGAAGTATAGAGAGAAAATATATATAGGTGAAGTATAGAGAGAAAACCCACTTGAGTTGAAAAAACTCAAGAAAACCCTATGTAACATTTTTATTTTTTTTCTAAAAAAAAGGGAATGTAAATTACATGTTAATGATTGTTTTGTAACAAAAGGAAACAAAAAGGGCCGAATGGTTTTTTTATATATTTTTTTAAATTTCAGCGTTTACAAAAAAAAGCTAAAAAACTGAATTTTTGTAATTTTTTATAAAAAATCCACTCGGCGCTTTTTTTTGTTACAAAATGTTCATTAACATGTAACTTACATTCCCTATTTTAAAAAAAAAATAAAAATGTAACTTACATTCCCTATTTTAAATTTAAAATTTAAAATTTACGCTACCGTAAAAAAACTTGTGATGGTCAAAACTGCTTACACTTTGATTTTTTTTATTTTTTTTACAGATATGTTTATAATATATTTATCTACGTTTATGAAAAAAAAATTTTGCCCAACTCGCCTCAGACAAAAAGTTCTCACAGTTCTCACAACTCGTGTGGTTAGGGTAAATGAAACCTCATATGAGTTAAAAAACCGTAAGGACTAATCTCAACCCTAGATCAAAGAGGAATGGATGGTTGCGATCAAGTACCAGTCCATGTGTGTTTTGTCTTACATGGGTTGATTTAAAAAAACATATTTGGTACAAGAAAGGGCAAACCGGTAAATTTACATTCTCTGACTATATACCCTAATCCCAACACTGCTTACCACATCACATCACACCAAATTATTTCAAACTTCTTCTTTAAAACGATTTTTCTTTTACACAAAAAGTTTTTCCCCTAATTTGAAAAAAGAAAAAAATAAATCTCTTAAATTTCCAGATATATAATGAAGCAGACTTAGGGATTACAGTTTTTTTTATAAAAAATATAGCGGTACCTTTTTACATGAAAAATCCCCATTTTTTAAGCATGTTCATACTTTTTGCGTTTTTGCGGGTGTGGTAAGAATCAATAAGCATCGCCATAAAAAATGACAATATTTTTTTTCCATCAAATTTACACGAAAATCTTATAAGAAAATTGTGGATTTTTTATAAAAAAGTGTTTAAAGTTTTACGTTGGTAAAGAATAATGCAAATGTGATGTGTTTTGAAAAACCATCAATTTACATTGACGTAAATATTTACTCTGACAATGTAAAAAAATACATATACATGTAACAAAAAGAATAAATAACGCTAAGTCGTCCTTCGTTTCATATAAATGATAGTTTGCACGTCCAACACCAAGTCCTCCACAGACACCTATCTTACGTAAGTATCGTTTACGGCAATGTAAACACACCGCATAACCCCTACAAAAAATCACAAATGATAATTCTATAAATCAACATAAGTATCGTTTACACCAAACGTAAACTTAGACAAACCCACAAAACTAAACAAATACCGCAAGGAGCATTTTTACTTTGTTCATTTACACCGAACGTAACTATCATGTCATCTACACCAAACGTAAACTCAAACTAACCCACACAACTTTTAATAAAAACAACCAACTTCTAATGAAAACCTCATTACTCTCGATCGGAAACAAGAAATGAAAACCTCACTTTTAAACAAGCAACTTTTAATAAAAACCTCACTACTCTCGTTCAGAAAAAAGAAATGAAAACCCTCACTTTTAATAATGCAATCATTAATCATTTCAAACAAAAATATTAATCCAAAGCGGCTGAGAGATATAAGATCTTGCCCGCTGATAACCAAAAAGTAACACCACTAAGAAATCTTTCTTGTAAATTTTAGTTTGCACCTCCAACACCAAGTTCTTCACTGACGCCTATCTTACATGAGTATCACTTACGACAAACGTAAAAAAAATCAAACAACGCCTAAAAAGATCACAAACTATCATTCTACAAACAACGTAAGTATCATTTACATCAAACGTAAATTAGACAAACCCACACAACCCCAACAAAAAAAATACAAACTATCATTTAAAAAACAACGTAAGTATCATTTACACCAAACGTAAATTTGACAAACCCAAAAACTAAACAAATACCGTAACGAACATTTTTTATATCGTTCAATTACACCAAATGTATGTGTAACTTAGACAAAAAAGTAATAAACACAAACTATCATTCTACAAATGTAAGTAACATTTACCCCAAACGTAAATTAAGACAACCTCACAAAACTTAGACAAATTACTTAAACAAAACAGTAGAAAACGATAACTTAAACAAAACAGTGGCACACGAGTAGAGAATAAAAAAACTTAGACAAATACCCTAAACAAAAAGGTGAATCTTATTTAAATTGTTTTGTAATTGTAAAAGTTTACCCAAAATATGATTAAAATCATCAACCATATTTACACATTCGACGTTTGAAATTAAAATGTAAATATTTTTAGTTTCTTAAAAAAACAAAACCCTTTTAAACAAAAATTATTAAAATCTTCAAGCTTTATCAAAGATAAAAAAAAATATATAATTCACTCATTTAACTAGCAAAACCAAGGAATATTTAAATGTTAAGTGATTTCTTATCAGCCTTGTATAATTTAATATTTTTTCTTGAGTTATATTATGGCATATGACTACTCTAAAAAAATTCACATTTTCTAAAAGCTATGCACCTTAAAACACACTTGAATATATGTATTATAAATTATAAATCAACACATACAACAACCCTGAAATATAAAAAAAAAAAAAACAGTTTGTAATCAAATCATCATCCTCATCTAGAAATCTTGGCAGGGTGAGGTTTGGCTTTTTAGGTCAAACAAACCACTTTTGAATTTAAAAGGGACAAGGATTCATATCCACTAAAACCATATCAAACTTATTAAAAACCTACAAACCCAAAACCCATGGGATTTCTTAAATCTGTAACAAACAATTTAAACACAAATCATGAAACAAACGGAATAAAAAACTGCAAAAGTTCAAAAATTTATACACATCGAATCTTAAATCAATTTTAACACAAATCACGAAACAAACTGAATGAAATTCTT
Organism: Scalesia atractyloides; assembly: GCA_947069175.1. Classification (NCBI taxonomy): domain Eukaryota; kingdom Viridiplantae; phylum Streptophyta; class Magnoliopsida; order Asterales; family Asteraceae; genus Scalesia; species Scalesia atractyloides. The sequence continues at coordinate 47,903,656 of CAMTDV010000004.1, read as the reverse complement.
CAACGAACTTGAATGAAAACTGACATGTTGTCCGGTTTTTGGATTCAGATTTGGATTTGGCACCTTTCATGACGAAAAATGGTGTGGCTCGGTGGAAACCAGGTAAACTCCGATCTTTCTCCGACTTTCACTTTTTCTCTACGATCTTTCTCACTCTAACCATCTCTCTCTCCCTCTTTCTCTCTCTGTATTTAAGAATCTATGTGTGTGGGTTTTTTGGGGGGAGATGAGACCGAGACATAGACAAGGCTTACAATGATGTATGATGAACAAATTGAAGATGTTGATGCCCAGGAACCTTCATTATCACTAATTCTGCTCAAAAATTGACAATGATTAGGGTAACGGCTGAAAAAGAAAACTTGGAATGGATTAGGGTTTTGAAAATATAGAGATGACAAAAAAAGCCTGCATTTTTTAAGAAATGAGAGAGAAAGAGTAGATGTGACAAGAAAGCAAAAATACCAAAATAACATTTTGATTTAAATTGTATTCGTGATGTGTCAATTTTGTATAGGTGAAGGGGAGTTCTAGTAACCAGATAGAGTTTTCTGTCGATCTGAATCCTATAAGAGAGAGAGATTGGGTAGTGGTCCTTGGTCGCTTTTGTTAATTTTCTTAATTAAATACTTTTCAAAAATTTTAAATTACATAGGATTAATTCGCAATTAAAATCGATGTTTATTATTATTATTAATCATACAAATTACAACTTTCCTTAAAATCTAACAATAATAGTTCTAAACTATCTAAATCATTTGCGTATTTTTTTTTAAATTTTATATGACACAAGGGTCTTTCAAAAAGGGGGTAACTTATTAAAGCTAGGTGTTATACAAATGGAATGGACTTGTTCACGCTAATGTAGCCATTGTTGGGTCAACTATCATAGGGAAATAATTTGAAACCTAGAAGCCTAGGGGTTATAGTGTTGGGTTGATGAGTTTCGGGTCGGCGGGTTAAATTATCCAATCCTAACCCAACCTATATACTTATTTGTGTTGTATCATGTCAGATCCAATTTTTTTGTCGTGTTTGTATCAACATGTTCGGTGTTCATTTGTGAATATGAGTAAAAAATAGTGACAAATCCTTTGTTAATGTGATTGGTGCCATTTATATCATTTTTTTATTTCGCTCTCTCTCATTTCCAGTTAACAAATTTAGGTAGCATCCGTTTCATGGAATGTAATGGAATTTGCGTAGGAATATACGACTGATTTGGAATTTGTATGTGTTCATTTCACATAATTAAAAGGAATCTGAATGAATTGGAATGTAGATTTTGTTCCCTATGATATTGTTCTATTCCAATTCCATATTTTGTTGAAGCAAACAATATAAAAAATGGAATCCGAGAAACCACACACACACACACATATATATAGTCATTAAGTTCAAACAAAGAATAAACTGCAAAAAAATTCTTTTCATTTGGTCCTTCCAACACACACACACACACACATATACATAATCATTAAGTTCAAATAACGACCCCTGTCCTTTTCCACCAACTCTTCCCTCAAACGACAACACCACTGATCCAACATTCCCTCTGTCGATAATTCCCCAGCACCACGCCAACCCCTTCAGTTTACCCACTTCTGATTTACCACACATCATCACTTCACCCACCTCTGATTATGGCATTTTCAGTGGAGGCAGTCATGGATACACAAGTAGTAAGAGGTAACTTTGAAAATGTACATGGTTGTATATGGTTTGGATTATCATGAGATGTGAATGGTTGTAAGTAGTTCACATTCGGGTAAATGGAAATAGTAAGTGATTGTTTTGATTTGGTTCTGTGTCGAGTCAAGAGGTCACGGTCTAATGATTATATACACTATTTTAGTACTGGTATTCTGGAATGGTTTTGTTCTAATGTCGGGTCACCATACAGAATGGTTTTGTACTAATGTCGGGTTAAATGGTTTTGATTTGGTTGGATTAGGGTCATGGCCAGATGATAATGATTGATCGTGGCAGGTCATTTATATTAACCATTCAATAGCGGGTCACTTTTATGTAACATTCAATATGCATTTGATTTGTTTGGTTTAGGGTCATTAGGTTTTTCTATGTCAGGTCAAAGATCAAATCCTAATGTTTATATACACCATACAAATGCTTTTGATTTGGTTAGATTAAGGTCATGACCGGATGATAATGGCATGATTTGGTTGTTTTAAAATCAGGTCATGTCACACCCCAACCAATGGCGGAAACATCGGGGTGGGACGAAGACGAGATTGCAAGAGTCGTCATAACACTAGTTGTGACAATATTAATTAAACGTGAATTTCATTTCATTGCTAAGGAACAAGTACAATCGTTTTGAAGCAAATTACAACATGTTGAGCAAAAACATAATACAACAAAGTACTAAATTTAAAGGTGCGTTTCTAGTCATCCTACTGGATTTCGTTCATCATCATCATCATCAATTTCCTACAATGAATATTAAAGTATAGTTTAATACAAAAGTATTGGCGAGCATACAAGTTTGAGTACTAGCATATGTATAAAAGTTTAAACGAATCTACATGACATAATAGTTAACTGGAACTAACATACGATACTAGCATGCAACTATACATGTCAACCCAAATATTCCCGCTAGCGTAATCTAATCATAGCAATGAATAGACCATTTTGTTTACTTAACATGACCTCAAGAATACGGGCGGTGCGTTACTCCTATACCGCTATACATGTTAAGGGAGGCTTGTATGAAGTTAATGACAAGTATAAAGCATAAGAATAGTCTAGCATATATGCGTTGTTTGTTTGTTTTTTAAGCATAAAGTATGTGATTGTGTGAGTTTTGATAGCATGTACGTATTGCACCCAGGGTCGGCTCAGCGTATTTGGAGGCTTAAAGCGTACTAAAATGTTAGGGCCCTTTAAAAAAACAAAAAAGCTTTTATAACCCTCCTCCTTGGTTTGGGACAACATTAATAAACTAAAAAGTTTGTAGTTTACTTAAGGGTTGTATATTTTGGGTGTATAAGTGCATAAGTCAACTTAAGAACTTAAGCAGTTAAACACAAGCAGCCACAATAACACGAGTGAAGCAAATTGCAATAACCACAATAACAAAGCCACAATAATGAGTAAATCACTTTGTTAAAATAACAAAGAAAAAATGTTACTAAATGGTTGATAAATTGAAGCAAATTACAATAACCACAATGGCACAATAACACAATTCAACTGTTGAAGCAAGTTACTAAGTTGCACATGCCACACCAATTCGTGTTCAAAGAAGCAACCAAGCACAGTCTCCTAGAGCCACAATTCAAGGAACTAAAGCACCAAATCACGATTCACAAAAGCAAGTTTGATTTATGATAATCAAATAGGAGCAGAAGTGGGGAGAATGGAAGCCACAATAGCGATCTATTGAAGCACTGAAGCCTATAAACACCATTTAGCCGATTTATGAAAGGTCGCTTGCCTAGTTTCCGGCTTGCCTTCGCCGTTTCAATTTCCAAAAACACCGCGTAATTTACAATGTAACTAATTAATTATCAAAGTAAATAATATATATATTTTAGAGTAAACCTCAATTTTGGTCCCTATGGTTTGCTGATTTTGACACTCTCAGTTCAATAGTTTAAAAATTGCATTTATCATCCATTAGTTGCTGATTTTAATAACTTCAGTCGACACTAGTGTTAAATTTTAATAGCTTCAGTCCACATCAGTGTTAGTGGTGTGGACTGAAACTGTTAAAATCAGCAAACTAATGGACTGAAACTGTTAAAATCAGCAAACTAATGGACAATAAATGCAATTTTTAAACTATTGGACTTAGAATGTTAAAATCAACAAACCATAGGGCCAAAATTGAGGTTTACTCTATATTTTATATTTAGTTCTTTTAGTAAAGTAGAATTTTAGTCCCTAGGGTTTACACCCAATCACACATACAACCCTCATTTGAAAAAAAAAGGCCAATCAAGTCTTTATGGTTGTCAATTGGAATCAATCAAGTCCCTCTCATTAACAAACCATTTGTAGTTCAGTGAAAAGACTAAAATACCCCCCATAACTTTAGTTATGTAAGGGCATAAACTAGTGTAGGTTTGTGTCTGTCTTGGGCTTTTGGATGTGGGTTGGTTCGATATTAGCTATGGGCTTAATAGGTGTTTTGGTTGTTAATTGGGTATGGGCTTGATCCATTGTATTAGGGCTTCCTATGCAAGTATAAATAGGAGGTTCCTTAGTCTTTTAAGGTTGTTGATTCTATTCAGTTGTAATCGCACAAAGACAAGTACCAGACGGTTTACCGTGTGCTCGGTTTTGCTTTGAATTAATACGATTTACTTTTCAATCTTCTACATCTCACTAGTAATTCCGCTACTTGTTTGGTGTTTGATATTTGATTGTATAGTTTTGGGACTTACAATTGGTATCAGAGCCTAAGTAGTCTTGCGAAGGCTCGGTTGGATCAGATATCTCGAAGATTGTAAGCTGCTTTTACCATTGATCGATTGTTGAAAACAGGTCTGAACTTTCATTCATTTTTTTGATTGATTTTCTAATTTTATTTGTGTCAATTTTTTTTAAAAATCAAAGTGTGCGAGTCACTGTTTTTCTTGTAGAAAAACATCTCGTGTGTCTTGTATATTTGACACAAGTTAGATCAAACTCGTAAATCCGGGAAACAAGAAATTTTATTCAAAATTGAAGTTCATAAGCTTTATCAGTTTTAATCAGAATCTTCATCGAAATCTTAGAAAGTTTTGAGTTTGATCTGTTTTGATAACTGATTAATTGCGTTTGCGAGATTTTTGGTAAGTTGTTATAGGAAAATCTTCAAAGAAGTTCGAAAAATATTCACCTGATTTCTCGGAATTTAGTTCGTGATTGTGCAATTCAGTGTGCGACTGAAATTGAATTAATCTGTTTTGTTTTGGCCTGTGCAGAAGTGTGCGAGTCCAAAGTCAAGTGTGCGAGCCCAACACAAGTGTGTAATCAAAGTGTGCGAGCCCAACACAAGTGTGCAATCAAAGTGTGCGACTGGTTTGAACTGTGCGACTCAGTTTGAATTGTACGATTGTTGTTGAACTGGTTCGACTGTGCGATTGTCCTGAACCATTGGACTGTCCAACTTGATTTGGACTGTTTGGCCTATTCGACTGATTGTGCGTTTGGTTAAACTGTGCGACTGGGTTTTGAACCTGTTGTATTGGACTGTGCGATTGGTTGTGAACAATTGAACTGTGCGACTGGGTTAAGTGTGCGAACTGTTTGGACTGTCCGATTGTGGACTGTGCATTTGAACCGTGCGATTGGACTGTGCGACTGAGTGTGCGATCCAGTTGAACTTAGTGGTTTAATTGGACCTTTGGAGTGTGCGACTGAATTCGGACTCTTTGACATGGACTGTTTGACTGATATTGGACTATTTGACCTACATTAAAATTTGAACTTTCATGTCTGGACAAAACTGACCCCTCGCACACTCAAGGATCAATCGCACACTCCCTCTTGAATCGCACAGTGGTTAATGTTTGGGCCTGATCCAATTATTTTGGGCTCGGTTTTGACATTCAATTGGTATTGATAAGTTATTTGATTTTAAGTTAAATATCTTTAAACAGAAAGATGTAAAATGAATATGTTTTTAAATATTGAAGTTATTTTCAAATAAGTTTGACTTAGTTTGACCAAGTTCACGATCAAACTCAGGAATATGGATGTGGTTTTACTGTTATCGCGATTAATTTGTCTCGTTTGGTGCAGATACCGGAAAGAAAGTTGTTAATCCTTGGGAGAGAACTATGAACGTGGCCCGCTATTTGTCAGATCCTCCATCTGGGCATGAGAGTTACAAGTCCATGATTATCGGGTTGAATACTTGTAGATTAGCTCATGCTCTCTAAGAGAATCCTATCATTTGCGAGGACTGGATAAAGGACTTCTGGGATAATTCTTCGGCGAAGAAAGGAGATATGGTGATAAAGTCTAAAGTACAAGGCACAAAAGTATCAATTAAAGAGCAGAATATTTGTGACATATTATTATTTGGAGATAAAGCAGACGATCTGGTTGAGTATTCGAAGGATCAAGTGATGGAAGTGTTTATGAGGATGAGCTATGAAGGTGGACGTCCTCCTGTGATCAAGAAGTTATTGCATCCATACTGGAGGCTGCTAGCTCATATTTATCTGGTGTGCATTAGCGGGAATAAGAGTGGTATGGATAAGCTGACTTTGAGACAAGCATCAGGGATGGTGTCATTAGTAGTGGGGTGGAAGTACAACTACTCGAGGAGTGTGTTTGACGATATGATGGTGAACATGAGAACAATCAATGATAAGTACTGGTACAAGTTTCCAAGATTTCTTCAATTGATTTTGGAAACTAAGTATCCGAAGTTACCAGTCACTGTGAAGATGTATGATGTGAAGATTTTGAATCAGATGCTAAATCAGAAGTCCAGAGAAAACGTTGGAATGAAGTATCCGAATTTGAAGGAGTTGTAGAAGTTTAGGATATTTGCTGAGATTCAAGCTGAAGAATCTGCTCCGTTGAATGCGACCGTGGCAGATGAGCATGATGTTGAGATCATAGATGCTCCTCCAGGGTCGATTAAACCTATTGAGAATGTTGACTTAACTGGTGTTGAGAGTAGAGATGAGAGAGCAGAGGATGTGTTTGAAGAAAGCTTGATGAATGAAGCAGAAGTTGATGAAAGTGAAGGTGATGAAACTGAAACAGAGGCTGAGACTGCAAGCCTCACAGCAGAGATTCCACAAGCCGAACAACCATCAGATGTGAACCCTCCTCACACTGAATCGGTTAATATTCGATTTGCTGATGAAAGAGTTCCTTAAGATCCAACATCTGATCTTCATCCTAGGAAACGCAGTAGAAGAGACCCTAGGATCAGTCGTGTGGAGACTGAAGTGACAACCACAAGTTCAAGCACTACCATAACAATGATTCCAGAACAACCTGTTACTACTATTTCTGGAACACCTATTAGTGACGCTTTTATTGAATTTTACACTAATCCAAAGCTATTGAGTATATGCCTGTTCCAAAGCCAGGTGAAGGACCAAGTAATGCTGTATCTGATAGTACTCCATTTAATGATCAAATACTTAAAGCTGCAGCGTTGTTGCAACAAGCAGTTAGAGAGCATACAGAGTCAGAAAAGGCTTCAGGGAAGAAAACTATCGATAGCCCAACTAGTGAAGAATTGTTTGGTGATATTGATATTGATGCTGTAATGCGAATGATTACTACTCTAGAAGAAGATAAGGTCTTTAAGGATGTTCAGATTGCTAGTTTGATAGAAGAGATTACTCATAAGAATCAAAAGATTCAGGAGCTTGAAACGAATCTTGGATCTCTTACTGCTATGTTCATGGATATGAAGCAGAAGTTGGAGAGTAAGTTTCCAAAGGAGTTTGGTGAACCTCCAAAGGAATGTACGGCAGAAGAGAGAGCACAACAAGATAAAGAGAGAGAGAGAGAGATAGGAAGCTATGGATAGATACATTCAGAATCCTCCAAGAATTGCAAATCAGAAGCTGAAGAAAAAGGAAATAGTGATGAGAAATGTGGCTGCTGAGAAAGATTATGGCTATCAGGAGATGCCAGACAGGTTTTTTGTGAATGTGGGTCGAGATAAGTTTGATCGTGTTGGGAATCGTTCTGGGATTCGAAGCTGGGCATACAACGATGAGAAAGGGATGTTTTTGGTGACAAGGAAGAATGGAAAGGTTGAGTACTACAACTCAACAAGTGCTTTTGAATCTTGGACGATGGTTGGGTTGCGTGAGCTGAGCAATGCTCCTTATCACGATCAGTGCCAGAATCCTAATTGCAAAATTGGATGGAACTTCTACAACAAGCTGCAGCAACAAAACAGAGTGAATTTCATAGATATGAAGTTTCAGCCATCTTTTGTGAAGACGCACAGTGATGTCTTTGAGAAGGATAGCGAGAGACATGTGAAGACGGTTGTGTGGCCTCCTACGAAGCAAGCTAACACTATTCCTTTGCTCAAGGATTTGCCAGATGATAGCATGAAGGATTTTAAGTTCTAGATGTATGATGCAACTACTGGTGAAGTGGATATAGTGTGTGAGTATGAAGAATACAGAATTTCTAATGTTCGTGACTTGATGCGTTTTGGTGAGAGGGATATACAGGTGTTAGCTAGATCCCAGATACAAAGTGATCCTGAGTATGAAGTATGTACTAAGTCGTTCACAGGTGGTGTAGCTCAGGTGATTGCTCTGTAGTTGTGGTCGGGTAATAGAAGCAGGGTCGAGACGTAGATATTCGGTCTGTACATTGGAAAGTATGTCTCAAAGGATGATTTAACCAAGAAGAAGAAGAAACGAGAGTGAAGCTGGATCTCACAAGACGACATAAACCTAGGGGATATTGTAAGGGCATAAACTAGTGTAGGTTTGCGTTTGTCTTGGGCTTTTGGATGTGGGTTGGTTTGATATTAGCTATGGGCTTAATAGGTGTTTTGGTTGTTAATTGGGTATGGGCTTAATCCATTGTGTTAGGGCTTCTTATGCAAGTATAAATAGGAGGTTCCTTACTCTTTTAAGGTTGTTGATTCTATTCAGTTGTAATCGCACAAAGACGAGTACCAGACGGTTTACCATGTGCTCGGTTTTGCTTTGAATTAATACGATTTGCTTTTCAATCTTCTACATCTCACTAGTAATTCCGCTACTTGTTTGGTGTTTGATATCTGATTGTATATCTTTGGCACTTACAAGTTACCATTTCTGTCCCTGAACGTATAATTCATATATTCCCTCCATATTCAAAACTCTTTCCTAATCTAGTAACTAACCACCAATTATCCTTAATTAATAAGCAATATGATTTTATTAACAACAACAACAACCCGTATTAAGACATGTAACCAAAAATTGAACTCTATTTGACCTTTAGGACTTGAAATGGGTCTGACCTTTAGAACTTGAAATGTGTTTGACTTTTAGAACTTGAAATGGGTTTGAATTTTATAAATTGAATTGGGTTTTACTTTTACAACTTGAATTGGGATTGACCTTTACAATTGCAAGTGAGTTGTAGTTGCAGAACTTGATCTTACTTCGTTATCACAGGTTTCATCATTATTCTAGTCAAACAACACCTACCAAAGTGTATCATCCCTGTTCAAATTATAAGCGTTAGAAGTTGAAATGGGTTTGATTTTTAGAACATGAATTGGGATTGACCTTCACAACTTCAAGTGACTTTTAGTTTCATAACTTGAATTGCCTTCACTTACGCACAGGTATAACTAACTCACATTATGCATAACTGTCCTAAATCAAAGTGCAATTTGTGCAAACCAAAGTGTATTATCCCTGTTCCATTTATAACTAACACACATTATGCATAATTGTCCTAAATCCGGTTGTACCTTGATCAAGTTGAGGGCTTGATTATCAATACTTGACATAATCCCTGTTCAAATCCATGTTCAAGTTATAAACAATGCCTACATCACAACCCTTAGTATAAGTCCTATTGTGCAAACCAAAGTGTATCATCCCTGTTCTTTTATAACTATGTCACATATGCATAGAAAGGCCTAAATCGAATTGTATCATCATCAAGTTAAAGGCTTGATTGTCACAACTTTGACTGAATATGCATTCTGCTTTATGTCAATACAATCCATTGTGCATAAGTGTCCTGTAACATCAACACCTACATTACAACAATATCCTATTGTGCATAACTATCCAGTACCATCAACACCTAACATGCCTACACCAATAACAATATCAACCAAGAATCATTAACAAAACTTACATTCACTTAGTTGTTTAAAACTTTAAATACAATCAAAAGTTACATATTAAAACTTCAGTTTGTAGTTTTAAATCATTAGAAAGTTACATCTTAATCACATGATTTTATAATGGCTTGAGCATGATCATTAACAACTAAAACCTAAAAAAAGGATAAAACTAAAAAACCCATTATGGCAATTAACGTAGTTTCTAAGTATGCATAAAAAATAGGGGGTTTTTGTAACAACTCCAATTTTCATTGTTATTTATTTATCTCCATTTCATGTACTGTGTTTACACTTATCAATTGTACTCTAAGATTTAGATTATGAAAAGTTATGTTAATGGAATTATACTTTATCAGATCTATATCGCATTTAATCGCTTATTAATCGCAAATTCAACACCCTCACAACTCATTATGCTACTATACGAGCCGAGTGTGTTATTGTTTAATAAACACTTGTGCCATCGCATCGCTTATCTCATCGCATCGTGAAACGCAGTTAATTATGTGGAATTATGTTTTACGCGTGTTATATTTATTTATGTATGGCTTATTATCTCTAAAACGCTCGCACGCTCACGCAACTCTCGCTCTCTCTCAAATCAATGATAATATAACGCTTAACACTTCGCTAAACCTTCATAAACTACAAGTCCGCCCGGACTTGTCTCCCAACTCACAGGAAACACACAAGTTCGCTCGAACTTGTAGCAAGTTCGCCCGAACTTGATACAAGTTCGCCCAAACTTGATGTTTCAGCTCACCATTCTCACCTCACCTATAAATACTCAGCTCCTCTTCTCATTTGAACTTGCTGCAAGTTCGCCCGGAGCTCCCCAAAACCGAAACCTTTTGTGTTCTAAGTAAGATTCCACCCGTTTTCAAGCTACAACAACGTTTTACAACGATTTTGCACAACGCTTTGCCTTCATTTTTATTAAATCTCTTTTGTTTACGAAAATCTTCATCTTTTTATGCAAAACTTCTGTTTTTCTCTCAGATCTATGCTTAGATCTGAGTAAAACCTTTAAAACCTTGATTTTTACACAATATTCGGACTAAACGACGTATGTTTCATTCACTTTGAAGTGGAACGAGGCGTTGTCAAGCTAGATCTCAGATCCGGAAGCACAAGGACGAAAATGTCACTTTGCACAAACTGGACTAAACCGTTCGAACCTTCACGTTCACCTGGATTAGTCCGAGTTTCTGTAAAATGGCTAAAACTCGCTCCAAAAGACCTCTTCAGCCTTGGTTTTGCTCAGTAGCCTAAGGTTGGAGGGATGGACACTCTATTTTCTCAGCAATTGACGCAAAAACGCACGATTTGGATGCCAAAATAGTCAAGTTTGCTCGGAAAGCATCAAGTTCGGGCGAACTTGTCACCAGATTGGTGACCAAGTTCGCCCGAACTTGATCAATTCTTCAACAAGTTTACACAAGTTCGCCCGAACTTGTACTGATAGACAAGTTCGCCCGAACTTGTATCACCACTCACCAAATGAGACAAGTTCGCCTTAACTTGTTCAGTTTCTCAGGAAACTTGACAAGTTCGCCCGAACTTGTACTCCCAGTAAGTCCAGGTGTACAAGTTTGCCCGAACTTGTCTGCTGTTCTCTCAAACCGTAACCGTTTCAGCAATCGGAAGACTGATGCACTTCTATTCGCTTACAGGCTGATCCGGCACTCTCCGCAGCTCTTCTCGGATCCCTCATCTCTCCTAAAACGCACCGACAGTGAGTATATTTGAACCCCTTTTACGCTTAAAAGACACTTTTGGGTGTCACATATGTTCTATATCAAATCACATCACACAACTCAACTCTTATTCACAAATCCCGCTATTACATGACTATACGTGAAATCTGCTGAATTGTATACTAGAGGTTGACCTGCCACCCGGAGGCTCGGGGTTGTTATGGCTCGCATTTTAATTTCTCATTTATTTTCTCTTTTAGGATGTGGACACTTGGTCGCATGCCTCGACCAATCGCGGTTTGTTGGTTTACTTGAATCTGAGTAGTTACATAGTTCATAACTCTTACGTATGTCATGCGGTGTATGCTAAACACTTTTATATCTATTATGTACGCAAACATGTATGCTCACCCTTACTTAATTGTATTGACGTTTATTTTAACATATGTGGAAGGTTGAGGATATTGCTTTGGATGCTTATATTTAGGTTTTGCTTAGAAAATCATGTAATAAAAATCTAGGGGAGATCGAATCGGATCTTATGTTTAAGAGATTTGCTTAATATTGTAAATTATTTTGGATTGTATTGTTTAATAGTATGGGATGTTAAACGTTTAGATATTGTCGCTTAATAGTTGTTATGATGTCTCTTGAGCAATTTGATTCGCCTAGTGTCGCGCCCCGATGTTTTCGCCATCGGTTGGGGTGTGAAAGATTGGTATTAGAGCCATAACTATAGGGAAATTTATGTAGAATTGTCATGTTTGCCTTAGACTATAGTTAGGATACCAAATCAGACCATCGATTAACGCTGAAAACGAATACGAATAGACAAGTCCGCCCGAACTTGGGGGACAAGTTCGTCGAACTTGTCAGTCTCTTTACAACATCAAACAAGTTCGCTGGGATTGAGCAAGTTCGCTCGAACTTGACATCAGCCCGATGCCAAGTTCGCCCGAACTTGACCAAAATCCTTCGACACGAACTTCTAAACATTGCTTTTCCTAAAGCAACTACAACACACGCTGAAGAATGCTCGTATCACACAAAACGAATGACCAAGTCGAGAATAGGTGTGAAAAACAAGAACTCTCGATGAGATCGTTCACTCCGCGCATTCTCTCTCGCACGAGATACCTTCGTTGAGTTAGGGGTGATATCCAAACCTCGACAAAAATTTCCTTATCTATCTTGTGGAACTCCCAATTTTATTGGTGAGCATAACCACAAATAGGAATGATGTTGTTAAGCTAGGGGTGAAACCCGCATCTTAATTACTAGTTCCACTCCTCGATTTTCAATCTCACCAAAGTCTCGATTATTTAGATGACTTGGAACACGACATAACTGTAAAGATAAATGCATTAACCGTTGTAAGGCGAGAGCATTTGTCTATTAGGCCAAATCGTGTGACCAAACTTAGAGAATTTTCGAATCACTTTGGGTAGTCGCTGTCTCAAAACCCAGGACGCTCCCAATTGATTTAAGCCTATAATCGTCGATTTTACGCATCATCGAGTTTATTTATTATTTATGTGTTTAAATTTACGGATTTTTACACTTATTCGATTTCTCGATTTATCGCTCTTACGCTCCATCGATATATGCACTACTCGCACGGCTCTTGTAATATAAAACGCTAATTAATTCATCAACCAAACTAGTCGCTCAACTCGCTTACGCTCATGAGGACAATCGTATGTCTCATACGCAGCTCTACTCGCTATTTACGCTATTATATCGCATCTCGTACGCGCTACGCATGTTTTAGTTTGAAGATGAATACGTGCAAAATATGTGCTTATGTGATTATGTGCCTACGTGATTATGTGCTTATGTGCTTATGTGGATACGTGTCTATGTGTTTTATGCCTTAACTGTATAATAATAATAATAATAATAATAATAATAATAATAATAATAATAATAATAATAATAATAATAATAATAATAATAATAATAATAATAATAATAATAATAATAATAATAAACTTTTTGAACATAAACCTATTATAATCAAATCTCATCCAATCAAATCCTTTGTGTAGATGTCTTCTATGGGATCTCACACACGGAGGAACATCCAGCGCAACAACGCTGATAAGCGCATCGCTTCTCTGGTAGCCAAGCAAATGGCTAAAGTTATCCCCCAGATCGTCAGCGAGATCCACGCCGCCAGCAGCAATTCATCGGTCGATTCCAAAGTCGACACCCCAAGACTTCCTTCAGCTTTAAGCAGTTCAAAGCTTGTGGACCCCTTACTTTCTCAGGCATTGAAGGACCAAGTGCCATGTTCCACTGGTTTGATGCCATCGAGGTCACATTTCGCCAGAGTGGGTGTCCCAAACCCCTTCGCACTATTAACGCTACCGGCGTTTTCCAGTCCAGGGGTCTCGACTGGTGGACCGCGGAGCGTAACAAGAGGAGAAACTATGAAGCATACGGACTCACCTGGGAGGAACTTAAAGCAATCATGATCAAGGAATTCTGTCCCCCATATGAAATCCAGAAGTTGGAAAACAAGTTTTGGGGAATTAAGCAAGATGGACCCGACAATGCTAGTCTAACAGCTCGTTTCAAACAGCTGAGCATTATCTGTCCCGATCAAGTGGACACGATCGAGAAAGCAATCAAGAAGTACCCCAACGCTCTGCTCGACTGCGTCGCTGACTTTGTTTAAGCAGCAGCCCTGCTACTATTGAGGAGACCTACTAGCTAGCCACAGAGATCAATGACAAACGGGTTTAGTGTGGTTATTTCAAGAACCACGGCAAAGTCGCAAACCAAGATATCACCGAATCAGCAGCTCTACCGATCAGACTCGAGAGTCGAAATCTAGCCGCCGAGGTCGCAAAAGGGAATACCCGAACAAGAACTTCGCCCTTACCGCTCCGCAAAACCCTTAGCCGCTCCAGTTTGCAGCACCAAACGCACCGCCGGCAAAGCGTGCGTAAACTGGCCCACATCATTTGTGCTCAAAATGCACCCATCACCATGTGGTTGGAGGCAATTGCCTTCTCCGTACCAACTGCAACATCTACGGCCACTGTACCGTAAGTTTCCATTCAGGCCCGCGTCAATCAGCTCCTCAGGCCCCTGCAGCACCAGCTCTACCAGCTCCCCCTCGCACTCCTCAGGCTAATCAGCAGCAGTACTAGCAGCAGGCGCCATCCCCAAAGGCCCGTGCTTGCTACACATGTGGGGACCCAAACCACTTCAGTAACGTCTGTCCAAACCGAGCTGTCAAACAAGAGCCGCAGCAACAGCAGCCTCAGCCTTAGCCTCAGCAACAACCACCACCACAGCCTTAGCAGCAGCAACCACAGGCTGCGCGTGGACGAGCCTTCAATATGAATCATCGCTAGTCTCAGAACGACAACAGTGTTGTCAACGGTATGTTCCTTGTTAATGGTATTTATGCTTCATGTTTATTTGATACTGGTGCCGATAATTGTTTTGTATCGTTAGAATTCAAAAAGGTTTTAAAATGTAAACGCACTAAACTCCCAAAGACTTTCGAAGTCGAAGTCGCCACCGGAAAAACCGTTACCGTCACCTCTGTCCTACGTGGTTGTACTCCCGATCTCAACAACCATGTCTTCTCGATCAATCTCATACCTATGCAGTTAGGTAGCTTCGATATCATGGTAGGTATGGATTTTCTTCGTGAAAATCATGCTGAAGTTGTTTGCTTCGATAAAATGATTCGTTTTCCTCCCCCTAACGGTGATCAGCTACATGTCTATGGCGAAACTCCCTCAAAGAGGTTGATGCTTATGTCATGTACTTAAGCGATCAAGCATTTGCAAAAGCAATGCATTGCATTCCTAGCCACATCGTGAACCCGGAGAAAGAAAAGAAAACCTGGAAAGATGTACCTGTTGTTTGTGAATTTCCCAAAGTTTTTCCCGACAATTTACCCTGTTTACCCCGACTCGAGATGTTGAATTCCGTATCGATTTGATTCCCGATGCTACTCCCATTGCTAAAGCTCCCTATCATCTCGCACCATCAGAAATGCACGAGCTATCTAGCCACCTTCAAGAGCTTCTTGATAAAGGCTTCATACGCCCGAGCACTTCACCATGGGGCGCACCCATACTCTTTGTGAAAAAGAAAGATGGGACGTTCCGAATGTGCATCGATTATCGTGAACTTAACAAACTCACGATAAAGAACCGCTATCCTCTTCCTCGAATCGATGACTTATTTGATCAGCTCATGGTGCTACTTGTTTTTCTAAGATCGATCTCCGTTCCGGTTATCATCAGTTGCGTCTACTCGAAGAAGATATTTCGAAAACCGCCGTTCGCACTCGTTATGGCCATTTTGAATTCGTGATCATGCCTTTCAGTCTTACAAACGCACCCGCGGTTTTCATGGACTTGATGAACCGTGTGTGCAAAGCCTTTTTAGATCGTTTCGTCATTGTGTTTATCGATGACATCCTCATCTACTCGAAGTCGAGAGACGAACACGCGCACCATCTCCGTTTAGTCCTCGAACTTCTTCAAGGTAATCGTCTTTATGTTAAGTTCTCTAAATGTGAATTCTGGCTCGAAGAAGTCCAATTTCTAGGCCACATCGTTAATAGTCAAGGAATTCACGTCGACCCTGCAAAGATTGAAGTTGTCAAGAGTTGGATTACACCGAAGAATGCTTCCGAAATCCGTTCATTTCTTGGATTGGCGGGCTACTACCGTCGATTCATCGCCGACTTCTCGAAATCTCCGTTCCGCTTGCTGCTTTAACTCATAAGGACAAACCTTTCGTTTGGGATACCAAACAAGAGGAAGACTTCCAAGTATGCTATGCAACGCTCCCGTACTCGCCTTACCCAACAGCAACAGCGATTTCGTTGTTTATTGCGATGCCTCAAATCTTGGTCTCGGTTGTGTTCTCATGCAACGAGACAACGTTATCGCGTATGCGTCTCGACAACTCAAGATCCACGAGAAGAACTACACAACCCACGATCTCGAACTCGGTGCAGTTGTTTTTGCATTGAAGATATGGCAACGCTACCTTTACAGTACTAAGTGTACGGTCTTCACCTACCATAAGAGCTTACAACATATCTTCAATCAAAAGGAACTGAATATGCGCCAACGCCGATGGGTTGAACTTCTCAACGATTACGATTGCGAGATACACTACCATCCCGGCAAAGCAAATGTCATAGCCGATGCTCTAAGTCGACGAAGCTATGTATATACTGTTCGTGACTCTCAAGCTTTGAATGATCTCGAAATCATGATTCGCTCCGCCCAGTTTGCTTGTTTTAACGAGAATACTTTGGAAGAAGAAATGAAATGTGGTGCCGAAACTCAACTCGTCGTTAAACCCAATGGTATTTATTACTATATCGATCGCATTTGGATTCCCAGCCGTGATAATATCCGTGAATTGCTAATGACCGAAGCTCATAAATCCCGGTACTCCATTCACCCCGGAGCCGACAAAATGTACCAGGACCTTCGTCCTAAGTACTGGTGGCCGGGATTGGAAAAGGATATCGTCGTGTACGTTTCAAAGTGCTTAACTTGCTCGAAGGTTAAAGCCGAACATCAAAGGCCCTCTGGCTTGCTCGAGCAACCCGAAATCCCGATGTGGAAGTGGGAGATCATAGCTATGGACTTCATTACGAAACTTCCTCGCACTTCCTCTAGTCACGATAGCATTTGGGTTATC
This sequence comes from Scalesia atractyloides, assembly GCA_947069175.1. NCBI lineage: Eukaryota > Viridiplantae > Streptophyta > Magnoliopsida > Asterales > Asteraceae > Scalesia > Scalesia atractyloides. The sequence continues at coordinate 47,886,466 of CAMTDV010000004.1, read as the reverse complement.
GTTGATCGTCTTACCAAATCTGCGCACTTTATTGCTATACGAGAAGACTTTAAGGTCGAACGATTAGCCCGAATCTATACCGACGAAGTCATTTTTCGACACGGGACGCCTCGTGACATCATCTCTGACCGCGACGGTCGCTTTATTTCACGTCTCTGGGAGACTTTTCAATCCGCTCTTGGTACTACTCTTAATCTCAGTACCGCTTTTCATCCTCAAACCGACGGTCAGACCGAGCGCACGATCCGCACCCTCGAAGACATGCTTCGTGCGTGCATCATAGATTTTGGTGGAAATTGGGATACGCATTTACCTTTAATTGAATTCTCATACAATAATAGTTATCACACGAGCATTCAAATGGCTCCTTTCGGGGCCCAGTATGGAAGAAAATGTCGATCGCCTATTGCATGGCACGAGATCGGCGAAGCACAAATCACCGGTGCCGAGCTGATTCAAGAAACGACAGACAAAATCCTCCAGATCAGAGACAATCTCTTGAAAGCTCGGAGTCGTCAAAAGAGTTATGCCGATAAACGCCGCAAGCCCCTACAGTTCAAAGTGGGAGATCACGTTCTCTTAAAGGTTGCACCTTGGAAAGGAGTGATCCGCTTCGGGAAGAAAGGAAAGCTAGCGCCACGATACGTAGGTCCCTTTAAGATTCTAGAAGGATCGGCAAAGTAGCCTACCGACTCGAACTACCGGCGGAACTTAACAACGTTCATCCAACTTTCCACGTGTCGAACCTCAAGAAATGCCTAGCCGAAGAAAATCTCCACGTCCCCCTCGAGGATTTGCAAATAAACGAGACTCTGTATTTCGTGGAAAAGCCTGTCGAAACCATGGACCGAGAAACCAAGAAATTACGGCGCTCTCGCATACCTATCGTGAAGGTCCGATAGGAAGGCAAACGCGGTGCTGAGTTCACTTGGGAATTGGAAAGTGACATGAAGGCTAAGTATCTGCATCTCATTGTTACGACCACTACTTAAATTTCGGGACGAAATTTCCTAAAGTAGGGGAGACTGTAACAACTCCAATTTTCGTTGTTATTTATTTATCTCCTTTTCATGTACTGTGTTTACACTTATCAATTGTACTCTGAGATTTGGATTATGAAAAGTTATGTTAATGGAATTATACTTTATCACATCTATATCGCGTTTAATCGCTTATTAATCGCAAACTCAAAGCAATCACAACTAATTATGCTACTATACGAGCCGAGTGTGTTATTGTTTAATAAACACTTGTGCCATCGCATCGCTTATCTCATCGCATTGCGAAACACAGTTAATTATGTGGAATTATGTTTTACGCGTGTTATATTTATTTATTTATGGCTTATTATCTCTAAAACGCTCGCACGCTCGCGCAACTCTCGCTCTCTCTCAAATCAATGATAATATAACGCTTAACGCTTCGCTAAACCTTCATAAACTATAAGTCCGCCCGGACTTGTCTCCCAACTCACAGGAAACACACAAGTTCGCTCGAACTTGATGTTTCAGCTCACCATTCTCACCTCACCTATAAATACTCAGCTCCTCTTCTCATTTGAACTTGATGCAAGTTCGCCCGGAGCTCCCCAAAACCAAAACCTTTTGTGTTCTAAGTAAGATTCCACCCGTTTTCAAGCTACAACAACGTTTACAATGATTTTACACAAGGCTTTGCCTTCGTTTTCATCAAATCTCTTTTGTTTACGAAAATCTTCATCTTTTTATGCAAAACTTCTGTTTTTTACTCAGATCTATGCTTAGATCTGAGTAAAACCTTTAAAACCTTGATTTTTATACAATATTCGGACTAAATGACGTATGTTTCATTCACTTTGAAGTGGAACGAGGCGTTGTCAAGCTAGATCTCAGATCCAGAAGCACAAGGATGAAAACGTCACTTTGCACAAACTGGACTAAACCGTTCGAACCTTCAAGTTCGCCCGGATTAGTCCGAGTTTCTGTAAAATGGATAAAACTCGCTCCAAAAGACCTCTTCAGCCTTGGTTTTGCTTAGTTGCTTAAGGTGGAGGGATGGACACTCGATTTCCTCAGCAAACGACGCGAAAATGCACGATTTGGATGCCAAAACAGTCAAGTTCGCTTGGAAAGCATCAAGTTCGGGCGAACTTGAGTTTGCCCGAACTTGATCAGTTCTTTAACAAGTTTACACAAGTTCGCCCGAACTTGTATCACCACTCACCAAATGAGACAAGCTCGCCCGATCTTGTCCAGTTTCTCAGGAAACTTGACAAGTTCGCCTGAACTTGTACTCCCAGTAAGTCCAGGTGTACAAGTTCGCCCGAACTTGTCTGCTGTTCTCTCAAACCATAACCGTTTCAGCAATTCGGAAGACTGATGCACTTCTATTCGCTTACAGGCTGATCTGGCACTCTCCGCAACTCTTCTCAGATCCCTCATCTCTCCTAAAATGCACCGACAGTGAGTATACTTGCACCCCTTTTACGCTTAAATAGCACTTTTGGGTGTCACATATGTTCTATATCAAATCACACCACACAAGTCAACTCTTATTCACAAATCCCGCCATTACATGACTATAGGTGAAATCTGCTGAATTGTATGTATTGCTTGATTGCTTGTACGCCACCCTTAACATGATAGTATACTAGAGGTTGACCCGCCACCCGGAGGCCCGGGGTTGTTAAGGCTCGCATTTTCATTTCTCATTTATTTTCTCTTTTAGGATGTGGACACTTGTTCGAATGCCTCGATAAATCGCGGTTTGTTGGTTTACTTGAATCTGAGTAGTTACATAGTTCACAACTCTTACGTATGTCATGCGATGTATGCTAAACGCTTTTATATCTATTATGTACGCAAACATGTATGATCACCCTTACTTAATTGTATTGGCGTTTATTTTAACATATGTGGCAGGTTGATGATATTGCTTTGGATGCTTAGATTTAGGTTTTGCTTAGAAAATCATGTAATAAAAATCTAGGGGAGATCGAATCGGATGTTATGTTTAAGAGATTTGCTTAATATTGTAATCATTATTTTGGATTGTATTGTTTAATAGTATGGGATGTTAAACGTTTAGATATTGTCGCTTAATAGTTGTTATGATGTCTCTTGAGCAATTTGATTCGCCTAGTGCCGCGCCCCGATGTTTCTGCCATCGGTTGGGGTGTGACAGTTTTGGTCACCCCAAAGAACACCAACACTTCAATACCTCACAATCTTGATTCTGATTCTGACACGACCCCTATTAACCACCACTTTAATACTAGCACTCACCACACCCCGAACAACCACTCGCACTCGTATCCTTACTCAACGGTTTGAACTTTGGACCCTTAGTCTAGCTGCAAGTCCACAGATTAACATCATCATTGAACTGTATTAACTTCATACTTGGTTGTTAAGTGAAATTAACGAAATACAGTACTTGGTACTTCCACAGATCGCAGAATCACAGCATACGACAACTTGTGCTTGATCGGACTTGAAATCAGGTGTCTTGTGGGTGATCGATGAATATAGTTGGGAGCCGGAGGTGTGTTGGGGGAGAAGAGATTGAAGTGTAGTTTATAAAGGAAGATAGAGAGGTGATATGGTTGACATTGGGTTAGTTTAGGTGAAATTACCAGTTTGCCCTTGTCAACGTTTTATAATTTGACGATCAACTAACGGTCAGTTACAATAAGGACTTGATTGATTCTAATTGACAAGCACATGGACTCGATTGGCTTTTTTTTTTTTTTTCAAATGAGGGCTGTATGTGCAATTGGGTGTAAACCCTAGGGACTAAAATTGCCTAAGCTCTAAGCCCTAGGTTGGGTCCAACTAACTATGAAGCCGACCCTATGAGAAATTAAGCTTAATGGATGATATACATTTAACATACTTGTTTGATTATGGAGGGAATTGTAAAATAAAAGGTTTTATTGAAAGCATAGGGATTTGTATCGCAAGTAAACATAAGGGCAATTTTGCCTTTTCACTGATATTTAAACTGAAAAAACGATGTGTGCTATAGCGAGAGGGATGAAAAGAAAAAGAGTAGGTAAACATGAGTATCAAGAGAAGGGGAATTAAAAAAAGAGGGACACACAATGATCTCATCACTAAGTAGATTGATAAAGCATAGAGCGCGCGATGGATGAAGCATAGAGCGCTGGAAGAATTAAGAATTGATAGGTGGTTAAAATATGATGTAAATCCTTTTTAGTTGTTAAACTTTCTGGTGTATGTCTCCTGGTTAGCTTCTTGCTGGCAGGTAGCTTTGGGTTGGAATGGAATGGTCTCCTGATTTGTTAAAAAGAAAAGAAAAGTAGATGGATGAAATTTGTAATTTTTGAAAACCGGCTTTGTAATAAATATTGTAAAGTTAGGTAATACGGGCAGTAATCGCATACCTATTTTACTCTTCCCTCCCTCCCTCCCTCCCTCCTTCCTATAGGTTTGGTTTACGGGCGAGCGATCTGATGTACGTTCTTGTAGATCTCAACTACTCCATTCATCATGACTTCCCTACAAGACAATCAAGGTTCGGTTCGGTTCGGTTCTGTTCTCCTCTCCTAGGGTTTTTTTTTAATTGATTGCGCTTCAAGTTACTGGAATTGCAAGATCCCGAATTCTTAGTTAAGACAGTTTGTAACAGGGATATTTACTTTGTATTTGGATTTCACTGAACCTAGAGGATCAACTACTGCACTTGTACATAAGGACTCAAATGTTTTGATTGTTCCAGTCTTGTTTCTTTATTATTAGGTTTATAGATAGATAGATAGATAGATGTCTTTGTTTGAATTGAATTACTATGCTCTTTTTCTACTTTGAGATGATTGTACCCAACAGTATTTTGTACAACAACTATGTTATGTGGTTGGTTATATCTTCTCGCTAGTGCTGTGTGTGTATTTAACTATTTTGAATCTTGTTATTACAACCAAAAATTACTTGCAGAAACTATGCAAACCAACTATGAGGTCCCTCTCCAGAGCAATGCTCACCCACAGATGGAATTCAAAAATTTTCTAGAAATAGATCCAAACGAATTACTAGAGTCCTCAATTGAACCCGACAAAAAGCCAGCCTACACTTTGCATCCTGCTGACCTCAAAAATGAAAACTTGAACAATATCCAAGGCCAGTTTTACCACCCTTTCTTCCAGTATGCTCCATTTACCCTGTTTCCTCCTCAAACTTTTCCCTGTGACTATCTGCATCAAGAGTTCCATTATTTTGTGGTTATTGATTTTGAGGCTACATGCGATAAGGAAAGAAATCCTCATCCTCAAGAGATCATTGAGTTTCCTTCGGTTATAGTGAGTAGTTTCACTGGTCAACTGGAAGCTTGTTTCCAAACATATGTTCGTCCAACATGCAATCAGCTCTTAACTGACTTTTGTAAGGATTTGACCGGTATCCAGCAATTTCAGGTTTGTTTCTACGTATTCATTTCATGAATTGGAAAATTTCAAATTTTAAACATGCACCAGTTAGGGTAACTTCCGACTAGAGGTGAGGGTTGGGTAATGGGTCGACGTGATTCTAAAATTTTAATAGTAAAAAGATGATTAGCATGTTAATTTTGGTTAAAGTAGAAATCTTACCTTTAAGTAAAATGATCAAGGAGGTGGCATGCATTAGAAAGGCACTTTTGGCAGCATTTGATCTATTCGTTTTGTTTCACCTTTTTTCTTATAATCTGCATTTGACCCTTTAGAGATAACATAAACTGGAATTGACTTGTTTAACAATAGTTTAGTGAACATTGTCACCTATAGTTGTGTATTTAGCTTTTAGGGAAAGAGTTGTAGCAAGATCTACATGGGAAAGCTGTGATGTGATGGTTCGAAAATTGCCTTTTGAATTAGAAATCTTATAATATTCCTTACTAAAGATTCCCATAAAAATAGCTTAGGCATCTAGCTTGTGATTGGCAACTTGAGGAAATAAGTGATAGATAATAATAAGATTATATGAAAAAGAAAATATGACACCGGTTAAGTTTGCTGATGCGTCAACTATTCTTTTCCATATGTCTGTCTGTCTGTATTGAACACAGCTTGTGATGCATGTTGTCGGTTGCTTGGTATCTGATGATTTTACTTTGTAGAAAGCGATTTATATCTGTTTAATTCCAGGTGGACCGAGGAGTTACTCTTAGTGAAGCACTTGTTCGACATGACAAATGGCTGGAGATGAAGGGGATAAAGAATGCCAACTTTGCTGTGGTTACATGGTCAAACTGGGACTGTAGAGTCATGCTGGAATCAGAATGCAGATTAAAGAAAATTCGTAAGCCTTGTTATTTTAACCGGTAAGTTTTCCACTTGCATTCTTTTAAAAAAACATACAAGTAACAACAGTTGTTTGGGACAGATGGATCAACTTAAAAGTAGCATTCTGTGAGGTGTTTGGTGGGGCAAAATGCAATTTGAAGGAGGCAGTGCAGATGGCGGGTCTGTCATGGCAGGGTAGAGCTCACTGCGGTTTAGATGATGCCAGGAACACCGCCCGCCTACTTGCTCTGATGATGCACAGGGGTTTCAAGTTCTCAATCACCAATTCTTTGATGTGCCATCCCGATCTCACTTGGAAACCACCACCACCTGGACATCTGCATTTCCTACCGCTCTTTCACCATCCTTGCTGTTTCTGTGGGGTCAAAAGCAGGAAAGGAATGGTTCGCAAACCAGGTCCCAAACAAGGCAGCTGCTTCTTTGGTTGCGGGAATTGGACTTCTGCTAGAGGCGCACGTTGCCACTACTTCCAATGGGCTTGAATTTTCTACCCTCGATGGTCTCTCAGTTTAAGCTATGTTGTAAAAAAGAAGGAAAAAAGGACAAAAAGTGAAGAAGACCTGGATGGTCGAGTTGCTCTGGTTGTTAACAAAGTAAATATCTTATGATTGGCTCTGAGTAGGGTTTTTAGCAGTATTGTGTTGGGGTGCTATTATTACATTACATTCATGCTTTTGCATGACTAACTATCTTCTTAAATAATGCATGAAGTGGGGCTATACATATGTCTGTCTGTGTGTTGGCTGCAAATTGGTTTGCCTAAACTGTTTTCTCTGTTTGTCTGTCTGCAGTTTTTTTTTTTTTTAATTCAGTAATTATTTTTGAGTTTTAGTATAAAATTCGGATTGTCTATGTTTCAACTAGAAGAAACGATTTCGATCAACTTATTTATGAATGAGTGGGCTGAGACACGCCTAACGTATTTTTAATGCATACAACCGTGTCTTTTTATCTAAGTGACTTTAGATTACCATCGTAGTAATGTTTTAAAGCTGTTGTTAAAAGGACAAGACTAGATTGTTGATTAAAAAAAGGTTTGAAACTGACCGTACCGTCTAAACCGTGCTAAATTGATCACGTGTTAAGTAGTTTGGTGCTGTTGAAAAATAGTTAAGTTGTCCTGTAGTTTATATGTATCATAAAGCTGGTGGGTGTGGTTTAAAGCCCTAGGAGTTTTATTATGCCATGTCAACGTCGCGTATGCGCCACCACATATGGAGGCTTTAAAGTCCATTTCCTTTAAATTGTATGTAATGGTTTAAATGCCATATCATGATTAGCTAATTATTTGTTTTTTATTATATTTTGTTTTTTTTATAATTATATACCATTTTTATTTAAAACAAAATTAATAAAAATAATTTCAACAAAATAAATTAAAGATTATAAACTGCTTAAAAATAAAAAAAAACTATAAAGTTACTTAAAAAAAACAACCTACTTAAACAGATTGTTGGGGTCCCACGCGTTATGATTGTTGGGAAACATTGTGTGAGTATGATAAAGTTTATAAAATTTCTAGCGAATAGATGGAGAATAGGTATAATTTGAGTAAAATAAGTAGGATATATATTTAGTGTGAAATTTAAAAATTAAAAGTTTTTTTTTAAATTGTTACCATTTGTAACGGTCAAGTGATGGGGCCCACAAATATCAAGCCGTTAGCGCTCGTTATTGTGCTGGCGAAATGTCAATGGCGCCCCCCTTTGACGCCTGGGAAATGGGATAGGGACGCCAAAGGGCGCCAATGAGTGGTGGCCACCCCTGGCCTAATCTTTATTGATGTTTTTATATAAATTGAAATTCTACAGAAAAAGTGAACCACGTGTTTGAGAGTGGCATGAATGAAAATACAAGAGAAGCATAAAGTAACTTGTGCTTTAGAAAATAAAGAAATAAATAGATAATGAAAACAAAAGAAAAACAATGTTATTGGTCTAAGGAGACAAACAACCACTATTAGTTCCGTTAAAGAGTTCGTCAACCACAACCCAGTTCACTTATACTCTGACCTCTCGATCATTCTACTCAGTAGCCACAAATAGACATGAGATCACTGAGTTGAGAAGAGACAACAGTATATCAAGGCTGGTGTTTGGGGAGCTGTTGGTTGTAGTACATAAATCTTGTAGCGTCTACATGCTCCAATCTAGTATGATGTTAGGATTGGTGATTAGTCAATCACAACGAGCTAACACCCTAAATCAGTTATTACTTGTTACGCATCAGAGTCAAATGGTTTGGATATAACTGTTTCATCAACAACACAGTAATCCTAAACAAAAACTGAAGAAAAACCTAAGTTAACCAAACATGGGATAAAATACTTTTTAATCATGCGCTTTCCTGCGTGTAATTGATTACAGTACATAATAACACACGATTTTTTAGCTAAACCCGTTTAGTAGGGTGGTGAATTACCAAGGTTGCAACAGAATTTGCATGCCAAAACTTCACATAAACGAAGTTCATCTTGGAACGACTCGACAATTGCTTGGATGTCAAAAAGCTCAAGGGATTTCATATATATATTTATAGCCATGTTTAAAGGCACGTCATTGTGACAATGTTATAGTGACATGGCGCCTTTTTCTTGCCTTTATATTTCTGATAAGGTACATTCAAGGCTCGAACAAGAAGTTATCCCACAATCTTATAAAACAAAGGAAAGGCTTGACCAACCAATCCGTGTAGAAGACATCTAGCCAGAGGTGATTTAAAACTCTTCCCCTACTCAAGACGTGGCCAATCTTCAAATTAAAAGCACAAAAGGCTGTGAACAGAAGCAAAACACGTTCTCCCTAGGAAAATCTCAACAAACGAATAAAATTAACTCGAACAAGAGGGAAAAGAATAAAGGAGAAGCCGCTTGATTAAAATCGAGTTTGGGTCTAGCCCAATACCCTTAAACGTGGCACTTCATGGAACGTAACTTGTATGTTTAAGTAATAATGAGAGTAATTATAATAATGCTAGTAGTATTAATAGTAATAGTAGTAATAGTAATAAATAAATAAATTAAAACCATGGTTGAGCTTAACAAGTTTTAGAATTTTTTTAAAATAATAAATGATAAATAAAAAATAATTATTTATTTTGCTCACCTTATCAACCAACACCTTGAATATTAGATTACTATCTTAATTATGGAGGTTCTAGTTTGTTGGGTGCATTTTTGGTTTCTCTTTCGTCTAGCTAAATGTTAGATGAGACATCGACTAATAACCAAAATCTCCACCACGGATTTTATGTTTTTCTTCTTTTTTTTTAGGACAATTGGAAATTAGCAAAAAAATTGGGATGGACAGAAGGTTGTCTGCTGGTATTGGATGTCAATTTTTGGAAGATCAACTTGTTTAATTTGGTGCGTTTCAGACAACCATGGGTATCGAAAACACGCAGAAGATACAAAATCATTCAGGGGAGTTTTCGTCTTCTTTTTCCCTTATCCTACATTTTGTATTTTATCTTCATTAGCAAAAAAATGGGATGGACTGAAGGTTGTCTGCTGGTATTGGATGTCATTTTTGGAAGATCAACTTGTTTAATTTGGTGCGTTTCAGAGAAAACTATGGGTATCGAAAACATGCAGAAGATACAAAACCATTCAGGGGAGTTTTCGTCTTCTTTTTCCCTTATCCTACATTTGTATTTTATCTTCATTTTGCATGCACTTGGGCACATTGAGGATAATGTGCAATGAAAGTGTGAGGAGGACAATTTGAGGATCAAATCTTTGTTTCGTCTATTTCAAGCCTTACACAAAACTCCTTAACCTCTAAACATCCCAATTTTTTTCGAAAAAAATATCTAATATTCTTTTTAATAAAATCCACTTTTTATCGTTCCTGAAACCTCGCTTTATAAAACGTGTTTTCTAAATGACTGATGTATTGCAAAATACATCAGTTTATCATGTTCAGTTTGTATAGTTTTCGTTAGTTTTAGTTTCGTTTTTAGTAGAATAGATAGACTTTTGATCCAATTGCGTTTTGCAGGTTTCGTATGCTTAAAACAACTGAAAAATGAGGAAGACAAGTTAAAATATGAAAAAGTCAAGTCCGGGATCGTGTTGGAAGGCCCGGGAGCTGAAACGGATCGAAAAAGCTGAAAAAAGAGGTTCTGGCGGGCCGCGACATCCACAAGAGTGCTTCTCGCGCCCGGCGAGAGGCCCAAAAAGTTGCTGACGTCATAAAGACGTTCACGGGCTGCGACCGGGTAGGAGATCCCTCTCGCGTCCCACGAGAGGGTGTTGTCGTTAGAATCCTTCCAGCTGGGCGAGGTTTTGAGCTGAAAATCATATAAAAACATCCTTAATTAACCCACAAACCCGAACTTATGAATTGGGAACTCTTTGGGCGAATTTGGAGCATCTGTGCAAGGGTTTTCGAGCATTCGGAGCTGTTGGTTGAAGGGTTAGAGTTGAAGGAAGTATTCGCTTCACGTTGGTGTCATTCGGGTGTCTTCACTTTCGTCTTTTCTCTTTACCATGTTCTGTTTTCTTGAATACGCTTTGTTTTTTATAAATTCCATGACTTTGATTGGCTAAGTTCTTTAAACTACCTAGATTGGATGAATGATTGTTAAAGTTTTGATTTTTATTATGGATAGTTGATTTTATGGATTATTTATGAATTGTAAAAGACTTGTTCAATTGATTAGATGTGTTTGCGTACTTGATAGTGTTTGATTATTGTTTATTACTTCACATGAATCTTGGTGACGGTCTTTATCACATAATAGAGTTGTGCTAGGTTTTAGATTTTGGTGAGCGTCTATATCACATAATAAATCTACAATCTTTAGGGTTGAATTGGCCATTAAACATTAAGTAATAATTGGCAATCTTATAAAATCAAGTGTTCTACTAATCGTCAATAGCTGAAAGGTGCGAGATTATTGTTAGGTCTAAGTCACTAAATTAAAAGGTAGGAGCTTTGTTAGAAGTAAACCTATTGGCTATTGTCTAGCAAGTCTAATTGAGAAAACAAGTCTATCCTTGGTTTAGGTCTCGAGAGGGAGTGAGCCTTGTAGGATACTTTCATAAATCCATTATGTGTCTTGAGGGCCAATAAAGAAAAATGCCAAAATTTTCATTCCTTAGGAAGGCCTTGCGGGCCGCAAGGCTAAAGCCATACGGTCCACATGGCCTTTGAAAACAATGGGTGCCAGAGGTCCTTACGGACCGTAAGGCATAACCCATACGGTCTGCAAGGACCTGCCAGCGAGCAGAAAATGGTAGAACTCAGTTCTGCCACCTCTTGTCATTTTTGCCACCTTTCTTGCATGCTTGCCATGTCCATGGTCACTTGTCGACATCCCTCAACAGCTGGCAACATTCTTGGACCCTCCTTGGCTATGTATAATGAATTTTTGTGAGTTGCAACAAAACCTTCATTCACTTAACTCACCAAATTCATCTAGAGGAGCTCCTGGCCATCTTGAAGCATCCCTTTCTGTTCTTAGCAACCTTTGAGCATTGTGTAAGTGTTCCAATTCGTGCTACGTCATTTTCATTAGGTTTTAAGCCAAGGTCAAAGTCTTGTCGTAAAAACACCTTGACTTTGAGCTTAGACCATATTGGTCCAGCCATTGATCGTAACGAAAATGGCTATGTGATCGTAATAAGGTAGGTGTTAACCCCTAAAAGGGCACCTCCTGATTACCACGAATTCTTGATCAATTGACGAGTCAAAGTAAAAGTCAACAAAAGTCAAACTGGCCAGATTTTATAAAAATGCATAACTGATTATATAGAGGTTATAAAATATGTTTTGATGCATAAATAACTTAAAAATAATATTGGTGCAGAACGTCTATGTCTTAGTCTTATATCGAGTCTGTATAGATTAGAGTTGAATAAACTAGCTAAATCGAGTATTTATGTAACTAGAAGTCAAGTTCGCTCATGGTGATGTTGTATTGTCAAGTTCGGTCGACGTTTAATTGACTAATTCTTGTTATTTGGTAAACTTGTCATAATATTTCCGCTGTTATGGACAATAGAGATCAAATCTAGGTTCCTATGCATTGAGGATCGGTCATACAAGTGGTATCAGAGCTAGAATAGCCTGATTTGATTGATATCAAGACAAGAACACTTCTAATTCTACTCCATTCTTCTATTTTTCTTAACTTTTACACAAAAATGAAGAATTCACGGGCAAATTCTGTCCAATTTTCAATATGACATGTTAAATACATCATAGATAAACCCCTGAGAGTTTGGAGATTAAAATTAAACGAATTGGTATCAAAATGTTGCAAAAACCATGTTTTCAAAACCCTCTATCATCGAACTTGTTAGCCAAGTTCGACCGAACTTGAGGTAAAAAGGCACTTTTTGAGTGAGTTTTTGCTACGTTCGCTCGAACTTGAGGTGTTTTTGAAAGAATTCTGCTAAGTTCGCTCGAACTTACTAAAATTTCACTGATTTTTTTGTCAAGTTCGACCGAACTTGATAAAATTCAAGAAAACTTTAGCCAAGTTCGCCCTCACTTGCACATCTTTCTTATAAAATTCAAACGCAAGTTCGAACGAGGTTATTCAGGGAAAAAATTTTCAAATAAAAAATCACAAGCTCGACCGAACTTGTGAGAAATCTGAGAATTCTTCATTCAAACTACAAGTTCGACCGAACTTGTAGTAAATCTAATTTTTTCAAAAGTTTTAACGTGTTTTCAGCGTACGTGTTTCGTTTTTCGCGATGGATGATATTCAGAGAGCATATATGTCAGGAGTGGGTACATCCAATGCTAATGTCATACAACAAGTCAATCTAGAAAACAAAATGGGCACGTCCGTTAAACCGCCAAAGCTAATGAGCATGGACGAGTAGGAAGGATGGAAGGAGAAATTTACTTATTGGGTTCAGGCCATGCATTTCCATGGCTGGATGTCGATTGAGAGAGGTTATATTGTTCCGTTAGATGAACATCAGCAAGTTCTCCAGAAGTACAAGTACTCCACAATTCAGAAAGATGAGTGCCGAGAAAAAGATGATCAACCTCATTCAACAATCTGTTAAAGAGGATATTTTGGTCTTGTTGCCAGAATATACGACTGCGAGAGATCTCTGGCTATCATTGCAAAAGAAATACCAAGGAAGCGCAGAGATGATCAAGAGTAAGAAAGCTCTCATCCTGAAGGAGTTCGATATTTTTAATATGTTGAAGGGAGAGACAATGAAGCAGATGATTGAGCGTTTTTGCCATTTGAAAGTCCAAATGAGAAGACACGGTCTCGAGAAGACAGAACAAGAGTACATCGATAAGCTTGCAGATGCGTTACTTGACGGAGAGTGGACTACGTATCTCATGGTTCTGAAAGAAAGTCATAACTGGGAATTCTTTAAACTGTCTACATTCATCGACAAACTACAAGGTCACGAGATGGAACTTCTAAAGATCGCAAAGTCGAAGAATGCTAACATTGTTCAAGATGTTGGTCTGTATTACAAGAACGGGATGCAAGACAGTATTTCAAGCCCAAAGATACAGACAGCGTTCAGTGCAAACATGAATTCTTCTCCACAGAATCAGAGCCAATCATATCCTCAATATGATCAAAGTCCACAGAGCCCTTCGTTCTCAAGCACATGGTCAAATGCTTCTTATCAGAGTCAAGCAAATCAGAATCAACAAACAAATTTTGATCCGAATGTGTACAAGTGTAACATTGCTGTAAATTTAACAATGTTGTTTCTGAGCAAGTTGCAAAACAACACATGTCACTTCTCGCTACTGTTCTAGAATCTTATGAAAGTCTTGTAGCTGGAAAGATCGGCAATCCCGAAATGACTGCCGAAGACTACGATCAGGTGGATGAAGAAGAGCTTGAACTGATGGACATAAAATGGTCACTAGCTTCTATTATTCGAAGGGTCACAAAGTTTGTTGCACTCACTGGCCGAGATATCGGAAATTTAAGCAACAAGCTAGGGTTCGACAAATCGAAGGTCACTTGTTTTAGATGCCGACAGAAAGGGCATTCAAGAGAGAATGCAAAAATCCTGAAGCCACGGGAAATCAAAGTCCATTTGGTGGAGGCAACGAGTATTAGAAGAAATCTCTTCAATACAAGCCTTTCCCAAAGAAGACACAAGTTAAGATCCAGGAAAAGCCAAACAGCAGTAACACTGATAAAGCTATGGTTGCCTCAAACGAGGATGATGGCTTCGATTGGAATTCTTATATAGGTAAGAAGACTGGAGTTGCATTGATGGCTGAGATCGTTGAAGATACTTCTGCCAAAGAAGCAACAGCGATAGAGAATGCTCTACTGGAACAGTATCTGCAACAACAGGAAGAAGAGGAAATGTATCATCACATGAAGACACAGGGTATTTTAACTCCTGATTCATCTTCTAGTTTTGCAGGTAACTTTGATGGAAGTTCTCAAGAGCAAGTGATCGAGGAGAAGTTGATTGATAAACAAATCACAGATGTTGTTCAAGAGGTGACTGCTGAAAACCTCAAGTACTTTGCTGATAAAGCTATGATGGCAAATTTAACCAAGGTAGGTCCAGAGGTAAAGGAAGTTGTCAAAATGCAAGTTGTGGAGGTTGTAAAACCTTGCACAAAATGTACCGAGCCATGTGCTGAATGCGTCGAAAAATCACAAATCATCGCTGAACTCAATGTACATAATGAACATTTCAAATATGATTATCGTACAATGAAGGAAGCGTATGACAAAATGAAAGATGATTATGGCAGGCTCGATAGAAATAATATTGAACAACATGATACTATAAGGATGCTGAAAGGTACAGTAATGGATAAACAAAAAGCAATAAACATTTATATCGACACCATTGCTGAAACCAAACAACAACTTTAGGACCTGAAAATTGAAACAGAACGTGTTGAACAACTTTTAAGAAGTTACACAACTAACGCATATATCATTGATCACATTCTTCCCACTAATTCATCGGAAGAAAAACCTAAAAAGAAAACTGGTAAAGAATACAGCAATGTTCCTCCACCCCTATGCGAGAGGTATTGTCGCAAAACTGTTGATGGGATGGATAAGGCACTCAACATTGAGTTGTTATCTGAAAAGAAAAATGAGTTGCCGGAGAACATTGATGTAGTCTATACTAAATCAGATGATGACAATGCGGTAGTGAAAAAGGTGGTTGAAAATGTTCTGAATGATTCTGATGATGGCAGCTTTGAGAGCGCCACCTCGAGTTTGAATAGTTCTAAGACAAATTGCGAAGATGACGATACATCATCGGAAGATGATCTATGTGATGATCCTAACGTTGTCATGTAAAAAGTTAAGGAATCTGATAAATTATACTTTGATGATAGTTTTCCGATTCGGAACGTCAAAGAAGATCAATTGGATAAACTATTTAAACTGGTTGAAGTCACATCAGATGACCTGGAGAAAAATGAAAAGAAATTCTATTCTAAACCCAAGAGAAATTACAATAACTACCGAAGAAAGGGTGGTGATCATCCGGAAAACCGGAGAGCTGGGTTGGGTCTAGATGAGAAAGAAGATCTGGTTAAGAAAATGTCACCATTTCACGAGTACAAAGATAAAAACATGAAATTTGTTTATGGGACAAACACGGTTCATGAAGAGAGTTTGATTGAGAAGCAATCAAACGACGAGTTTAAGAAACAGAAAGAACTTCGAGATAAGGCGAAAGCCACAAGTGGTGTAAAATCCACTAGTGGACACTCACATGATAATCATATTTGCTTCAAGTGCAACGAAGTTGGTCATATTGCACGGAAGTATCCGAAAACAAAACCGGCTTATCTTTGAAGGAAAGAAGGTTCAGATGTTGAAAAATTCAAGCAACCAGAGCTTGGACAAATAAGAATTTTGAAAAGAAACGTTGACTTAAAGGAAATGAAACAAATTTTTGAATAAAAACCTGAAGTTAATCGAAATCTGAAAATAAGTTTGCCAATTCAACTTTCGAAAAAGGTGAATCTTCAAAAGCAAACGAAACAAAGTTTTACATAAAAAATGCTAACATAAAATCACAATTCTGGATTGCAAAAAGGACAGCTGAAATCACTAAGTCTAAGCCAGTTAAGACTAGTGATAACATGATAGAATCAAAATCTGAAATCAAAATTGAAAATGTCCTTTGAAAGATAAAAAGAAAGTGAAGTATTCAAACATAAATATCGTGGAAAATCCAGATGATGAATATGAATTTGATTATGTTGACGAATGTGAATTCGATTATGATGATGGTTATCCAATTCAACCCAAGACCAAGAAGGCTTGGGTCGCGCTGTTTAACTAATTGTTGAAATGTGTAGGGGCTCCAGAGGTTCGTACTTTCCAAGTGGATTCTGGATAGTGGAGCGTCCAGATATATGACAGGAATGAAAGCGCTCTTGTTCGACATAAAAGCTATCAATGGTGGATATGTTGGATTTGCTGGAAACCAAGGTGGAAGGATTGTCGATGAAGGAACGCTCTCAAACGGAGTTGTTTCATTTGATCAAGTAAACTACATTGCGGAGCTTGAGAACAACCTTCTGAGTATTTCTCAAATTTGTGATAAGAGGTTTACCGTCCACTTCAATGATAAAGAATGCATGATCATCAAACCAGGTTTCAAATACCAGACGAGTGGATACTCATGCGTGCACCAGAGAGAATGATCTGTATGTTCTTGACATGGGAAATGCTACTACTTCTTCAAAAACGGCCTAGTGTTTTGTCTCAAAAGCTACTGAGAAGGAGTCAATCTTATGGCATAGAAAGATGGGCCACATTCACCTGAGAAAGATGAATCATTTGGTGCATAATGATTTGGTAGAAGGTGTGAATCTGAAAAGTTTTCATATGTCAGATAATTGCCTCGAGTGTAAAAAGGTAAAGCAGATCAAGAAATCTCATCCAAGAAAGATTCTCAATTCGATAAAGTTGCCACTCGAAAGACTTCATATGGATCTCTTCGGTCCAGTGAATGTCCGAAGCATCTCTGGAGATCTCTACTGCTTGGTAGTAACAGGCGATTATTCCCGATACTCATGGGTATTCTTCCAAGGATCAAAAGATGAGACGTTTAAAAACTTAGTAAATCTTTTCAAGAAACTTGAGAACCTGTACCATCTTCCTGTGAGACGCATTAGAAGTGACAACGGTACTGAGTTCAAAAACACAAAAATGAGGGAATTCTGCAACGCGTAAGGGATTTTGCACGAGTTTAGTGCACCCACACTCCACAGCAAAACGGTGTCGCTGAAAGGAAGAACATAACTTTAATCAAAACTGCAAGAACCATGCTTGCAGACTCAAAGCTTCCAGTCAGCTTCTGGAGTGAAGCAGTTGCGACAGCTTGTTACACACTTAACAGAGTCTTAACGGTCAAACCAACGAAGAAGACCTATTTTGAAATGATCATTCGACGGAAACCGAATTTGAAGTTCTTAGAACCATTTGGAGCGCCATGTACTGTAATTGATCAAGATGGCAAATTTGGAGCTAAATCACTCGACGGTTTTTTTTCGGATATGCAAGTCCACTGCGAAGAGTTTATGTTCCCTCATTGAGAAGAGTCATTGAAGCGCAGCATGTTGATTGTTTTAACTATACGGATCCTGTTCAGTGAAAAGGTGATGCATGGTTATTCAACTATCAAGACCTGTGGAAATCATTTGATTTGCCTGAAGAACCATCCGATGAAGAAATTGCAGCGTTATATTATCTTCATCAATCAGCAAATCAAGAGCAAATCGTCAGACCAATTGTGGTTAATCAACCCACGTTGGGATCATCTTCTTCTGGTGCTAGTTCAAGTAATAGCGGTGGTCAAGAAATTCAAACAGATCAAGTGACACCAACTACGGAACCAGTCAATACGACAGTGATTCCTAATCTTTCTGAAGCACAGAGTTCAGACTCGGACGAGGTTCCAACATTCGATGCCGATAGAGAATCTTCTTCAGATGAAGAAGCAGAGCAGATTACAAGTTTAATGAATGAATCTACAAACCCGAGTAGTGCTCCTGAAGTTGAAGTAGTGGTAGATCAAAATATCACAAATCAAGAGAACACTGTGGTTGTTCCAGGCGAAGTGATGCCAAGATCATATTCTTATCATCCGTCAAATTCTATAATAGGCGAATTACAAGCTGGTGTGAGAACACGGAGTCAAATAAACAAAGCTTTGAGCTGTTTCTATACTCGTGTTGCTCCAATTCAAGAGTATTGCTACTATTCATGTTTCATATCCCAGATAGAGCCAAAAAGTGTTTCTGAAGCTTTAGGCGATGAAAACTGGGTACAAGCAATGCAAGAGGAACTGTTACAGTTCGAGAAGTTAGGAGTGTGGAAGCTTGTAGACCTACCTGAAAATCAGACAGCGATTGATACTAAATGGGTCTTTAAATGCAAGCGAGACGATTGAGGGGTTATAGTTTGAAACAAAGCTCGGCTTGTTGTCAAGGGATTTCACCAGCAGGAAGGGATAGACTACACAGAAGTCTATGCACCAGTAGCTCGTTTAGAATCTATTCGAATATTTCTTGCTTTCGCAGCATGGAAGGGATTTAAAGTCTATTAGTTGGATGTCAAATCAACTTTTCTATACGGAAAATTACGCGAGAAGGTGTACGTCGGACAACCACCAGGGTTTGTCGATCCACTCAACAAAAAGAAAGCATATCTTCTTGATAAAGCACTTTACGGTTTACATCAAGCCCCGGGAGCTTGGTACGAGACGTATCGCAACATCTCGTGGGAAACGGCTTTGTCAGAGGAACTGTGGATAGTACTCTCTTCACCAGAGAAGTTGGTAGTCATCTAATTATCATTCAAATCTATGTGGACGACATCATCTTTGGATCAACGAATGATAGTCTTTGCAAGGAGTTTGAGGGCATCATGAAGAAGAAATTCGAAATGTCTTCGATGGGCGAAATGAAATTCTTCCTCGGATTGCAAGTAGATAAACTTCCTGACGGTATTTTCATTCATCAGACCAAGTATGTGCACGACATCTTGAAGAAGTTTGATATGGAAAGCTCGAAGCCGTTATCTACTCCTCTTGCTCTTAATCACGGGATTTGCATTGACGAAACTGGAACCAAAGTTGATGAGATGCTCTACAGATCAATGATAGGATCGCTGATGTATCTGACGGCATCGCGCCCAGATATCATGTATCCTACCTGCCTTTGCGCGAGATATCAGTCTAGCCCGAGAATTTCACACATGCAGATTGTGAAGCGAATCTTCAGATACTTGAAGGGATGTCCAAGCACCGGCTTTTGGTACCCGAAGAATGATAATTTCGATCTTGCAGAATATGTTTATTTTGATTTTGGTGTAGATAAGTTGAATTTAAAATTGACTACAGCAGGATGCCAGTTCTTCGGAACAAGAATGGTAACCTGGCAGTGTAAGAAACAGACTACGGTCACCTGTGAAGCTGAGTATATCTCGGCCTCCAGTTGTTGTTCACAGATTCTGTGGATATAACAACAGATGAGAGACTATGGTCTGCAATTTCTCGACACTCCACTGTATGTTGATAATAAGGCAGCCATTGATATAACCAAAAATCCGGTTCATCACTCACGTACTAAACACATTGAAATTCGTTATCACTTCATTCGTGACTGCTACGAAAAGAAGTTGGTGCGAATAGAAAAAATCCACAACGATGAACAAAAGGCTGATTTTTATACCAAACCATTTTCTTTATCACGGTTTAAATACTTGTTGAGAATTAATGGTATGAAAAAATTGCTGACAGGTGCGGACGCTGAGGTTGAATACGGATTGGACGACGAGTTCGCGTGATCCATATTGGTTTGTCTATATCTTTCTAGTTTAGAACTTTATTAAAAACTAAAATACAAAAATATGTTTTTGATTTTAGGGGGAGAAATGTTAGAGAAAATACAAAAACATTTGAAATTTTAAAATTCAAAAGCATATGAAAATGCAAAAAGAACAGAAACATGGAAAATAACAAAAAGAATTCGGTGTCACAAAAAAGGAAATGATAGTACATCAGTGGACTATCACAGTATGCTAAAGAAATGTAAAGTTTAAAAGTGATAAACAAGTCTTACTGTGGATGTGTCGATAGGCTTAACATGTTCAGTAAACTGTTTTCGAGATATAAACTAAATTTTACAACTGCTTAATCTTGTGGATTAACATATCGTGGATATATGGACTTAGTACTCCGAAATTTCGTTTGAAAGATTTCCTGATTCTGAGATACGAGGTCTTTATAGATAGTTGATATCTGGGCAATTATACAAGTTCTTCTGATTTTGTAGAAGCAATAGCCTAGAACTTCTATAATACTTTCGCAATAAACCCCTAAACTGCATGCAAACTTGAAAAGTATCGAAAGACTTAATCATTTGTAGTGCTGAAAAGATTCCTTAAGTGGAAAACACCTTAAAGTCGAGCCTTCATCTCTTTGTCTGTACGGTAGTACTAACCTGAATCTTGATATGGAAGTATATTCAAGAAGTGGGAACCGCAGATAAGTCAAGTTTCATAAATCATACCTTAACATATCTTGAAACAATTGAGAAAAATGGGAAAGTTTAAGTGGACAAACATATTGACAATCCAGATAAACGAGTTTAAAAGTTAAAGTCATCTAAAGGTCAACGGTACTGGTGATATGTCTCAATTAACTGATATGATCCTTAGCCACAAATTCACAAAAATATGTCTGTAAATATGTTTGTACAGAGTTTACATTGTTCTGTACATAGTTTATCGGCTTTACAGATTAAAAACCAAAAAGATTCTCAGTGTGTTTTAGCATAAACTTACAAAAATACAAAAAGATTTTGTTTCTACATTGTTTTCAGCAAACCAATGTTGGAGAACGGATATTCGAAGTCTGGTAAGGTGCTTAAACTGGTGGGAATCTCATTGACAACGGGCTGGGAGCTAATCTGTAAAATCTGAAAAGTCAAAAACGATGAAAAGTTCATTAATTTGAAACTTTGATTTTGAAAATATCAACAGTTTGTTCGTAACAGGTCAAACCGGGGTCATTAACTTGGACTCGGCAAACAAAACAGTTAACCAAGGTCATTAACTTGGACTCGGCAAACAAAACAGTTAACCAAGGTCATTAACTTGGACTTGGTCAACTAAGTGGATTTTAAACTGGTAAAAAGTTGGAAAGTTCAGGAACTAAATTGAAAAATGTTGAAAAGTTTGAAAATTGGGTTTGGCAAGTTCGGCCGAACTTGCTAAACAAATAAAAGTTTAACATTAGCAAGTTCGACCGAACTTGTAAATGATGGCTGGTTGTTATAATGTAAGTTCCCCTGGACTTATGTTGGGTTGTTTATCTTGGGCTCATCAAGTTCGCCCGAACTTGCCAAGTTATAAATACCTTGCAAGTTCGGCCGAACTCATTATATGCAATCTTCAACTCTCTAAGCGAACTTACATACTTTGTGCGATTTGTGTGAAATTGACAAAATTACGCCGTTACTCTGCCAAAATTTGGATTGATCTTGGTGATTTGCATACGATTATCAATGGAATAGGTGTGTAATCGAACTTTGAACCATGAATTGAACATAAATCAATGAAATCAGATCTGAAATGTTAAAAAATGATAGATCTAAGGGTTCGATAGTCAAATTGAACTTAAAATCATGATCTATAACATAAATCGACCGTAATTTTGACTTGGATTTGATTAAAATGGCTGATAATGATTTGTGCAGGTTTTGATTGAAAGAGATAACAAGTTCGGCCAAACTTGTTATCAAGTTTGACCGGACTTGGTACCTAAACTATGAATAAAATTTGATTTGATCAACTCAAGTTCGACCGAACTTAGTTTAAAACAAAACATATGAATAAAGTGGAAGTTCGCTCGAACTTCTGTTTTTAAATCTGAAATTTTTGAGATTTTAAGTTCGCCCGAACTTATGTTTGGATGATGAACATGTTGATACACATGTTCGGGCGAACTTGACTAAAATTAGCTTGTAATATCCACATCAAGTTCACCCGAATTTGATGAAAAGGTGTTGAAATATTTTGTAACTTTTTCTCGTAATGTGTGCTAATTGTTTTGCGTCGTTGTTTAGGTTCAAGCACAAGCTCGGGTAATCACTATGGACTTTTCTAAATTCCATAATACGTATATTACGCTCGACAAGGTGATATGTCCGTCGTTGAAAGAGTACGAGAGCATATTGAAGTTTTTAAAGGATTGCCCTATACATCGAGGCATTATAGAGCGTGCAGTTTCTTAGATCTCACACTTACCATTTCTGGATTAACGCAAGCCTCAATGATGATAAAAAGACTATTATTTCATCTGTGCAAGTTGGGAATGAAGTAAAAGAGATTACCGTCACAGAAGACGATATTCAAAGGATCTTAGAATTTAATGATGACAAAGACGATCCGATTTTCTTGGACAAAAGGATGGTGAGAGGTTGTTTCTATAGGATGGGGTACAAGGGGGTGTTAATAAACCAACGTTGAAGAAAGGGGAAGTGCCTAACCCCTACAAGCTCCTCATGCACGTGATTATTCATACTTTTAGTCCCAGAAAGACGGGCCTTGATGATGTGCAAGACTACA